>PQWD01000205.1:0-173526 GCA_019425675.1 Leucinodes orbonalis
TCACTAATAAGTACTACAAAGGCAAAAGGTTATGACTATGTATATGTTGACGTCTAAACGGCTATAGTGATTTAAATACAAACGAAATTAGCTGACACCCTGGTTTTAAAACTTAGGGTACGTTTTACTGCAGACAAATCTAAATATATATAACTCAAAGGTGACTGACTGACATAGTGATCTATTAGCTACGCTGATATCCATTGCTATGCTGCGTGGTAAGGCTTGTTCCAGCAATGGAATGTTATAGGCGGATGATGACGAATCATTATCATCATCATTTGATCTGAAAGCATTTATAAGTATTTCCGTAACATCATGCACACGGCTATGTGTTGAATGTCCTTTATATAAGAATTTTATTATAATTATATATACGCGGATAAAATACTTAATAGTCTACTTAATTTAATAGACAGTAAGTGGATTCAATCTAGGTCGAAACGCCTTCTAATACCAATTTATTCGGAATAAAATGGAAGGGCCGAATTGGGGGATAAGATTCATTCGCAGATGGCATTTGCAGACATCCGCTTAGTTGATAAATAGGATAGCAGTAATTGTTAATACAAACCTACTTTAATTTTACTAATACGAACTTAGCTTTTAGGGGTTTGTTAAGTTCATGATAGTTATCGTAACGTAGAGCAAATCTTATAACAGTAACTTGTAGACGATTAAAGACTTACTGATGTAGTCAACAGCTCACCCACAAACAAAAGGTTTTTAATTGTCTTTCGGCGATCAGTTTTTATTTATTAAATGAATAAATATCCACTGACATTCAAACATCGCCATGTAGGCCCAATTTGGGCGAGGAACATATGGGTACTTGAAAACAAATCAACAAAATAATGTTTGCAGAGGTTCTTAGAATTGATTGATTAATTAGTTCATTTAAATTAGTGGCTACTAGAATTACCTTTGCCCATTCCCTTATTCTTCATTAATCGTTTAAAGGTAAAATGCTGACGTATGCTATCCGAACGTCTCCGAAGACAAATTTATATATTATATATAACTTGAAAGCCTTCAATTCATTTTATTCATGTCTCAAACAGTTGTGCTTTGGACACCTGTTTACCTTACCACCTTTGCCTTACCACAATATTATCTATAGCACATAAGAGTATCATCATCAGCTGATTAAACGCCCCCACCGAGGGACACGAGCCTACCCGTATAGGGTGATTAGGCCTTAGTCGTGCACGCGGGCCCAGTGCGGATTGGACGACTTCACACAACCTTCGAATCTCTTCGCAGGCGTGCATGCAGGTTTCCTCACGATGTTTTCCTTACCGTATGAGCGTCGGATAACGTACATATATTTTCGAAAATTCGAAAACACATTGGTACGTGTCGGGATTTGAACCTCAGCCCTCCCGGTAGGAAGGTGACAGTCCACAAAACTGAGCCACCGACGCTCCGAAGAGTATACTAACTCTTATTTAATATGTATTAAAGATTACTATTTTTCTTCGGTTCCATAATTACTCACATGTGTATTATTATAGGTGTTTTTTAATGTTGTATTTTGTGTGCTTATGTGGCTGGGGATCTAAAAACCATTTATTTTTTAGAAATTCAATGCAAAAGTAGATTTTATCAAAATATTTTGATAATATAAATATTTTGTTTTTATATATTATTATATGTAAACCTCTATATGTATTATAAATATATACATTACAACCTCTCTTCTTTGTCTTGAACTTATTGCAGTCCACTTTTGATATAGGTCTCCCCAATTCTGCGCCAAATATCCCAGCCCTGCGCTTATCTCATTCAGCCTCTACCAGCGACCTTTCGCAAGTCTCGTCAAAAGCAGTGCCTTTGTAAAAAAATCCATGAATTTTATGTCACTGTAGGCATAAATGATTAAATAAATAAATACAATAATCATACAAACATTTTCTAAATACATCCATATAACCGATAAATAGAAACCATACAAACAGACAAGTTCACGCACACAAATGTTTGTTATGCACGGAGATCTTCCTCGGAATATGGGAACTCACGTATGGTATTTCGATGAAATTACTTCATTGCTTTTTTTGTGAATTCGTTGAAGTTGTAGAATTTGATGTATTGTGAATTTAAAACGTTGATTTATACTTTTATTGATTGGTGATTATCGGAATAAGCAGTAAGCATACCTCAAAAAACAATAACGAGAATACTATCTTTAGACATGGATTTAGTGCAAAGACGTATTCCATTTCACGCACCGACTGCCCTAATGGATTGGGCTCGACCTATTGGGTCTTATTGATGCATCATTACTTGACAAAGAATATACTTAAGTCCTTACACAATGGAACACCTTCTCATCAAATAGCTTAGCTAGGACCAAAAATTGATGAATTATAATTTCATGAATTATATACCTACATCAAAATAATAGTGTTTAGCCACTTTAGTTTTGTAATTTTTTTATGAGTTTTGTTTTTTTTGTTGATTGAACTTTTTGTTTTACTTTAATATCATATTAAACACCTCAACGAATTTAATTTTGTGAAAATAGACTACATATTGGTAACAACTCTTGTATATACATTAAGAGGTAATTAAACAATAAATAATTTGAATTTAATATAAATACCTACAATAAAAAGCTGGCCAATTTAATAGCTGAAGATTTTACCTAATCATGGGTATATAATAATTAAATATTATATATCAAGCTAATATAATGAAAATGCAATACTTACTAATCAGCGTAAGTGGCTTTCAGTCGACCTCCAAGAATTATTTGAATCCATTCCGTTTATTCTTCATAGCTCACTCAGTTAGCTATCTTACCCCTTTTACCTGAGAAATGTTTATCATTTGCCTGTGAACCGCGTTCCCTTTACTTCAAAGGTACTAGAAAATAAACGGAGAACTGCGTATACCTTTGACATTAATTATATGGATGGTATTCAAATTAAGTATTTTGCATCTTTTTTTAATACATTAGGTACTTTATTAGTACTAGATTTTTACCCTGCGTCTATGACAGTCAAAGGTAAAATCCATTTACACCATTTGGAATATGGCACTCAAGCGCTCATGAAAATCAAATACAATACAAATTTAAATGGTAAAAATACCAAAAGAAAGCAAAATTAATTTTGATTATTGAAAAATTTTGGACTTGTTGAGTTAACCCAAGAAAAGTCAACAATAGAATTGAAGTAAGGTATTTAAAAAATATATTATTTTGATTTAATACATAAAATATTTAGATAGGATATTTCTATATAAATCAAATATCTATATAAAAAATAAACGTGATCAAATCCAAAATAGTTAATTATTTAAACTTTCAGTGTATTTATAATTTTTAAGTCTATAAGATAAATGGTTTTCTGAATAAATATTCTACTTCACAACTATTTCGTCAATCCTTTGACACGCAAAACATGTGGTGCCCTTCACAAAATCTTTCTCCAGATTGCACTTGCGAAGCCCTGATCTATAAAGGCCCTACAAATATTTTTTCTGTGACCAACAATTTATGTAAATCGTCGTCCATTTGGTCGTTCTTATTCTGAACGTCTTATGTTCATATTTATATGGACGTGCTGCTGAATTTATGTCAGCCCCAATAAAAATGGTGAAAGGAGAAAAATAATATGTCCAGGGTTTATAGGATGCATTGAAGTTTGGCGTTTCTCTCAATACTGATAACCAACGGCAAGGGTAAGATGGATAAGATAAAGTAATATCTATTATCTACATTACCGCTCGAACGTACCACGCGCGTAGACAAGAGATTCATGATTGTGTGTTGTGAGTTTACACCCGTGCTACGTGCGACCGTAGGCCTCTATGCATATTCAAATGTATAGTATATATACGTGAACAAATACAATTTTTACATAGATCATCATAATCAGCTTATAATATGTCCTAACTGAGGGGCAGGATCCGCGGGTCCAGTGCGGATAGGCCGACTTCACGCACAAACTTTGAATTTATTCGTAGATGTGCGGGGATTTCCTCACGATGTTTTCCTTCACCGTAAGATCGTCGGATAAAGTCTGTCGGTCTGTCTGTTTGTTCCGGGTAATCTCTGAAATGGCTAGATGGATTTGGATGGCAAATTTTTCGCAGGTAGCTGTAATAAGGAAAAACATAGGCTTCTTTTATTTAAGCCAATAGATTTTATTAAAAAAAAAATAAAGAAATGTTTTACCGCGCGGAAATACTAGCTGTATTCAATTTAAATCGCGTATGAGTACTCGAGTATATATTAAGGGGAGTATTTTGCAATTATAAATACCATGATATTTATAACATCTTTAGTACCTGCCAAAAATATACTTATCTTGTAGGCTTTATTATACACTTCATTATAAATTTTATGTACCAATTCCTCAAAGCCTAAACTTTAAGCCACACATCTGTCGTCGTATTCGGTTTAATACGAAATATGTTATGAACCAGCACTAAAAGTTTCTAGGAGATCGATCTGTGAAATATGTGGTAATGTTTTAAGTGCCATATGTAAAATAAATCTAGTGCGATAGAACGTCAGAATGGCTGAAAAACTAGTTGTACACCCGCCACGTCATTTGTTACGTCATTGACAGACAACTAGTGTTGGGACTGACATGTTTTTATAGAGCCTCA
Source organism: Leucinodes orbonalis (assembly GCA_019425675.1). Lineage (NCBI taxonomy): Eukaryota > Metazoa > Arthropoda > Insecta > Lepidoptera > Crambidae > Leucinodes > Leucinodes orbonalis. Next base: position 4,621 of record PQWD01000205.1, read on the forward strand.
GTTATCGTTGAAACTTTTCCGTGTAATTTTATCGATGGTTAAATTTCACACAATAAAATCAAGTATGATTTACCATTGATGATTAGATTTATATCAAAAAGTTTGTAAGTATGTTTATTAGCTGTTTAGTACCCTATTTTCATAGTATCGTTATTAAAAAATGTGACAATATTTTTTTATTAAACCCCATACAAAAGCCATTATGGTTTGTAGGGACGCGGTTTCGAAAATAACTAAATTAAATCATCATCATCATCAGCTCATTAAACGTCCCCACCGAGGGGCACGAGCCTACCCGTAAAGGGTGATTAGGCCTTAGTCGTCCACGCGGGCCCAGTGCGGATTGGACGACTTCACACAACCTTCGCAGGCGTGCATGAAGGTTTCATCACGATGTTTTCCTTCACCGTAAACCAACTAAATTAAATATTAAACTTAAATTACATTCATCATCATCATCATTACAGTCTAATATGTCTACTGCTGAAAGAAAACATCCCCTAATGATTTCATTGCAGTGCATACCCTGTGCGTCCAAACATCCGGAAAATCGTCAACATATTAAATTATTTCCACTTATTCGCCCATTTTCCTCTACAGATTTGAAACCAGAGGCGATCTGCTATAATCAGCAGCACTCAGTTTGACATAAATGTTAATTGTTTATTGTTTTTGCAATTAGTATCTCTCACTTTGCATCATATCTCATAATCTCTGTGTACATCACTGAGTGAGTCATTACAGCCTGATGATGATATTTTTTTTCTTTGTTACAAATTCGATTAATGTTTAAATTTAAAGGGCTCTCAGTTTTTCTAAATAAAGACATCCCTAGAAACGACTGTCAGGCCGTCCCAAAAACTTCATTAATAAGAACGAGATGACCTTTTGTGTGGATTAATGGATTCTTTTATGTGCGAATATCGAGAGGCACGGTATGTTTGACTCGACCCAGTCTATGGACATAATGAAATTGATGGTTCGTTCAATGAAATTTATAAATGAAAATAATAAATAATATCCGCAGTCATTCGCACACTGCTTTCGACGAGTAGCACTAATTTAGAAAGAAAGAAAGATTTAAGCAAAGAAATTGTAATAAATGTGCAACTAAACTATACATGCACACAAGCGTTTAAACCTACTGCATAGGTTTCCAACCCGGAAACCTTGGTTAAAAGTCGACATCTCACCCTTTACACCACGTTAATCGACAATTTAATTGAACAATTGTGTAGGTATTATGTAAGTATTATTTTTTACAGTACTAGTTTCACACAATAAATTCCTAGTACGATACAAAAGCCAATTAGAAATTTGTCAAGTTTAATATGTAAACACAAATAAGGACGTACCATCAATATGTACAATGTATCATTTTCCAATAATTCTAAAACATTTTTCGTAAGTGTATGTGAAATACATTAAAAAGTATTTATGGAAATTACCTTAAAAAAGTAAATAATTTCATATTCCTAATTAAGTACGTAATAATCTAATATCAGAGATGAATCCAATTAGAGCCATAATGATTTCCTTTTCCATCTCTTTCTGTGTAGCTTAACATTAAGACTACATTTGTGCCTTTGCAGTAATATAGAACAGCTTTTCGCGATCGCCAGTACGGTTTCCGTAAGGGTCGTTCGGCGGTGATCTTCTAGTGTACCCAACAAACATGTGGGCCAAGGCCTTGGAGACTAAGGGGGAGGCGCTTGCGGTTAGTTTGGACGTAGCGAAAGCTTTTGATAGGGTTTGGCATAAATCACTCATTTCCAAGCTGCCTTCATACGGACTTTCTGAGAAGTTGTGCAACTGGGTTACCAGGTTTCTCACAGATCGTAGCATCAGGGTTGTTATCGACGGTGTATGCACGGAATCTAGATCTGTGAATGCTGGTGTCCCGCAAGGCTGTGTACTATCGCCCACGCCATTTCTTCTGCATATCAATGATATGCTGCACGTTTGCGGCATTCATTGTTATGCGGATGACAGCACGGGCGATGCATCTTATACCGGCCGAGCCAACTCGCCGAGTGCCGAGGCAGACTTGTGTCTGAAGTTGAGGCTATTTTACAACAAGTCTCTGACTGTGGTAAACATAACCTAGTAGAGTTTAATCCCAAAAAGATACAAATTTGCGCATTTTCCACAAAAAAAAGCCATTTGTCGTATCGCCACAATTCCAAGGTACTCTCCTGACTCCAGCAGCTAGTATCAGTATTCTTGGCGTCGATATATCGAGTGGCGTCCAGTTTCGCGGTCATTTGGAAGAAAAAGCTAAGTTGGCATCTATGAATTATTTATAAGGCGCAAGTTCCGCCCCTCATGGAATACTGCTCCTATCTTTGGGCGGGGGCGCCGCAATACCAACTTCTTCCTTTTGACCGCATCCAAAAGCGGCTCGAATCGTCGACGACACAGATGTTACTAACCAGCTGGATCCTTTGAGTTTGCGTAAAGATGTAGCATCGCTTTGCATTCTATACCGCTTTTATCATGGGGAGTGTTCCGATGAGCAGTTTGGGCTTGTTCCACCACCGTACATCTCGGAGGAACTCCAAATTTCATCCTCACCACCTGGATGATAGGTCTTCCACAGTTCGATTCTGTCGTCATTTTTTGCCACGTTCGACAAAACTGTGGAATGAACTTCCACAGGATTCATTTCCAGAGCGATACGACCCGGCGTCCTTCAAAAAAAGAGCGTACACACATTTAAAGGGCCGGCAACGCATTTCTGGGACCTGAGGTCTTGCATATGTTTATGGGCGGCGGTGTCACTTACCATCAGCTAAACCGTATGATCGTTTGCCTCCTGTTCAATAAAAAAAAAATATTTATATATATACTGGTTCCAAGTGACTTGTTTTTCAGTGAAGCCGTTAATTTATATTTTTTTATAAAATTTATTCACACAGACTTGAAGACCGTGAAAACTCAGTGGCTCAGTGGCGTGGACTGTCGCCTTCCTACCGGGAGGGCTGAGGTTCAAATCCCGACACGTACCAATGTATTTTCGAATTTTCGAAAAATATATGTACGTTATCCGACGCTCTTACGGTGAAGGAAAACATCGTGAGGAAACCTTCATGCACGCCTGCGAAGAATTCGAAGGTTGTGTGTGAAGTCGTCCAATCCGCACTGGGCCCGCGTGGACGACTAAGGCCTAATCACCCTATACGGGTAGGCTCGTGCCCCTCGGTGGGGACGTTTAATGAGCTGATGATGATGATGATGAACCGTCTAGTGCTATCCTTGTGTAACGTGTCTTTTACAACCAGGAAACATCCTTGTTCGGACAAACAGGCCTTTTTAGGGTTCCGTATTTTCTATCACTCGCAGAGTCGCAGCTTAATCACATTTACTGCTTGTGCAAATGTGCTTACCGTGGCATTGGAGACTTTTTCTACGTAGGCAGTGCAGTTGTTGTCAAAACTGATAAAACACAAATGTATGTAAATCGACTATGTTGAAAATTCATTCAACTCGATTGCCCTTAATTTGGAAACATTAAAGTCGTACTTTCCGGGAAACACGGATGCCGGTAATGAGTTTCACAACTTTACCGTGCGAATTAGGAGAATGGATGTGAAACATTTGGTACAATAGGTATTCTGGGGCCTTACTGCCATCTCTTAAAACAGTATTACAATAATATTATTTCGCCTTTCCTGGTACAAAAATGCTGACGTACCATGTTTTAGTGTACAGGACGGTCTGGATGCTACCTGATAGTAAGTGATACGCTTAACCATGACAGAGCAGCATTGAAGGAGACCAACAACTTATAGTTATTATCATCCACCAACGCCGCACTGCGCCCGTCACCCGAGACATCAAATGTTAGGTCTGTTATACCCGGTAATTTAACTAGCTACAGTGCCCTAATCCCGAAACACAAAAGTAACACGGGAACACGGGACGATATCAAAATTATCTCGATGTCTATATCATTAAAGTTATACTCTTATTAGAGATGGCGGTAACCCCCCTGATTTTACTAACAATAATTATTGGCTTTTCTCTCTGTCTAGTTGTCGGTTTAAATAATGAGATAATTAAGTGGAATATAAAGATATGAATTTATCGTCTAACGGTCAAAAAGTCTTCTGAGTTGGACCAAGTGACTTTCAATGATTTCATCATCAGCTTTGGACCGTAACACGTCTCGATAGGCCCAGTGACTACGTCTATCTCTTCAAAGATATTATTATATTAAATATTTTATGAAACAATTTTTCTTCGATGCGGTTTTCTAGATGACACGAAATATAGTACCTATTTAATATACAAATTGTAATTAATAACGAACAAAAAGTTACAAATGGCCTTCTTAGTTATAAATATTTTAATTTTGGTAGTCTATAGTCTGCCATCACCATATGCCACTACAGTGAATAAAATGAAAACCTTGCATTACCTCGTACTATTCGTTATTCTAGTAAGAAAACCAAACTATTTAAATTCAATAAATCTTTTAAAAATAATTGTAATGTTTCACAGACAAAGGAAACCATATATAAATCATTCCGCTTTTAGCAGGTGTTTTTGATGTTGCTCGTTACGAAAACCAATGTTTGCAATTTATTTTATAAACAAAATTTCGCAGGTGTTCATTATATGAAAAGGTTTAAAGAAAGAATTGGTTTATTCTTTGCAAGTGTCAGATAAAATTGAACTTCAATATAAAGACTTAAGTTTTTAATCACATAAAGGTGTCTCATTCATGTCATGATGACATGGTTGTATTTGTAATGTAAGACTCAAAATAGATAATCTCAGACTTGTGTAAAATGAAATGTAAAATAAAAAACTGACTTTAATGAAAATTTCTTCACGTCAATAATTTTTTTAATGAAACCTATTCATGGCATAGCTAATTTATTTGATGGCGGCGGGAGTTTTAAAAATTATTATTTTTACTTAAGTAAGAAAAATAGTGCTCTCTTTCACCAAATTATTGCAGTCTGCTGCTAGACGGAATAAAATAAATAATCGATCTGTACATATATTGGGTTAGGTATGAACCGACTTGTTTTAATTCCATCAGGACATGTCTCTAAAGAAGAAGCCAAAACACCTTAACCTACTCCGGAGCAACATTTTTTGTGCAAGACGTTATTTAATTAAATCTATATAATTATTACCAGTTTCGTAATAGGTTAGTTGCTGCTGTGGCGTGCTTCACACTCATGAGGTGATGATTGTATTCACTACAATTTGAGATAGGTTTTATTAATTTCTTCTCAAATTTAAATTTATCGCCATAATGTCAAAATCAGAATGTATGAAACTCATCTTTTTAAAATAAAGTAGTTTACGTCCTAACTTCCCCAGGTTAAAGAAGAAGACTGGTTACCAAATCTCCAATATACCTCTGAAAAGGCCCTTTGATGATAGTGTTTTTGACCTATCCCACTACGGTGACTTTAGATCGCCAAAGAGTCAAGGCAGATCGCGGGTTAATGAGGTTGGCTTAAATTCAAAAGATGAAATGGAATCGAAGTGTATTATGTTGGTGAACTAATGAATAAATAAATAAAATTCAACAAATAGTATAAAAATAAAGTACCCGGAGATCTTTTCATCAATCGCAACGAGTAAATTCTAGTGTTGTTTCATATAACGTTCCAAGCAAGGATAATCCGATACTCAATAAACATACAGTAGTGATGTATAATATCTTGATGATATTTATCCAGATAAAAAATCATTCTCAGATACCAAAATAACCAATGTAGAAAATTTTAGTTACATAAATCATGACTGAATATCTCCCAAAATAATATCAGAGGGTATATCATATTTGAACCGCAGACGTATTAAAACTCTAATTTTAGCCCATGCAAACCTGAATTTGTTAATGACCTCATATGTAGATGCACGGCGGGCGTATAATTCATAGTTGCACTAATTCCGGCCGGATTGCATCGCCGTAATTGCAAGGAATGTTATGGATGTGGCACTTACCTTTGTTGGACGGAGAAATACTAGCTTGTAACGTATGGTGCAAGAGTATTGCACTGAAAAGGGTGCACTCCATTTGTTCTGTTACTTCGGTTTTACAATAGAACCGTGTGGTTTGGAATATCTGAACGCGGTGGTAATAATTATGTTGTAATGGTAAGAGATACGCTTGAATATTTGTGCTCGTGTAAGACAATGCACTGAAAAGATTGCAGTTATTTTATAAATTCGGATTCAATTTTATAAAGTTAATAATAGTAGTAATTTTTTAATAATGAAATCGCGTAGTATTTTTTTGCAAACCTTTTAATAAGTACTAAGAAAAAGTCCCAAAAGACTCAAATCCCAACAAAAACATTTCATGTAAAATGTTATAAGACGATCGCATAAGCTTTGCCCTGAAAAATATAACAGATCACAAGTAGAGCCAAGCTTTTAAATCTACACAACCTCACTCTAGTGACCCTAACTTCAACAAATTTTACATATCAGTAAATATGCATGGATTGGCTGTTTCGTTACTGCATCATTAGCTCATTAAACGTCTTCTCCGAGGGGATCGAGCCTACCCGTATACAGTGATCAGGCCTTAGTCGTCCACGCGGGCCCAGTGTGTGGGTTGGACGACTTCACGCACAACCTTTGAATTCCTTCGAGGGCGTGCGCAGGTTTCCTCACGATGATTTCCTTCACCGTAAGAGCGTCGGATAACGCACATATATTTTCGGAAACTCAAAAATAAATGTACGCTATAAATGGCGAACGACGAAAATATATGGCGGGATTTGAACCTCAGCCCTCCCGGTAGGAAGGCAACAGTCCATACCATTGAGCCACCGACGCTTTATGTTTCGTTACTTACTTCAGATCAACAACTAAATATTATCCGCATCACCTTTACGATGGAAGCGAAACGGCGAAGGCATATTTACTGATAGGTAGAATTTGTTAAAGTTAGGGCCGGTTAAGTAAGGCCGTGTAGATTCAGAAGCTTGGCTCTACCTATAACTGATATCTTTTTCAAAGGGCAAAACTTATGTTGGGTTGTCTTAGCAACATTTTTTATGAAATATTTTGGTGGAATAAGCATATAAAATGTCTTTCTGGTCACCTGAATGCATAATATAAAAAAAACAACACTGTAGTAACCATTCAATAAAATAATAAACATTTTCATAAACATATCAGTGATTATTGAAAGAACATTCATTCCGAAAGTTATCCACCATTTTCTTACCTTGTTTTTCTAGAACAACAGAAAGTTCAGCGATAAAAGTAATAGATAGGAAACGAAATAACGTGCCACGAAAACAATCACGTGCAAGCGAAACGTGCGGTGTTTGAATTTAAATCAACTGAAAGCGCTCTCTAGGCGTTTTTGGGTATCGAAACTGTGAATGTTCAGTGAAAATAGAAGCCTGTAATACACTCATATCAGATATCAATAGAGTCTCAAACAAAGTAATTCAAAGTATCGGAGTATAATTTAAAACTTTGTGTAACAAGTTCAAAGATATTGTTGGCGCAGAGATAGACGTTATTCAGTCAAAGTGATCAATTTTATCTTTGAGCACTCTTAATTGACTTTGATGGCCCAATTTTAATGCTAAGACACATAATACGTTATTTTAATTTCATACAAGGGCAATTTGGGATGTGGGTTAGGCACGTGAAATTGATACACTGTTTTAATCATTTAAATTGCTCCATGTATAATTATATTTATTATATTAACTTTGAAAAATATTCTTATGACAAATATGATGTTGCTCAGGCTGTCTGGACAAATCTTTAAAAAGCTTAAATTTTTAAAGGTCGACAGGACATTTTATGTTACGGCCCTAATTTCAGACTTTGTGACGCTACAGAACCTTAGATAATCGATCGAGAACGTGTCCAAAAAGCTCAAAAAAGCAATAGTGATTCTTTGATAACTTTCAGCATATCAAAGGGCGTCACATACATTTGTAACTATATCAACCACATGAAAATAAGGTAAATTTTCCTATATAAGAAGTTATACCCCATGCTGTGTAGGAAATCCAGGAAGTGCCCTGCAGTAGGTCGTTATACGCTGATGATGATGGCATCTGAGATTGATAAAATAATAGAAACAATAAACATTTTAGTTTATTTTTTACATCATACAAATTTCGGTTCAGAAAAATACAAGGTGAAATCGAACACATCGGATTTAAAAAAAAATAAGAACCTCCTCTAGATTTTAAGTACATCCCAAAATATGAGAATAATCTATTGAAACAAAAATGTAACCCTAAAAATCATGTAAAAAACTATACGATTGATCATCATCATCATCATCAGCTCATTAAACGTCCCCACCGAGGGGCACGAGCCTACCCGTATAAGGTGATTAGGCCTTAGTCGTCCACGCGGGCCCAGTGCGGATTGGACGACTTCACACACAACCTTCGAATCTCTTCGCAGGCGTGCATGAAGGTTTCCTCACGATGTTTTCCTTCACCGTACAGACTACATATATTTTCGAAAATTCGAAAATACATTGGTACGTGTCGGGATTTGAACCTCAGCCCTCCCGGTAGGAATGCGACAGTCCACACCACTGATCCACCGACGCTCTTACGATCTACGATTGATCAAAAATACATATTACAATAAAAGATAAATAAAAATGGTGAAATAATAATCAAATCAATAATGGGGTGAGGCGGGTTCACGGTTCGCGGTGTGGCAGAGGACAGCACAGGCACGCTGAATAAAGTAATACGAGCTATAATTCATTATCGAATTGCTCAATGCAATTTATGATAAATCTATATGGATTAGGTTGCCATAAAAATATTCCATATGAATACAAGAATAGGTCGAATGGATGCCAATGATTTAACATTCATATATATCGAACAATCAACCAAACGTACCTTCTCGTATTTCATAATATCATAATAATATATAATAATAAGTGTAAATGTACGGGTAGTTTTCCTTACCATATTTCATAAGTACTGCGATTGTGAGGCTGTTATGGATATAAGATTGGGGTAAAATACATTATCGAATAGGCAGTAAGGAAATAATTAATCGGATGAGTTATAATTGAATCATATCTCTGGATAGCTCAAGATAGATTATTCTCTAGGGTAACAAACATATTTAGGTGTATTGACACTCGTTATAAATAAATTGAAACGAGATATATATACTTATTTGTAATCGAATTAGTCTTTTTTTTAAATTGCTCTAGTGGAGCGTCGGTGGCTCAATGGTGTGGACTGTTGCCTTCCTACCGGGAGGGCCGAGGTTCAAATCCCGCCAAGTACCAATGTGTTTTCGAATTTTCGAAAATATATGTACGTTATCCGACGCTCTTACGGTGAAGGAAAACATCGTGAGGAAACCTCCATGCACGCCTGCGAAGAAATTCAAAGGCTGGGCCCGCGTGGATGACTAAGGCCTAATCACCCTATACGGGTAGGCTCGTGCCCCTCGGTGGGGACGTTTAATGAGCTGATGATGATGATGATGATGCTCTAGTGCACTAAAAATACATATTATAAAAGTAATTTTTATATATTTCGGCAAACTGATGCAAATACATGATGTTATCAATATTACCTAAAAAAAAATTAATTCCACTGCCACAATTCTTACTTCTTTTAATTTATTCATTTTATATTTCAAAACCATTTTTACAGTGGTGGCATTGCTAAGTTCAAAATATGCTCGCATGTTGTGAATCTTATTCGAACTTTTGAAACATTTTAACAATGTGTTCCATCTCATCACAATATGCCTGCTAACAATGAAACGTGATGAATTTCGAGCAATGTGCCCCTTATTTGTTATAAAGTAAATAACAAATACTTTACAATAATCTATGAGTCCGTACTTTTCATCTATTCTAAAAATACGTATATATGCAGTGTCTTGTTATTTCTTTTACATTCAAATTGAATTGTGCAGCCACCCGCTGCACAATTCATATTTTAATATATACAAAAGCTAAATAAAGGTAACATAAGAAATATTTAAGTTGCTAGTGTTTTGTTATTCCTTAACTTGAATTTTATTTGAATTCCTTCAATTAATACTCTATCTTCAATGATGCGGCTGAAAATCAGCGCTGTATAGGACCGCTTTCTTGCGTCAGTTCAAGCTGAGTTATCCCCTTTTGATCAGCCATCAAATTGCGATTTCTTTTTTTATGTATTTTAATCATGTTTGTAATATGTTTGTTTTTGTTATTGCATTGTTTGTAAAGTTGAGCAATAAAATGACTTTATTTTCAATGACATTTTAGTTTCAAACAAATTACCGCCCGTATTAGTTTCAAAAAAATTAATTCAATAATCTTACTTCAAAAACAAACTTTATATAAACTTTAAACGTGTTTTGTAAAATCTGTTTTAGCGTATTTTTACACCTATAAAAAATCCTTTTCCCAGATGATAGGATAGGAGACCACTGACTGATCTTTATTAAGCCATCCAAAACACTGCTTAAAAAGCCTAGCGGTCGGCTTATATAAACCGCCGTTTGAATTATAAAATCAGGCATTTTTATCATTTATCATGTGCGAATTTTTTTAAAATTTGAACATGGTGGGTTTTTTTTTTACTTTTAACGTAGGCAGCGTCAATAATTCTAAGCAAAACGACATAGTAGTAGTCTCGAAGCACATCCTGAGAATGAAATTTGCTGTTCCAGGATACTTTATACAACTCTGAGATCAATAGTAAAATATTGGTTACAGAGTTATTAACTAACGCGCGGCATAAGAGTAGCAAAATCCAAATTATGGATCGTAAATTCCAGTAGCGAAGGTAATGAGAAACTTGGCAAAATGCCAGCGTTTTCAGATATATTTGATATTCAATATGTTCTGGAGTCGGTAAAATAGTGGTTTTCATTCATAGAAAAGCTCTTATTGCTTTTTCTATACGACTGCAGTTTACAATACAGCGGTATGTATTAACACCTTAGTTAGATATTCAATAAACCAGATGCACAATCTCATTTAAAAAGCATCCGCGGCAAAACAGCCATATCGTCAGTTAGGCAAAGTTTTTTCATTCATAACAATGATATTCTGTATATTTAAAGGTAGATACGCCACCCGTGTCTCAAGAGAAATAGAGAAGAAATAAAGTTTGGACTTTTTGTTTAGGTAAATGTGTTCGAAATTCGAAATATGTGTATGTGTGCTGTCACTGCATTCGGAACACTTTTTTCGATTGTTTTGTGATCATATTACGAATCCATACTTTTTTAAATCATTGATTTATAATCGGGTCACTCGTTACTTGTAATAGTGACAAAGTAGTTTTGATTTTGTACCTTTTTAATGAAACCTTAAGGTCTAAATTTTAATGAATAATTTTACGTCATAAAGATAACAATAAGTCAACTTATGTGTAAGCAGCTCGGACATTTTTTGGTTGTTATTTCTTCGTGATCATCTCTCGCATCTAGTTGGTTATTGCTTATCCAAGATAAACGACCACTAATCAGCACAAAGCCTACGTGGTGGGTTACGGCCCAAACTTCAATGATTTACGCCACATATAATCATTTCTTCATGACTAGGGAGCTTTTAAGATCATCATTATTCAAATTGCTGACTGCAATAAACATCATATTATCTGCATTCTTTGAATAAAAACTACTAGTTTTACGATCCCTCCTATAAAAACATATTGAAAATTTAAATTCTAAATCAAAACGCTGACAATGAACCAAGTTTCCACACAAATATTACGTTCGAACTACAATGATATTCTGTATGTATAAAGGTAGATACGCCATCCGTGCCTCAAAACGAACGCCGCAGAGAGTACAGTTTGTACTCTTTTGTTTGGGTAATTGTACGCTCATTCGAAATATGTGTATGTGTGCTGTCATTGCATTCGGAACACTTTTTTCAGTGTGTTTTGTGAGCATATCACGATCATACTTTTTTACATTATAGTAGAATTTACTATTACAAATTACTAGTGCTCTTGGTCAATCCTTTTGAGATATACTTTATATTTTTTCTGTAAAAAGATGTGACAACTCATTATCTTTCGACGGAATGTGGTGCTTTCATTTTGCAGTCTACTTTTACACAAAGGTATACATTTTACTTTAAACATTTGTGTGTTTCTTTATTCAAATGTATGTATAAAATAGTATGTTGATGTGTTGTTTCGTACCAATAGAACAACCTTACTTGCCTATGTTTGAGCTACATAGCGCTGCGTGAATATCGGCGGATATTTATGTTTGTCTTTCGGGATAGCTATGAATAGCAAATAAAAATTCTAGGTCCATTAATTTTATGTAAGAGTAGTTGTGCCCCGTGGTTTTAGATATTCTCCGTTGCGGTATAAGTTTTAGTCTGTCTGTTTGTTCTGGATAATCTCTGAAATAGCTGGACTGGACATATTTTAGTGGATAGCCGCATTGTAAATGGTAAAGCTGCTAGGATAATTGTTTATTTTTAGAAAATCCTTATTATTTTGAAAAACGTTTCGCTGCAACGTCGCCTCGATCTCCTGAGCTACAGGCTTTGACGTGACTTAACGAAGCGATTTTAGCTTTTGTTATACTGGCTGAGAATATCTTAAGACGCGGGTTATACCGCGGGGAACAGCTAGATCTAAATTTAAAACATCGACACTGTCTAGAATGAAGTTGTTATCCAATGATATTCTGTATATAAGGTCAAGATACGCCATCCGTCTCTGCAAAAACGAACCGAGCAAGAGGTACTCTCTCAGTTTGTACTCTTTCTTTTTAGGTTAATGTACGCTCATTCGTTAATATATGTATGTGAAGCTGTCACTGCATTCGGAACACTTTATTCGATTGTTTTGTGCAGCAAATCCAACGAGTCTATACTTTTTACATCATTGTTGTTATACGGGAGTATGAGAGTGATAAACGAAAAGAAATGTTTAAAAGCTTTTACCATAAATTTTTTATTGGCCATTTGACTGTTCAAATTAAATATGAATATCTGATATTCCACAAATGTTTGCTATTTAATCCAGTTGTTTCAAAAAAGGAACATTCAACGAATACACGTGTCTATGGAAAACATCGTTTCCTGGGGACTCTTTATTAGAGCTTACGAGCGGATTACAATGCGATTACAATTTGAAAGAGATTTTTGAAATAGAGAATGTAGCGGAGACCGACACGTGCCCTCCGGAGCACGGAATTATCTTTCTTTCCAGACAATCAGGTAATTTAGCCTGCAATATCCTTACCAAACTAGGAAAAATCTATTATTCATAAATATACGTTTGTTGTAAGAATAAATTTGAAATTGATTACGTCGTTTTAGTGATTTTGTCGTCTGCAATAATTCATCCGTTGGAAACAATTTGAATTAATTTAAGCACTTTTGGCTTTTGAAAAATCCACAATCAACGAAAACATTTTATCTATTCTATAATATAAATAAATTTCAGGACTGACGAACAGCCTACTGTGATTAAATTAAATAAACCTTTATTGAGTCATGTACAGGTTTGATATGCAAAGCTATGTTAATCCTAGCCACCTCATTTAAGGTTTTTGTTTGTATTTTCTCCATTGACGCCTAGTTCGAGTTTGTGTTTCAATACGGTGACAAAAACATTTAATCGTCGGACCCAACACTAGTTGCGAACTTTACTTCAAATGTGACAATACTACCTATAATAATATTTCATATCGAATAAAAATGTTTTACTGACACTTGCTTAGTTCGCAGTTAGTACTCGGTGGCATCGGTTAACTATGGTGCAAGTGAAGTGACTTTAGCCATGGTTCGTCATAGGATGGATAACCGATAATATTATCTCGAGTTCCGTGCACCAGAACGCACGTGACGCTTTAATCCCGGCTACTATTTTGCGGATGCTACTCGTAGTATTTAACAGCCACCAATTAATGCAGCCCACTTTGTGGGTGACAACCCAATCTTCCAAAGCCGTGTCTGTGCTATGCAGTGCGACAATGAAGGCTGTATTCATTGCTCTCATGAGAGAGCTTTATGAAAAATCTACGTATTATCCCAATAAATTAGTTTTGCGCAGGCTCTAATCTAATTATTTAAGAAATACATTATTTCAATTATATTGTCATTTGTCTCACTTTTCGGGTACACCGTCTTAATAAATCGTTTTATCCAAACACGATTCGTCGCCGGATCAAATTGCTGTTTCAATTTGTTTTGCAGATTGCCCGCGAACTTAGTCAATTGTCTCTCAGGGTTCTCATTTTACTTCAAAATACACCAAGAGCCCCGCTCCATTGTACTTCTGATGTCTTTTGTGATGTGATATATTGGTAATGATTCATTTATTTGTGCCTGCGAATATAACCGTGATATACTAACAGTTACAATATTCATTCATTGTTCTGCTGCATAACAAATTTTTAGGCCCGTTTACTAGAACGAAACTTAACGTTAATCTTTACTTAAATTGAGTTAGTAAGGAATAGCGCTATATAAGATAAATAGCGGCCTTCCTTTCTAACTCTATTTAGTAAAGATCAATGCTTGAGTCTCGTTCTTCAATACGGGCCTTAAATAACATTTTTTTATGTTATATCTTGTAATTATTCAAAACTTGTGTCGTTATAAAAATGCTGTTACTGCATATATAAAACTGACAATATGGTACATATTTATTGAAGTTTAAGGCTCTATATCGTACTTAGGTTTTTTTATTAGGCCCCAGATCCCTAAAAAAGTTAGTATTACAAGGGGCAAAAGAAACCGCTCTGTGAACAAATTCTTTTTTAGAAATTCACTGGGGTGGAAACGTTTCACAAGATTAGCACACTTACTGGTTGAATGCCATTAATGATTGTCATGCAAAAGTAAGTTTGAATTTGGCACTTTTTGAGATGATGTTTTGTCCTTTAGTATAGTTACTTTCTTTTGTTTTGGTTTGTTTCCTGAGTTCTTTATAAAAATCTATATAAATGTATATCTCTACGTTCCATAAAGTCAAAGAATTTATGTATACAGGATTTTACTTTGGATTATTAGTAAGTATTATGGATCTTCCCCACGTAGGCGAACGTTACTAAGATTGAACAACGTGTGCATTGCTGAAATTGAAACAAAGGAGAGACACGGTGGACATCGTGGGATAAAAGAGGAACTTTTGCTTGAGATTGCAATAAGTTCATCCCATACGTGCCTAAACATAGCTCTCCCAAATTTTCACCTTATTACCTTAGAACAATAAACTAGTTCGATGCTCAATAACGAAGAAATATCAACCAAAAAATGTCCGATCCGCTTGCACCATACATTGACTTATTACATTTATGACATAAAAAAAACCATTAAAATTTTGACCTTACAGCGTCATTAAAAAGGTACAAAATTATAAGCACGAACATACTAATATGTCACTTTGGCATGTATGATGACATGGCTGATGATGATTTAATTCTAAGTGTAATTACTTTACTGGACAGGTCTATAAATTCATAGTACAATGTCCATATTAAATTACATCAATACTCTCACAATCTTCTAAAATAAATGAAGTGAAAATAATACCCGTTTGTTCTTATCTATTATAAACACGAGAAACACGGGTAACAATTTCTCGGAAGGTTTAATTGTATCTGTACAATATTTGAAATTGGGATTAAATATCGGTGGATAAAACAGCGTATCCTACCTGTATTAAGGTTGAATTATGAATTTATGAATAAGAATTGACATCGATTCGTCCAATTATTGTACTCATATTATAATAATAGCTTTACCACAAGCTCGTAGATATGGTTAAGCCCCATCATTGGAAGATTTATATATAAATATAAATGAAAATAAAATAATAAAATTATATATTTCCTTTAAAAATAGCTTACATTCTATGTTTAACAATATTAACAAAATAATATAAATCAGCTAAAAGTGAGAAACTGGCACTTATACTAGGTGGAAACCTGTCTTATTGCCAGCCTCGCCTCTAGGCTATAATATACATTAATTGCTATATATTTATTTAAGACATGTGGAATGTTTTATGCGAACCTAATACCATATAGATTTTTATATTTTTTACAAATAAAATAAAGAAATAAATTATCGTATAGCATTAAGCAATTCGATAATTTTTATAGCTCGTACTACTTTTTCAGCGCGCCCGCGCCCCCTAACGCGCCTGCGCCGCCTTTCGCCACACCTTGTGTCATGATAAATCATGTGATTATATTTGTATACCTTGACAAAGGTGGAAATGTAGTGGGACGTATCATAAAATTTTGTCATCCTTTACCATGTTTTAACATCTTTCACAAATAAAAAATATTCTATCTATCTGAACCCCGTCACCCATTTTTTATTAAAAATATTTGTTTTTATTAAGTCAACATTTTTAATTGTAATATTTATTATTAATCAAACGCAAAGTGTTCTACATGATTTTTATCATTTCAAATTATTTAATCTTTGTATCCATTGCCTCGTATTTGGGGGATGTATTTTAAATTCGTCATTAAAGTACATTCCCAAAATATGATGCATGTAGGTTCTTAATTCACAAAATTGACAATATTACCTTTGAAATTAAGAACAGAGTAAAACTTAACCTTGAAAAAGGAAATAGGCAAATTTTACTGAGAAAAGTAACTGAACTAGGTTATAAAACCATGGACCCGGCTCTTTACGTCTGTGTAAAACTTTTAAAGAAATAAAGTGATGACATTAAAGTAATCAACAATCTCAAAGCCTCAAACTAAACTGCAAAATTTCATCCGTTTGTAGTTGACGTTCCCGCATTCGGACTAAGCGTTTTGCGTCTTCTTTCATTAGGGTACAGCTAGGGAAGGAATGACCTCCCTGCGTTTGTGTTTCCGGCCACATACAACCTCGTGGCATTCAATAAACGAGTGAATAGGCTTTTTCTGGGCAAGCTCGCTCCATCTTAGAGCACGTCTCTTCCCATAGGATAGTCTGTGCTCAAGAGTAAGCCCATCAGATATAAAAAAAAAAAAACTTTACTTGTGAAAAGCGAAATATTTCGGAATAATTTCAGAAACGTTAATATTATTTAGAACCTCAAATTTGTTTGAAATATGGTCACACATTATAATAAGATTTAAAGTAAAAAAAACACGTAGGGTTTGTATCCCGATGGTTACGATAGTTTCATTACCTCTACTAATCACTATTGGGCCGAACTGATGGGTTATTGCCCAATATACTATAGCAATTGTATGCTAAAAAGCCAGTGCCCTACATTTAATCACTTCTTCTTTTTAGTGTATCGATGGCAAAAACATAATGGGGTTGCGCGAAAAGAGCCACTCCGTATATATATATATTGAATCCTAGATCGGGCGCACCTTGGCAACGGTTAGTAATTCCAAAAACTAACTGGCAAATCCTTTCACTACGATGGCGAATACGAAAAAAATTGGATCATTAAAGATGGTTTGTATGATTGATTGATTTATTCCAAAAAAAAATACTAAGAATTACTTCCTTTAAAAACAGCCGGATATTAATTAATCTACGTCAAGTAGGAGCGCTAAGAAAAACACGTTTACGTAGGAAGTTATTAAAAATCTTTTGTTTTATTAACTCAAAAAACTTAAAGCTAATTAATCTGGCCAGTGCAAATCGAAATTTTGGTAGGTTTATCATTAATTTTGTATAAAACTTCGGTACTACTGAGTAAAGTTTATGTACACAACCTAGTATCATCCTCATTATCAGCCTATAAAGACTTTCTGCAGGGATAGTCTTTCTCACATAACATTGTTATGGGGCGTTTGGGACATAACCTACCACGTGGACCCATTGGATTGGATTGGTGGGTGTTAATAAATAGGTACTCGTACCATAATAAGACAGTAGTCGGTACCGACAGCTTATGTGCCCTTCGAAGCACAAAATGATCTTTCTTATCAGACAATAAGGTGATACAGAAGAGAAATGTGGTAACGTACGTGCCCATTGGATGGAATAATGAAACATTGGAACCAGAAGGCAAGGCTTGGTAAGCGTAGCGTAGAACGCTCTCCAGAACGATGGACGACTGGCGACTTGCGAAAGATTACTGGTGGAGAAAAGCAGAGGACCGAGATACGGACCGCAAAATGAATAATTGAATATCCACTGACGCGCTTTACCGCAAGATCTCTACCAAAAACGTCGACAACCAAATGTTTTTTTAACGGCCCTGAATCCAACTGTGTGTTACACTTTTTTATTTCAGGCAATCTGGACAGTATTGTACCCTTTGTAGTGATATACAGAATTTTTTGGGCTACCTGTATTGTATAAGACATACTTACCACAAAGACGTAGTCTTAATGATAGTGTAGTGCCGCCTGATCAGTTCTTATCAGTTACTGATCAGTTCAGGGCCCAGCAAGTTGATTTTAGGACTTAACATAATGACAACGTGGATAACTTGGCAGTAATCATGCCAAAGTAGAAGTGGCATATTGTTGGAATTGCACTTGTACAACATTGTGTGAGGAAGAATAAACATCCACTTTTTTGAGCTCTTGATCAAAGCTTTCAGCCTACACAATTACTGGAGGTCCCAAATAGTGTAAAGTGAGAGTTTTGAGTACCATAATTTTAGGTAACAAATTTACTTATATATAAAAAACACTATAATTATTTTTATATATTATTGCTGTTATATATGTATGTTGCTGAAAAAAATTATCTATGTTTTATCATTATTTATTTATAAATGTATGTAATATACCTTTTAAAAAAAATTGTAGAAAACCCTTGAATTTCCGTTATATTGTATGTTTTTTTTATATAGTCCTTTTCGTAAATGTACGTGTCTACTATACTATAATTAGAAATATAATAATGACGTCACCTGGGCCTTGTCAGAAAACCAGCTCCCGTGATAAGACTCACTTTATCACAGCAGCTTATGCTGAGGCCGGGCCCATTTGACCCATCTGTTTAATATTTTTTCTTTGTTTTTGATTATTGTTTTCACCATGTTACACTTTTTTTTTTTTTTCCTTTCTGTTTTATACGTTATTGTCTTAAGATGTAAAACTGTAACTGTAATAAATGTATTTTTTCTTTTATATACCTGAATCTAGTAAATATCATTGACCCTTTGTATAGCGAATATTTAGGTTTATTGAAAATCTAATAATTTGCTCACGATAATACCTATTAGTATTTTGCGGTGACCTGTAGCTTGGATTTTCAGGAATCCTCTCACTGAATGCAATGTACTTAATAAGATAAATTCTCAAAGAAAATATTTACGTGAGTACAATTCGACCGGACGAATGCGAGTCTACTGAACCTCTGGGGGAGCCTTGGAGGTCATTAAATTCCAAATCGTATGTTTGTTTAACATTGTGTTTGAATTTCGGATTATTAAAATAAATTGAGACACAAATAATCTAAACATTTATAGTAAGATAAGGAGCAACTTGGAATCGAAAATATTCTTCTCTCAACCTATTGCAGTTCATAAAGGTCTCTCCCATTTTGCGCCATATATCTTGATCTTCCGCTTTCCTCATAAAGCCTCACCAGTGACCTCGCAAGTGGTCCGTCAATCGAGCCTGAGGCGGGCTACGCTACGCTTACCAAGACGCGGTATCCACTTCAGAACTCATCTGTTCCAACGGTAATCGGTTCTATGACATACGTGATCGGCCTACTGCCACTATAACTTGCTGATCCAGCGAGCTATGTCGGTAACTTTATACGAAATTATTGTAATTACGGCATTCTTATTTCTATTCAAAATATTATATTTAAAAAAGTATGCAAAAAGAAAGTTTTTAATATCACATAGGTATAACAATATTTATCTGATATATCTATTGGAATCTTAGTTCTGCTGTAAAAGATTCTGAAGTTGAAAAGACCACTCAATCGAGACAACCTTTTGTTTTTAAATAAAGGTTCTTAGGCATCACGCTGCAAAATGTAATTTGACAAATATTACCAATTACTTGGTTACTATAATTTACTCTCAGCACAACGACACTGTGTTTTTTTATAAATTCAATTAAGTAGGTTTTCACGTCAAAATGAGTGGACGTTAATGAGTCCGGAGGCGAGAATTGATTTCAAAAATGGAAGCGAGAATAAATAGTTGCAACACATACATTTAAAATGTAAAGAGTTCAATTTTAACGAATTAAAATCAGTGTTTCCATTAACGATGTTAATCGTAATTTTAATGCATTTTCCTCATTTAATATTTGATGTCGATGTTATAAATGTGTTGGTAGTTGTATAATTAAAAAAACGACTGTATACTTCTGTAAAGTTTTTCCATGTTTTTGCAATGAAAGCTTTTCTTACACTAAACTACAGTAAGAAGCCTGTCTGCGTAAAGTGGTGGCAGGCTAAGCCTTGTATTATCCAAGAACATCATCACAAGTAAGGGAAATTTACTAGAGGTACAATACATTTAGGGTGGGGCAAATGAATGTCTAAATAATTCGCCTTAAAATAGTTTTTTTACAAGGGCTGATAATATCAACTTGAGCTTCACATAAGCCTCAATGGCTAGCTATACTGAATACTAACCTAAATTTCTAAGCAACGCAATACGGGATTAAAGGCCGTAACTAGTTTGTTCATATAGGTGGCAATAAGGGTACTTACAGACGAGCCACCAGTTCAAAAGTAAACTGCTTAAATTAGAATTCGATTTCAAAAACGCTCCAAGCTTTAGACATTTTTTATACAGTAGGGAAAGTAATTTAATTCATTATGATAGTGGATGATTGCATATTTTAAGACACGGCCTTCATTTGCTTGCGAGTGTTGAATATGACCTATTGTAATTATTTATAAAGGGAATTTGTTAATCTCTCTCAAACAAAACTCGTATCAGGACTTAACATAAGTCAACTGTCATCATCAACAGAGTATGTGGCTAATTGCTAACTTGCTCTGGACTAAACTCTCACGATAAGTATAACCTGCCTAGTCTAGCATCGAACTGTACAAGCTTTAATGATCAAATTTGCGAGTGGCACGGCAAAGATATTTTGGTCTACAGTTGATTAACGAATCAACCGGCGAGATAGTACAGGAAAAAAATCAATAATGTCTATTGAATATAAACAACTGCGGTGGTTAAAGGTTACAAGTCCTTTCGACCCCTAGCTCCACCAACTTGCACCACCGGTAGTATTGAAATTTAATAATAATAACTATCCACGGACATACACACAGCGCCATTTAGCCCCAAACTAAGTATTAGCCTGTAAAATGGGTTCTAAACAACGGATTAACATATTACATACTTATATACTTTTTTTGTAAATACATACATATAATACACAGAAACAGCCAGATCAATACAAACAGACATGTTCATGCACACTAATGTTTGTACTGACGGGGATCGAACCCAGGACCCTTGGTGTAGTAGCCGACGCCTGAACCATTACACCAAATTAGTCGTCAATTATCTATTACTCTTAGCAGAGGTGTAAAAAATATGGGCCCGAAAAGGGTTACTTAAAGTCAACTAACAACTTTTTTGTGTTTGAATAAATCAGCAATTAAGCTAGCAGTCCACCTCATGAAAACAGGGTCCCTGCGCAAAATACGAGTATCTATATATTTTACCGATAGTAGTGGTCTACTGCTATTGGTTAAACGAGTGAAATAGAAGCATTAGGTTAAGTACGTGACAGTTGCTATTTTAAACGGTTGTAAAGCAACCGTTCAAAATAGCAACCCCTTTGAACGCATTTGATCTTTAACCCTTTGATCGCCAATGACGCAATAAGGCGCCAGACAATACATTTCCTATTGTGTTTGAATTACGGCGTTCAATGGGTTAGCTACGACCTAGCTACCTGTCTGTAGGCGCCCTTAGGTGACTCCGTACAAACGTTGTTTGCATATTGTGCATACGGACTAAGTGAATGCTGCTCTGGCAGGCTGCCATGCCGCATTTTGTTCCAGCACTTGCAACTAGTTCCTGCCCGTACTAAATGATCCGTAGAAGAATTAGTGACACTTTCGTAGCTTAAGGGATTCGTATGTTTTGTGTAACTAAGTGCTATTATTTTCCTTAACCCACTTATAAAGAACTAGCTTACATAAAATGAAAATAAATATAATTTATGAGGTGTTTTCCCTTATATTAACATTGGATTTAATGAGTTTTATAAGAAACTTACAACATTTTACCTTATTTTTCTATTCAAATAACAATTAGAAAAACTTAGGTTACAACTGTTATAAGACACTCTTTCTTGTACCTATTACATATTTGTGCCCTACAATAAATAACGCCTTATAGACATGTAAACCTCAAGTATGGGTTAAGTAATTGGGAAAATATTTTGGCTAAATAATATTATAGAACAAATTGAATTGTTAGACAGTCCGTTTTCTACCGTCCTATAATCACACGCTTGCAGGTGCGTTGTGTACTTATGTAAAGGGCTGAGAGTCATCTGCGCTTGCCAGCTATCTGGTGAAGCAGTGAAGGCCATCTGCAGCCAACAGCCGGCTTGCGACTATGGTGCGCCCGTGCAGACTATCTCAACAAATAAATATAAATATCCACTGACATTCACACAGCGCCATCTAGCCCCAAGTTAAGCGTGAAGTGTATTATGGGTACTAAACAACGGAAAACATACGTATACATATACTTTTTTGTAAATACATACATATTATACATAGAAAACACCCAGACCTTTGCAAACAGACATGTTCATGCACACAAATGTTTGTACTGCCCGGGGATCTAACGTTCCGGGTTCGATCGTTCTTCGTGTTGCAGTCGACGTCTCAACCGCTACACTAAATGGGTCGTCAAAAGTTAAGATAGAAGTATGTCCCAACCGAAGATTCACTCAAGACTCTCCGAGTTTGCTCTCTCCTGATGCTGATGCAGCCCAATAGGTGAAGAACTTAGATATTCGGAAGCGATTTGGCGCAGAAAATGCCATACGAATAAATAAGCCAACAGCGAATAGTTAATTCCGAAAAAAGCTCACGTAAGAACTTTTTAGCGGGACTATCTACTAGTATGCAATACTGTGTACAAAATGTGGCTTACGTGTTTATCCTATTATATGGTAATGGTATTATTGATAACATTTCTGAGCATGACGTATCTTTACAGTTTGTATGCACATCACGTTTATAATCAACCAATGACAGAAACAAGGTGATAATACGTAACATTTCATTTAAATGCTTATTGCATTGATATATGGTTTTTTATATGTGCTTTGATTCTGAAAACTTTAATTGCCTAGTGGTGGTGTAAAGACCGTTGCTGTCAAAAGGCAGTGGTCAGACACGAAAGAACAATTGAAATTATTTTCGTTTGTTAAATTTCTTCTATTCGAATAGAATAAGCGAAACCATAATTTCTTTGCCGGAATCCACCATTTACATTTAAGGAAACCACAAACGCGACAAGTACAACCACAACAATACAACCTCAAAAGTTAAGGAACTAAAAGCCGCTATTAAATTCCAAATCCTCTGTAACAAAACCTGAGACAATTCGTTCAGAAAAAGGAAATGCTTGAAGAATACATGAAACACAAACGTTCAAATTAATCTAGCGTGCCCGAAGCGTTTCATTAGAAATTTCATTATACAATTGGTAATTACGTCAGAGCAACAACGAAGTGATTTAATTAAAAGACCTATAGAAGTACTTGAAATGTAAGATTACAGGAATACTTTAAATGGCAATTCAGATTGTAAAGTTTATATAAATGACAGCCAGTGAAAAATTAGACAATTATGTATGTGATTTTCCCGCATGGATTAAAACCATCAAGCCTAAGAGCATGAATGTAAAGCAATCTCCTATTTACTCTGGACATACAGGTAAAGTGTAAAAGGAAACTTAAAGTCCACATTCAAAGGACCCTCTGAATAACGTAAATGCTGCTTAGTTTTCATACAAGGCTCTTAATGTCTCATATAAAATTATTATTTGACACTCTCGGTTGAATATTATGGATAGACTGTAAGCAATCCTTATTAACAAGTACACCCGCACTAAACGTTGAACCAAAATGTGTTCTGACAATACACTAATAATCTCTTTCCGCTATCTCTTCAAACTTCGCACAGTCCAATACAGGACTTGGAATTCTAGAATCCTAATATATAGTCAAAACAATAACAGTGCATGTCATCTTATGCCTTCATCATTTCGCTCTTATTTTATAATTTTACTCATAATAAGAGGTACTTTAAAAAGGCAAAGTTTCGTCTCAAAATATTTTCCAATAAACTTTTACGATGTTTGACTAAGCTTTGTACTATGCGCATTAAACATAACGGTTATTACTTAACAGCCTTTTTAAAATGAGACGACCTCTGTTAGGTACAAGGTTTTATTTTAGTAAGCAAAGATATTTTCGAGTAATAACTACACTTAAAAACTAATACAAAGAACTAAACTTAATATCAATATTATTATCAAAGATTACAACCGCATTCAGTATTCTGGTGAAGTTACCTCTGTGTCTAATATATCATAGTCCTGTTGGCCATAGATATTCCCAATTCTGCGCCAGGTGTCCTGGTCCTTCGATTTTCTCGTCCAGTTTTCAGCAGCAACCTTTCCCAATTCATCGATCTATCGGACATACCACTTTCTAAAATCAAGTTTCCTTAATTTTACTTTAACAACGTAGTTTTTTGATTAGCGTATCTTTGAAGATAATGGAAAATACTTCTTTTATCTCCTTGACAAGCGGCTTGAAGTTAACAATAGCTAAGTATTGAACAAGAGAACTCTGTTACCTGTTTTCGGCTCAAGGTTTTTTCCTAAGTAGTTTTAAGATTTTTCGACAAAAAGTTGTTACGAACAAACTCTATTCGCACAAGCGTTCAGTTGACATTCCATTGGTTGCACATGTCTGTCGAATAAAAATTATGGATCCAGCAAGAAGAGTAGTACCTACTTAGTGGCCACAATTGTATTCTAACCTAATGTCACGACATTTGCTTTACCAATTCATTATTTCTTTCACAAAACAGCTTACATTTATTTTAACAATATTGACAAGACAATAATAAAATCAGCTATAAAGTGAGAGGCTGGCTAGGTAGAAACCTGTTTACGGATTGCAGGCCTCGCCTCTAGGGTTTATTACAACATGAATTGCTAACATTTACTTAAGCCATGTGCATAAAAAGGTATAAACAAGTATATTAATGTATGTAAGAAATTAATAGTAGGTATGTGTTTTGAGTGTCGTGAAACGTGTCAGTTTCGTGCTTAATAGATATATAAGATTCAATTTAGTAAGTCGAAACATCACCTTAAGTTTTTATCAAGAGAAGGCTTTCTGTTCATCATAGGTTAGTGTTTGCAACCATTCTGATACTTTCTTCTTGCATTGTAGTGTGGGCAGGGAATAAATAGACAGAACCAAATTGATTTTATTAATAGAGAGGGACCAAGAAAGAGGAAAAAAATGTTGGGCCAAACCGGTCTTATGTGCAGGCACGCAAACTTTGTGCTTGAGTCGTTCATTCCTTCGATGCTCTGGATCAAGGAGTAGAGAATGTTGTTCATGATTACTTGCAGAATAAAAGTTGACGCACGTGAGTACATTTGCTTTAGCACAGATCGCTTGTTGATCAAAGAAATGGCAGAAACTAAAGTTAGCATGAACAATCTATAAAAATTAAAACAACGGTGCAGCAATGGAAAATAAAACAACTCTTTATCTTTTAGACAATTAACATTCAGTACATTTATATTTATGTCAACAATTTTAGTTAAACAAATAATAAACAGCAGTGTATATCTATCTGTTTAGAGTAAAATATGTTATCTATTATTTGCTTAAAGTGCTTCTAACGGAATTTTTTATGGAATTAAACAAATGTTATCAAAGTACAAAGCGTTTTTGACAAATAACTTCCTAATTTGGGTACATTAACAGT
The DNA here is from genome assembly GCA_019425675.1 of Leucinodes orbonalis. NCBI lineage: Eukaryota > Metazoa > Arthropoda > Insecta > Lepidoptera > Crambidae > Leucinodes > Leucinodes orbonalis. The sequence goes on from PQWD01000205.1 coordinate 30,479, forward strand.
AGCTAATTTTAAACTATGAATAAAAATTGTTTATTTACTTAAAAAGTAATCCGTTTTTATTTCTCTCAATTGGGTCTTTATACCATTTTGCTACGCAAGCCATGTTCTTTTTAGCTTTATTTTCTCCGCATTGTTGACAAATGCGAGTCTTAACATTTGTTAAAACACATACAAAAAACTGGCCGAATTTCGACAAAGTTTGTTACCAGCGAGACTACGTCCGTATTGTTGTACGTCCATGCACATACTAAACTAAACTACTAAACAAAAGTAATGCGTTGTTTATTACTTGCAAACTAATAACGCCTTTACCACAAAGTTATCAAATACAGGTGATCAAGATATTTTTATTACTTTTTCGCTTGAGTACTAGAATACATACAGTAAAGATTTTCGAAGCATCGAAAAGGTAAAGACTGGATATTTCTATAAAACATAAATAATACCTGCCCATAATATTTTACGAGACTTAAGTTAATTTTTTAAAGTTTTTGGCTATTAAGGGTTAAATGTCAATTTAAACGTTTCGTTTTAGCTCTGATACTAATTGAATTTGTAGCAACAGTCATTCTCGATTATTTATTTGTAATTTTTATAATAATGTAGATGATTTATTAAAGTTAATTATAATTGCGAAGATTGGCAGCCCTAATAATTGTAATAGGTACCCTTTAAGGCATTCACAAACCCTTGATAGAGTGAATTTTTTTAATATAGCATTGAAATTTATACACTGAGACCATGGCCGTATTAAAAAATACGATTGTAGCTAGCAAACAACACAGCCTTGTCACATAATTCCACAATATTGTGTTTGTAGGAAACAACATTCAAATACTCAGCCTTCGGGCGCGCATCTGTCAATATAGCCGTACTTCCATTATTTTTTCGAACGTGATCAAATTTGTACTCAACCCTTAAAACTCATAGTCAAGATTGTTGTGCAATTTTGCCAAGGGCCAGTAAACAGTCATGAAACATTAAATATTTTTCCTCCTTCAATCTCTCTGTTCAGTCCCTAAAATACCGCTTAGTAATGTCTTAAATGTACCTCGACCTGTCCCGATTAACTTGCATTCCATTTAAATTGGGGATGCTCTTTGCCAGATACTGAATTCCGTATTTAGCTTTATAAGAGGTCCCTATAAATTAAGCATTTTACTAGTTATAGTACAATTTGTATCAAAGGATTATACTACTGACATCAATTCTACTTATAATAGTAGGTACATACTTAGTGGCTGAATTTAAACTTTCGCAGGTACAAAAATAAATTAAAATTTTCAAATTTACATTGATTATTGAATGTATTTATTAAATGGTTAAAATGGTACATATATACAGGTTTCAGTTCCACACACATAAATGAACATATGATAAATTATTAGGATTTGTATGTTGTTTGTGTTTTTAGAAATGTAAGTAATCAGTTATGGTTTCATATGTTCCGATCTTTGTGCCAAAAATTTAAGGCTGCCGTGTTCTGCTAGTTACAAAATTATATATAATATATTCTTTTTTTAAATGACACTTGAAATCCTTTTGTTGCATAAGCCTCTTACAATACGCTTCAAGAACACCGTCAAAGGGTATTAGGTACTCCATTGTGTTTCTCATTTATAAACTAGAAAGCGTGTTGTTCCGTGCGACGAAGTCGTCACTTTCATTAATCTTTGATATTTTCAATGGAAATTGTGACTTCATTCAAATAATTTGGCAGTATTTAAAATACTTTTCATTTGACCCATGAGAGTTTTTAAAAGCATTTTGCAGTAACTGAGAAGAAAACTTTAGAATTTCTCCAAAATGAAGTACCTTAGCAGCGCATTAAACCGACCATGTTTTTGTCAACTGTTGATTCACGAAAAAATCATTGTTTTTATAATTAAAATTAAAATATAAAGGATATGGTTCAAATCTTTTTCTTTACTTACTTTAGCGGCTCGTGACAGTCCTCGGTAGGGCTCAGGGGTTTTTCAGCAAGGGAACATCTTGCTTTAATATCCACGCTCTTGGTTGACAGTGTGAGGACAGTAGTACTTATAAAAGGTTAGGTTAAATATAACAACGCTAGTGCCTTCTCTGCTGAATGCTTTGTCTCTAAGCCACCTTTATAGCCCTCGCTGGAGGAGAAGGGTTGGTGACATTTGTGTACCAATATTCCATCACCCTTTTAGCATATAACACAACAATACCAGATGACGTAATAAGTATCAGCTCGAAGACTAATAGCGGAAAGACTAGATTACGTTATACTCTTAACAGGTTTGTACAATTAGCCACATTCCTAAATTTACCTATATTTAATTTTGTGAAGTCAAATATTAACAAACAAAACGATAAAATGTAAATATTATTATTCATAACGTAAATTATGTTAATGCCCAACGTAGTTTAATTTGAAACAATTCTCTCAAGATGGGTACCGGTTTCAAAAAATGTTAAGAATGTGATTTCCGCGTATGGTTCTTCCTAAGGTGTTCGATATTTTTGTCGTGATTTTGATACAAAATTTATTAGCTTAATATTGGGCCCTATAATCAATGTGTACTGTATGGTTCTTAAATATTTTTATATGGATTGTCGTCTAATCAACTTATTCAAACCGGGCGCCAACTGCCATCACTTAACACAGTATTAAATAAGAAAGGCGAAGTGACATTGTAATAACACTGTTTGCAGAAGTGGCGGTAAACCCCCTGTTATTAGAAAATTGATGTGTATATTTTACGAGTACCTAGTATATAAGGTAATGCATTTCATTCGGAATATTTACCGAAGAGGCAACTAAAACACCTCTTTGGGGATATTTGAAAATTAATGACAACGATTATATTATTTTTGAGAAATATTGTCACCGAAATTAAGACTCAAGACTTAGTTCAAAAACCAACAAGGAAAACTTACAGCTTACGAGAAATTTTATCAATAGCTTATTAAACGTCTCACCGAAGCGCACGTGCCTGCCCATTTAGGGTGTATCGACCACGCGGGCACAGTGCGGATTGGCCGACTTCACGCACGACCTTTGAATCTCTTCGTAGGCGTGCGCAGGTTTTCTCACGATGTTTTCCTTCGCCGTAAGAGCGCCAGATAACGTACAAATTATTTAAAAAATCGCATTGGTACGTGGTGGGATTTGAACCTGCGACCTCCCGATCGGAAGGTAACACTCCACACCATTGAGCCAACTACGCTCCGAGAAACTAATGCATAATATCATCATCATCATCATTACAGCCGTATTATGCCCACTGCTGAACGAAGGCCGGGAGGCCTTCATTTTGTGGTCTTGTTTTGTTGTTCTTGTACATTGTAAATATTTTGTTTATTTGTCCTACTATGGTAATTAATATTGTGTTTTTTTTTCCGATATTACTATCATCATCATCATCATTACAACCTAGAAAGTCCACTGCTGAACGAAGGCCTCCCCTAATGATTTTCACGCGGACCGATCCCTTGCAGTTGACATCCATCTGCTACCCGTCACCTTAACCAGATCATCCGTCCATCTGGTTAGGGGTCGGCCTACGCTTCGCTTTCCGTTACGTGGACGCCACTCGAGAACCTTTCCGCCCCATCGGCCATCGGTTCTACACACTATGTGCCCTGCCCACTGCCACTTCAACTTGCTAATCCTCTGGGCTATGTCGGTCACCCTAGTTCTCCTACGGATATCCTCGTTACGGATTTTATCGCGAAGGGAGACACCTAACATAGCCCTCTCCATAGCACGCTGAGCAACCTTGAGTCTATTCAAGAGGCCCTTAGTGAGCGACCACGTTTCGCTTCCGTATGTCATAACTGGCAACACACACTGGTCAAAGACCTTCGTCTTGAGACACTGAGGTATTTTGGACGAAAAGATCTGCCTTAACTTCCCGAACGCTGCCCATCCTAATTGGATTCGACGAGAAACCTCCTTCTCGAAATTTGACCTACCCATTTAGACTACCTGTCCCAGGTACACATATTCGTCTACAACTTCGAGGACAGAACTTCCCACTAATATCGGTATAGGTACGACATGGGTGGTTAGACATGACTTTCGTCTTGTCCATGTTCATTTTAAGACCCACTTGTTGAGAAGCTCTGTCTATGGTTTCGAGCATAGTGCTTAAATCCTCCATGGATTCTGTCATGACTACTATATCATCGGCAAATCGAAGATGAGTGATGTACTCGCCATTTACGTTGATGCCAAGTCCTTTCCAATCGAGCAGCTTAAATATATCTTCCAACGCAACTGTGAACAGTTTCGGAGATATAACGTCTCCCTGTCTCACTCCTCGGTGCAATTGGATAGGTTGTGTAAGCTCTTCATGTACACGGACTGACATAGTAGCTCTCTAGCGTAATAATATACATTTTCCAAAACAATTATATATATATATATATATCTCAGACTTGCACAAATTTTATTATGTTAAAAAATTACTATAAGTTATTAAAAACACCAATTTCATTTTAAATTTAATAGCCTGATACATAAAAATCGAACATTTAAAATATTAAAATACATTTTCAGCATAGTGATTCAAATATATTTTTTTAGTTTTTGTACGCACAAACATTTTATTTTAATTAAATACGAGATACTAGATTTGCTTTTTTTGGTAGACTATTAATATTGGTGGACTAAAAACCTACTTTACGCAAATGACTTTTTCAAGATCTCTCGCAGGTGAAAGAGTAACAAGTAGTTCTAAAGTCTAAGCTATAATAATACCAACTTTAAATTACTTTCGCGTAACAGTACCAAAGTTAACAACCTTTTGAACTCCATTAGCGCCGAAAAGTACAATCTTGAATGATATAAGCTTGGTACGTTCACACGGTCCCCATAATAATGGCTTGATAATACTTGATAATGTGTGAGAACACATTATCAAAGTATCTGGGTCAAGCCGAACGAACTCTAAGGGATCATTTTTTGAACTACTAATTAATAAGAGTCTCGTAAATGTTTTCAGAGATAAATAAAAAAGTTGTGATCTGTTGATAAAAACTAAGACACAAAATTGTAAGATATCAAAATTGAATTTTTGAAATTCATAAATTTATCATTACAATTATGCCCCCGTAGTTCCTTTTAACCTAAGGCTCAAAATTGCATAGGCCAGTGGTCAATCAGCAGAGCTTCGTATTTTTTGTAGTTGCATTCACCGTATAACCATCATCATCACCATCGTAAGCAAAGAATCATGTTCTTTTTCAGTCTTTTAGGTGATTTATCATGCAATATACTAATTCAACACGAAGACAGTTGCACCGTATACTTTGCTATATTCCCACAAAAATAAATATACATAAATATCCACTGCCATTCACACAGCGCCATCTTGCCCCAAACTAATCATTAACCTCTAATATAGATACCAAACAACTGACAAACATACTTGTATATATTTTTTTAAATACATACATATTATACATACAAAACACCTAGACCAATATCAACAGACATGGAATCGAACCCGGAAACCTTGGTGTAATAGGTAGTCCACGTGTCAACATTGACACCAGATGGGTCGTCATAAATGCATACTCGATAAGAAGTTATGTGAGCGGTGAGCATTTTATAAGGGGTTCCATTATTGCATTCTATAGTTTCGATAAGATTGCATGGAACAGACGAATGCGTTTCAAAGTGGAAATAAAATTGATCTATTGTGCTCGACAGTCCCGGTATGTCGCGACACTTGGCTGACTGAACTGCTTTTAACTCCATTCAATATGACACTTATATGTGACATATAAGATCATTGTTTCTCATTATTTACACATTTCTGTTATTTTCTCACCACACCGCCTACATAATTCCAAAATTTGAAAGCGTTACCAAAATAGGTTGTTTCGTACGCTTAATGTAATAATGGAAACATTACCCAAAAGCGAGTACGCTTAAGGCAAATAACGACGTTCAAATAGCAATAATGGAGTATTCCCGAGTCTTGATGCTTTTGTTACGTAATACGAAACGCCATTTGAATATAGCGCAAATTATGTAGAACAAATCTGTGTCTAGAACTCCCATATTGATATATTTTTACCAACATAACAGACTGACGACATAAGAAATAATGATTGGAAACTGTCGCTTCAAAATTATTAATTATAATTAAAAGTGTACAGAACAGTCACAACGCTTACCCGATGGTTAGTGATACGCCTGACCACGACAAACTGGCATTGTACTTAATCGCCTTACCGGCCTTATATACACTATGTGCCCTGCCCACTGCCACGTTTTATAAATATATATCTCAATGAACAAATTAATCATATAAATTTAAAACCTATAAATGAGATTCATAATGCCCTGTAAGATGATTCATCATCATCATTACAGCCTAATTATGTCCACTGCTGAACGAAGGCCTCAGCTAATGATTTCCACGCGACCGATCCCTTGCAGTTGACATTCATCTGCTACCCGCCACCTTAGCCAGATCATCCGTCCATCTGGTTAGGGGTCGGCCTACGCTTCGCTTTCCGTTACGTGGACGCCACTCGAGAACCTTTCCGCCCCATCGCCATCGGTTCTACGCACTATGTGCCCTGCCCACTGCCACTTCAACTTGCTAATCCTCTGGCTATGTCGGTCACCCTAGTTCTCCTACGGATATCATCGTTTCGGATTTTATCGCGTAGGAGACACCTAACATCTTCAAGAGGCCCTTAGTGAGCGACCACGTTTCGCTTCCGTATGTCATAACTGGCAACACACCCAGTGTGTGTTGCCCAAAGACCTTCGTCTTGAGACACTGAGGTATTTTGGACGAAAAGATCTTCCTTAACTTCCGAACGCTGCCCATCATCTTGTACACTGTAACATAAATAAATAAAAATATAATTTGACAGAAATGAATATGTCGATAGAAATGGTCTGGTTTAATAATAATTTTGAGGCTGCGCATTGGTAAGAAAAAAAACACCTTTCACGCAAAGGCGTTTTTTCGTACCTTTTAGGCATCCAAGTTGCAATTTAAAACTAAGATAGACATTCTTATTAAAAAAGATGAAGTTTAAAAACATAAAGTGGAACTTCAAACTTACAATCTTCCCGATAAAAATACAAAAGTTATTTTACAACTAGTCCAAAGAGATTTCAAAGCAGTTGATTCAAAAAGTTCAATTTGTCTAAAAATAAATATAAGAAGTGCGTTAAAACCAATATCCTATTTCAACTTTTCTCTTTAAAATAAAAACTCTTCGTAAAGTTGAAATTACAACTTCTTGTAAAAAGATCTTTGAAGTCTTGCAAAAAAACATAGTAGGAGTATTTGAAGGTTTCATTTGCTTATGCAAATTTTAAATAATCATTAAACACTAGAAACAAACACGACTAACATTATGGGAAAAACAAACAAATGTAACCAATCATACAGCATAATGAGTCGCTTATTTTTCAACGTAAATTTAAAGAAATATTTGTTAGTAATACTTATTCACCTAGTTAAGTGTAGGAGACCCATGCTTCATCAAGAATAGCGATTAAGCCTGATCGATCGAAGTGGCACAAACACAACACAGAAAGACAACATGCGTTTATTTCACCGAGTAAGTGCCTAAAAACAAACAAACAAAAACCTTCCTTTTACAACTCCCTTATTTAATGTTAACGCACTTATTGCTTATTTGGAGTTACAAGTGTCTATCGGTGTTAGCGTATTTGTGAAATGAAAATTCTAATGCCGCTTTATAATTGAATATGTACTAATAGAAAATTACAATTATGTTCAAATGTCATCAAATTCTATTTTAAGCATAAGCATAAGCCCTGTTGCTCTAGTCGATGAGAATGTGTCTATTTAAACTTATTATTTTATTATTACTTATTATTATTATTATATTCATATTTATAACACAAACGGCGAAAATAAGTGGCATTGCTTATTTCCAATAAATCTAATAGTTTGATTAAGATATTTTACAAAATCCACATAATACAAATTATTACAATCATATGAATCTTTATGAAAACACAGATAACATAATAAATACTTATAAAAAATTAAATAAAATAATTTTAGTGACAAATAAAATATAAGCAATTAACATTTAGGAATATTTAATTCCGCATAGCTAAAAAATAATTTGAGTCAAAAACATAAAGGCAAACACAAGATCAAATTAAATATGGACACATTATACAATATAATAAACTGAAACTATTCGGCACGTGCTAATTCAAGAAATACAAATATTTTAAATTACTCCAAATTTATGATGACTTAATTAATTAAATAAAAATCTATAAATATTATTATATAAATAACTATAACTAACATGATTTAGGTACTAACTTACTACATACCCGGGCTCGAAAACGATTTCTATGTCCTCTACATGAAAAAAAATACAATGTGCCTTTTAAAGTGAGAAAATAAGAATATTATCAAAATCAATAAGAAAGTAAAACACATTTTAATGTGAATGACCATAAAACAAAATAGTCTTATGGACACATCAATTTTAAGGTCTTCTCTATGAGATGTCATTTTCACACCTGAATAAACTAAGGTAAAATGATGTATTCAACTTTTAAAAGTGGAAGAGCATAAATGAAGTGGAATAATGTGAGCGACAGACATTGATGACTGTGCGCATGAACAAACGGGTAAAGCCCGAAGATATTTCATTTTATGAGAGTACAATGAACCCATTATAATCACTTGATCAATCTTCCGCTAGAAATAGAACCACTTTTAAATACAGGGGTGAAAATTGCTTGATTACTTATTTTGGTGAGAAAAAACTTTAACTATTTATTTATGTTTTTTAATTTATAAGTTTTTTAATGTTATAATATACATAATACCAAAACAAATGAGTTACCGATTCACCTGATGTCAAAAGATATGGCTACCTACAGACACTTGTTTCGTTTTTTTTTTCTCCGAAGGAGCAATGGAGAAGAAAGACGGAAAATTTGATATGGGGAGGGAAAAGTAGGGGAGTAAGGACCTAGTAGTTAGTAGGTCTCACTGTGAAATGGAACGTGAAACATTATTTCTCGCACCTACTGCATTATATATAAACCTTCGAATAGTTAAGAAAGATATTTATTATTAGCTGTGCCCCGCGATATTACCCGCAGTTTAAGATATTCTCCTGTAGTAAAACGTAACGCGCGCTTCGCGTCGTGAGCTACGACTCGCAGTACAGCAATAATTTATTTATTTTTCTAAAATAAAAAGTTTTTCTTAAATAAAAATAGCCTGATTTTTTACTTATTACATCAGATACCAATAAATAGTCCTATCTGAATCGGTCCAATCATGACAGATATTACCCGGAACAAGCATCCAGATTTTATACAACAAATGGATAAAAATATATATATATATATATTTTGATGTATACATCGTATATTCATATGTATGTATTAATTGGTGATTTTATTATTACAAACAGACACAATATTTATATGTATAAAAATTCGGTCGAAAACTTTTAGAACAAAATTTTGCATCATTAAACATTTAAATATTTATGGAATCGATTCTATTTTAGTTTGTATTTTTTAAAGACTTGATCCTAGAATCAGATACCGAAGTATTTTTTAAATTACCATAAGGAAATCGACCCCTGGATCATTACCGAGATCACGAAACGTAGGCAGACATGAAGTATTTTAATTTGAAAACCTTATTCACTTATTGAGTATTGTTAGTGAGGTTTATGTTGAGATAGGAATTTATTCCTTTACTAAGATTTGTTTTAAAAATCAAAATAACAAGAGTCGTCATTATCATTATTACCACTTTGACATGTTTATAGCAGACCATTAACTTTCGTGATGTCATTATTTTGCAAGTACGAAACGGCGTCCTTCAAGTAATTTAAGGAAAATGTAAGATAAGATTTGATATCTAAAATTCTTGTTAACACAATTCATTTAGCTCTACATTTTTTAACCTAAAAATATTTGATGATTCTCCTAATACAATTAATTAATACAATATATATCTTAAATCTTACACCAGTAAATAAACCTATCATACAATGAATTCTATTTTATTAATAACATGAGATAGAAGCTCTACAGAAATAATTAATATTTGATGACTGAAATATAGATTAAAAACCACCTTTTCCCGGACTCCTCAGATTTTTCAAGCTCGTCGTTGCGCGAACCTATGTTCAAAGCTCAATCCACGATCGGCAAGCGCCGGGTCAGCAGTGTGACACCGACACTGCGCTTACGAACACGGCTCGGCGTGTAACTGGCCGCACGCATCGAAACTCCTTCGTGCGGGAAACTTTTAAAAAGTAACTTAAATATTTTTTAACCTATGTACGATGGCGCGTAAATTATCCCGCGTGACGTTAAATAATTTGATTTAGTAATAAAAAATAGGTTTGAATGAAAAAAATCTTGATGCGTAGTTAGTATTACTTGTGCTATAAAAATAAAAGCTATTCCTTGTACAGTGTTATTTTAAGTATTATGTATTTTAGTAGGTATACAATGATGTTAACTTACATACTATTATTCATAGTTCATAGATAAGTGAAAATAAGTGTAAGTTATTGTGATCACTATTATTAAGACAAATGGTTTCGCGTGGAAATAAAAAACATTGTTTAAAATATCCATAACAGCTGAAAATAAACAAATAATTCTTCACCGAGTATAGGTAAGTGCGCATTTTTTTTACTTTATTTTCTTTGTCAAACTTTTAATAGAGAAGAAAGGAGGAGAATTTAAAAAAGAAAATTAGGTGATAATCTAAGTTATTATATAATGTTCATTTCACGATAAATAAATATCACAACCATATGAAATCATTCATTGGATATATTTTATTTAATATTTGATTACTTTAAAGAAAGGTTGGTTAATAATTTTAATATTTAAATTGAGTATGTCACATATACTTAGCAAACTTTACACCGTGTGTACTATATTGAATAATATATAATGGTCAAAAGAATATCTTGCAATGCTTACATATTTACTAAATATACAGTCAAATTTGATTTTGCATAATAACATTAGACGCATCTAACATAGATAAGTTCTTCTTTAATAAATCTATGTAATTTAACCTACATAAAAAATCTTAGTAAATACTATATTTGGGTTAGAATCAGTTATTTTAAGCTGAAAATAAAAAAATAGGCATGATTCAATAATCATACCAATTTCAATAATACTTCATATGTTTCCAGGACCCAATGGTCCTGGAATCATAGGAAGTATTTAACATTATAAATTTTCCAACTCTTAGTTTGATAACTTTTGTTTTAAAAATTTTATTAGTATTCAAAGTTAGTTGGGCAAAGTCCAATTTGAAAGTACAATAATTGATAAAAAACTTAAAACCAAAGGATAAGACATACAATTTATAGCAACTTTTGCTATGAAACCACTTCAATAAACGCAACATTGAATATGGTGTTGTACAAAGTTCTTAAGCTATGTGTACTAATAACAAGCTACCAGGAAAATAAATATTTACCAAACTACTTATTGGAAGCTATCCGGCCCGATTGATCGACGACTTGCAAAAAGTCGCCGGTAAAAGCTGGGTTAAAAGCGAGTGGAAAGCGGGGGATATGCGGTGAAGCATGGGGGCGACCTAAGATCAGTTGTCATTCGATTGAAATTAAAATATCTATGAAGGTACTGTAGTATTAACTTAGGCACCTATACAAACGAAGCAGGTGATTACAGTAAACTATACCACGTGGACGAAGTCGCTACTAACTGATATATAGAGTTAAAATCAGAACGCAATTGATATATCACCACAAACAAAATTCTGCTAACAATACTTTTATTTGTATAAAAATACGTAGCTTTATTTCAAAGCAAACACTATACGCTAGTTAGAAATTTTCTGATGCCAAAGACGGAGATTTCTTGTCATAACATTTAATGAAGGGAAACTTTAAATATAAAAAGCTAAAATATGCTACTAAATATATCAAGTATCAATGTAAATATTTTTAAATACATATCAGATATTTTTTCAATCCATCTATTTATTTATTTTTTATTTCCTCAATGAAGTATTATTACTAACACATTTCAGAAAAAATTGCCAGAGATATATTTGAACTTATCAGATATATTACTCTTTGAAATTCAAAGTGCCTATACTTATTTTTACAATGTACTCACTGATGCGTACTGTCTTCCCGCACGGCATAGTTGTAGGGAGATTAGATCGTAACTCTCCACGCGGTCCCAATGCGGATTGGTCAGTGTTTGTACAAGTATACAACAGCAACTGGTCTTTAAAGAAAATCAGTGAAGCAGGGTTTTATATTAAACCACAAAAAGTACGAACACAATTCAATTACTTACACATTTCTTTTGTTTTGTGGTTAGGTTAATTAGACTCACTTTGTCAGACGCGGCCGCATTCAGTATCGATATTTTATGTTAAGAAATAGAAGCTTTGTTTGCGACCGACATCTTTTCGCCCACGCTTTTCACAATGTTCATATTACTCGATAGAGTTCGGAGTCAACACCGTCTTGTCTTATTTTAGTTCGGTAATACCTAAGCTTAATTAGATTACGAAATTATACTTATTCATCATCATCATCAGCCTTTATATGCGCAGACCTTCCCGGACAGCATAGCTATGATGAGATTGATCTGTATCCCACCACACGGGGCCAATGCGTATTGGTGGGTGAATGACTACCATTCTAAGATTGTAGCCGGTTCCGACGGCTTAACGTACCCTCCAAGTACGAAATTTTCTTACGTGGTGAGTCATGCTCACGGGCTATGAGCGCCGGTGGCTCATTGGTGTGGACTGTTGCCTTGCGATCTGGAGAGTGCAGGTTCAAATGTTATCACGTAGGTATCAATGTATTTCCGAATTATCAAAATTATATGTGTACGTTTATCCGACGCCCTTACGGGGAAGGAACAATAACGCTCGCACCCCTCGGCGGGGACGTTTAAAGAGCTGATGATGATGATCATTTCCATTGAACGGAAATTATCATCATCATTTGAGATCGCCTAGACGTACATTTGATTGTACTAAAAGAATATTATGCCTATAAATAGCCTCATTAACGTTCATTATATTATATTATTATTACCTGTACATACTCGGTACAATAAGAATTTTCTAACGAACGAATTTGAATAATATTCCTATTTAAACTATATTCGTGGTTAATTAGTGTTTGATTATAAGGTAGTGATTACTCTAAAGATATTGAAACCTGTAATGCCAATCTGCTGATTCAGATTAATTGGGAGCCTGTTACTGTGAATGTAGTGTTCATTGTTTAAATTATGATGTTAATTGACTAAGTGATCATCTCAATTTACGCTTCTATAATGCCATAAAATGATGTTAGTGTTTTACTAGATGTGCCCCGCGGTATGAGATATTTTTTCGAAGTAAAATGGAGCTAACTTCATACCAAATGAGCGCTCCATTCTTTTGATTATTATTAATCTAAATTCAAATTCAAAATAGCTATATTCAATGACGCTTTCCCGCGGGTTTTGAACACCCGACCTTCAGGTCACACATCGGCCCAAATCCAACGCTGTACTCACTAGACCTAAGAGGCAAGCAGACCAGGGAAAATTATAATTTAATAACAAAATCATCCCGATAAATTTAAATTTATCGGGATGATTTTGTTAGATTTCAGAACAGATAATGAAATTCAATGATTTAATAATACGTTTACAGAATATGTTTTGCACTGACTAATATTTCAATTAAACCTGCATATAATATGGAACAATAATTTCATAACTGATTTTTTACAGGTCAATAGACCGTCCCTCAAATTATATAAACGATTACGCACATAGGTAACGAACTTTTTGTTAAAAACGAAAAATATATTGAAAGTACGTCTTTTGGTAATATAAGAGCGTGCCGTTATGGTATTTTAACACTTAGGGACTCGCGCCTTATTACGTAACACAAACACTCGCTAACGGGTACAGCGGACCCATTACAATATCATATGTTTTTTGGAAAATAATCAATAAAAGTTGTTGGGTTTTTTTAATACCATTAGTAATGTTCAAAAGAAAAGCTTTTATGTTATAAAAAACGAATATTTATTGTTTTTACTTAATAATTGGCCCGTACAAAAAAAGAAGGAATTTTTGCATAGTTTAATGACTTCGCTTACACTAATTGATATACATTTATTAAATGTAGTTTTGAAACAAAATCTTTTATATATTATTATACTACGATTATGTGTCTACTAAGAAAAAATAACAATAAGAGATCTACATTTATAGGATCAAGCAAAATCAACATTGAAAATGTACAAATTTTAGTTAGGATAAAATCATTTTTCAATTTATTTCGACATCAAAGTAAGCAACAATTCGCACAAATCTGTTTCATGTGTTCTCCACAACTTGGTGTATAACATATTGCGCAAAAAAAAATGTTTTCCTATCTTTCTTCCAGTTACATAGATCGCAACGTACTTTTCATCCACTTCTTGGTAGGACGCGTTGGATGCTGTAGTTTGTTCTAATACTGGTACTATGTTCTATTACCACTACTAGGGGCTATCATTGAGTTTGTCTTGACACAAAATATGCAACAAGTCATCTGATCAACACGACTACGCATTTAATAGCATTGTAATCAGTTATATATATCACTTAAGTTTCCTTTTTCATCAATTTCAATTTATGAATCATTCTTCAGTCTCAACAGGTTTCGTTTATCGATTATTCTTTTTCATTGTGTCTCAAAAGCAGATTGGTTTCCATTTTCCTCGCAATACAGTGACAAAAGATTAAATAAACAAAACAACATAATAAAAAACACACACATACATATTTAGATCAGATGGTAATCTACCGCGCCACACTATGGTCGAAAGGTACTAGGAGCGGCAACAACGCAAACCTCATATTTTTTTCGTAGTTCAACAAAATACAAAGCACTGGTCTGTCTTTAAAAACTTTTATTCAAAAACTTCTTGTCTTTATTTTTTTTATAGTTATTTCAATTACTGCGAAAAACGTGCTTTTAAGCATAAAGATCATTTCATAAACAAATAAAACAGTATCAATATGTTATCATACCATTGGACGTTGTTTATTTTTCTGTAAAAGATTGCACGTGCTTCCATTTAAAATAGAACTAGCCATGTAAACCATACGCGCTCAACAAACTGGTGCTGCCTAAGCTAAATTGGAAACCGATAGTTGAATCGAATACTTTTTAAGTATTCACAAACTTCACCGTTATCGATTCCATCTTGAAATTATTTTACCCATGTCTTAGTCCTCGTGGACTAGTAATACTGAAATTATTTAGGGCTTCATCTTATACTTAGCAATATAAATGCATTTATTTTAAAAACAAACTAATGACCAAGTTACACAAAAAGTAATATATATTTTTTTATTTAAATTTCAGAAAAAACCTCCATCCCAAATTTCATCAACTGATTACCATTTTTCCATGATAAAAAATAACCCACGCCCCTACATAAATCTATTTCTGCATAATAGTTCATAGATAATTGTTAAGTTATTAGCAATTAATGCATTTTAATGTCAATAATTTATCTATAGATTTTAATATAAATTTAATCATCCCATGAATTCACATTAATTCCAGGCCTTCGTCTCCGTATTGAACGAACATTCTGGCACATTCAAACAAAGAGAGGTGACGAAAATGAAAAAACCTACAGGTCTTTATGTGAGATGAGCCTCTTTCTTTGACGCTTTAGTCCGTAAAGATTCTCCCACTTGGCAATGTTTCGCAATTTTTCATAGCGCCTAATGTTTTACCCGGTTCTTCGGGCTTTAATCGTAAGAATGTGTTGACATCTTCTTATAAAATGAGATCATATTTGTAAGCAAAAACGTATCTGTATGAAGCACATGATGAATGATGTGGGACGTTTTCTCTTTTATAGCAAGAGACATTGGAAAATATTTTATCAAAATTATGAATAAAAAATTAGTTGTGTTCATTTAGTAAGTAAGAGTTAGAAATTCATGTGAATGAAGGTCTGCCCTAATGAATTTCACGTGACCGTTACTTTAATGTAAGTTTTATTGTTACTTTAATGTTTAATGAATAAAATGTAAACTATAATAGCCCTCATCTAACCACTTAATGTTTAAAATAATTATTTGTATTTTAAAATTATACGGATATCATTAATACTTCGTACAATATTAATAAAGGTAATAAATTTACAAGTATCAAAATTGCTTCCGCGCTAACTTTCCTTTACCTTGTTCATAAATAAAATTGTTTTTGGTTGAAATAACCATAAGCACTAGGTAATATTATATTTATAGTACTGACGCTTAAGTATTCAGTGAGTAAATTACTTTTCTAATAAAAATAAGCACAAAATAATGACAAAAAATATTTAAAAAATGCAGGTTCAAATACAAATTACATACAAGTCAAAAAAAAAAATTATCTCGAACTCACTGAAAAGGATGTTTATTGCGTTTCTTTAACTTATCATAAACCAAGAAAAATACATGGTCATTCGATAACGGCCTCTTCTCACGTTCATCCTGACTCAGCTTTTGTTGTTTTTACAATCATACATCGAGTCCTCAACAATACAAATAGAGTCTCAAAAATAATATAAATGCAGACAATTTCTATTATTTTTGTGACTTTATTGTTTAGTTAAATGTACATAACTAGGGTGTTCAATAAATACTGTCGTATAATTACATACATCTATACTTTTTCAAAATAAGCCCCGTTACAATTAATGCATTTAGTCATACGCACAAACCACTCATTTATCCAGTCCTCCCACATTTCTTTATGAATTAAATCTAATTCTTCATGAAAAGCTCGAACCAAATCTTCTTCAGTAGAAAACTTTCGCCCTTTCATGCGGTTTTTCACGAATGGAAATAAACCGAAGTCGCAGGGTGCAAGATCGGGACTATAGGGAGGGTGGTCAAGTACTTTTATACCAGATACTCTCAGAAATTGCGAAGTAGCGCCAGCTCTATGAGCTGGTGCATTATCGTGATGTAGGAACCATGAGCGGAGTCCCGAATTCGGTCGTCGATTTTGGAGTTCTTCGAACACTTGAGGCAGGCAAATCTCAGTGTACCATTGACTAGTAACGGTCTTCTGTCCACTTAGCATTACTGATTTTATTAAGCCTTGTTTGTTAAAAAAAACGGCCATCATTCTTTTCTTTACTGATTTAGATTTTCGCACTTGAATTGGTTGCTCTTCGTCTTCGAAGACCCATATCTTGCTTTGTGATTTAGTTGGCACATCGTAGTAGTAAATCCACGTTTCGTCACCAGTGATAACTGAATTCACATTTTTGATTGGCCATTGTCAAATCGTTTCAGCATAGATTGCGCCCATTCAACCCGTTGTTGTTTTTGGAAGTCACTTAAAGAGTGGGGTACTCACAATATACAATTATTTTTACACTTAAATGATTCTTCACTATGTTGTGCAAAGAGGATACAGGAATATTTAAGAGTTCTTCTAATTGACGATATGTGATTCGGCGATCTTCTCTTAGCTTTTCCCACACGAGCTATGTTTTCCGGCACTTGAATTTCCGCAGGTCTGCCTGGTCGCGGGTCGTCATCTAGCTCAAAATCTCCACGCTTGAACTGTAAATACCATCGTTCCACGGTTCTTATAGATGGAGCTTCATGACCAAAAACAGAACACATCTCATCAAAACATTCTTGTTTAGTTAAACCGCGCTTGAAATTATAACAGATAATTACACGATAGTTTCGTTTACTCCACGACGTCATCACGACTTTTTTCGAAAATTCCTTTAACTAAAATAGAAACTTTAACAAGTTAAAACAAACGTGTTTACACTGTTATTGATGACACTTACGATGAACCAAATTACGGCTTACGTATAGCGTTTGCAGACACGTCAAGACTTATTGGACACCCTACGTATTTTACAATTCAAACATTGTTCATGAGCAGACCTTTAAGTTTATTTATTTCTTGCTAGGCAACATAGATACAGCCGTCTTTATGAATTCAAAGAATATTGCGTCGTGTCCATTGAATTATGGGTTTAACAAATCAATCCATTTATCAATACTGTTAAAAAATTCTTTTGTATTTGTGAGGTAAACACTATCCATCGTTGGTAGCCTAATTAATTGCTTTTGAAATTCTATTTATAAGGGGCGTAAACTGTCAACACACTTCTTTCGATGCGTAAGCCGCTATAAATCATCAGGCAGAAGCTGTTAATCAGCTAAGATAGCGTGCCACGTCAGCTTCCGCCAATGCGCCAGAATTAATTTTATACATTAGGTACTATATATAGGGAGTCATTACCATGACATACGAGATATGCCAAAAGAAAGATAGCACTTGAAAAAAAACGTCGAGATAACGTTCTTACAGATACATCTTAGAGATTGAGATCGTGAAAAAATCACAGCCTATTAAGGGCTTTCTGCTTTTCCATTTTGTTTTGAAAGAATAAAATGCTACAATTTTGATAACGATCCAACAGTCAAATAAATGAAAACGTAGTAAAATTGTTCATTAAATAATGTCACAGATATATTGGTTTCAAATATGGAGTCTTATACGACTTTAGGTAAAACGTAAGTCATCATGATCAATTATTTCTGTATTATGGGTACTAAACAATGGATAAACATACTTATATTTTTTTTTGTAAATACATACATTATTATTATAAATAGAAAACACCGAGACCATTACAAACAGACATGTTCATGCACAGAAATGTTTGTACTGCCCGGGGATCGAACCCGGAACCCTTGGTGTTGCAATCGATGTCTCAACCGCAACACCAAATGGGTCGTCAAATACATATTTGCCTTCATTTGTATTATAGTACTTACTTTTAAAATTTTGTTAATTCAGAATCACAAATTCGTTACTTTAGTTTAAAAACTGCCATTGAAATTAAATTTTACTTTTTATCCACTGACAATATTCGCATTATGGTGCATATCAATGGAACTTGATCTTAGTCCCTTTCGATTGTACATATTTCTGTTTGCATGCAATTCGACTGTTTTGTCAGCTAAGCTTAATTGACAGATGTTATCGATGATGATTGTGCTCGCCAAATGCGTGGGCTCGTATTACATTTCACTTTTGGAATGATCCAATAGTCTGGTAATGAAGATAACATTGCGCATCTGGCCCACAATTTTTTATGTAACAAGTATTTATTATTTTAAGATAAAAAAAGATTGTGTTGCTATTTACTGCAAAGTTAATTTGAATATCACAGCAATTTATAATGGCTTTTAAAATGTTATATTCTTTGAGGATTATTGGTTGCCCAATTAAATGTTCCGCTTACGTAATAGAGGACCATAATTCCAGAGATGGTGGTGCATCCGGGTCTCTTTCTCTTCTGCGAAAAATCTGCAAGTGTCCGAGTCACTTAGCTTCATTTAATAAAGATGATTTTTCACCTTGCAGTGTCCAGTTAGTGCCCTTACATGGACCCTTACCTTGGGTTTATTAAACAGTTCAGAGGTTTGCTTCATCGAATAGGCTTTTATAAGCGTTTTTTTAAGCAACAGTGTTATTCAGTAACTAAAATGTACCTGGATGTCCGTATCATGTTTGCTTGTAAGCGAGTAAGACGGTTAAAGACAATGTATATACGTAATTATGACTAATTAGTAAGATTTCCGCCAATATTGCAGTAGTCTCGTCATCTGTGCTAACATATATTAGATCATTTATATCTTAGGGATATTATTTAGTTGTTTAAACTCAGATTAATTGATTAGACATACAAAACTGCCTAGAAATAGACACATTGGGTTAGCAATATAACGGTGAATTGGTACTAATTAAGAGATAATATTTTCATCATCAGCATTGTTACTTATTTGATATTTAAAAAAATTACAGCTATTACGTTACCTCCAACAGAAAATCCTCTAGCTAGAAATAAACCAACAAGTAATTTCATTTAGTGCAAGGTATCAAAGAGTGCGAAGTATAGAGCGTCGGTGGCTCAGTGGTGCGGACTGTCGCCTTCCTACCGGGGGCTGAGGTTCAAATCCCGACACGTACCAATGTATTTTCGAATTTTCGAAATATATGACGTTATCCGACGCTCTTACGGTGAAGGAAAACATCGTGAGGAAACCTTCATGTACGCCTGCGAAGAGATTCGAAGGTTGTGTGTGAAGTCGTCCAATCCGCACTGGGCCCGCGTGGAAGACTAAGGCCTAATCACCCTATACGGGTAGGCTCGTGCCCCTCGGTGGGGACGTTTAATGAGCTGATGATGATGATGATGAAGGTATCAAAGAAACTCCGCTTTGTGAAACTCATCCTATGAACCGCTACCACAGTGTCATACATTTGTATGAGCAACAAAGCTCTTTAAGTCTCTTTCGTGCAACGTAGTTTTAATTTTGACGAGGACCACTTTTACTTGTTCGTTGTTTAGTAGATTATGTACTAACACAAGATGGCAATGATTAGTTAATAATATAATGGTAAGCGGTTCACAGCAGTTCAAAACAACCTACTTTTTCTTAGCATTGCGTACCGCCACGTGCTAACGACTATCACTCTAAAATATTGGGCGGGACCAATGACCTAACGTACTTTCCGAAATACGGATAAACTTTTTTTGCGAACGTGGACAAAGTTTTAGCTTTATGCATACAATAAATCTCTTCTTTGTCAAAGGTGTAAAAAGTATGTGTTATGGAAGGACGGCAATCATCGCTCGAAGTTATTTTAAGGCAAATACGTTACCATAACTATCATATTGTTTATAGTCCGATTAAACATGTCGGGAATTGTAAAGCCATCAAAATGCTTTGTTACTGATAACTGAAGGCGCTGCAATGGAACATTAATTAGCTGAGGCCATTGGAGTGCTGTTCCAAGTATTTAAGTGAACGTTTGTAGTTTCGGGGGCTTCATGTAGACTTGACGATACAAAAAGCATAGTTTAATTTAAGAATCAAGAGTCATAATTTTATTAATGTTTGTGATCTGCGAGATATTGTGTGCAAAATGGGGAAGCCCTATGTCCAGCAGTGGACTGAAACAGGTTGATGAGAGAGATATAATTCTTTATTTTATAAAGATTTAGGCCCGTATTCTGGAACGAGACTCCACGTTGATTTTTACTTAAATTTAGTTAGAAAGTGATGGCGCGATATATCGTATAGAGCGCTATCCCTTTCTAACTCTATCCAAGTAAAATTCAACGGTTGAGCCTCGTTCTACAATACGGGCTCAGAATATAGTTCAACGTAATGGAGCAACATTATTGTTTAACATTTCGTACAGACACAATAATGTTCAAGGGTTTAGGATTAATTCCTTCAACCACGTTCCATCCTCGTTCGTCATTCGGCAGGATCATACAAATAGGAAAGGTCGACGCCGGGACCATATTTAGAAAACCCTCACGTGTAAGATGTAGAGGCTAGTAACATAATCTTAACGTAATTATCGTATCTCATTGTTGTCTAATAAAGCTACTATTAAAATAATGTAAAGGTATTATTATGTATGTATGAATTAGTTACGCGAGAGTACTTATACCCTTTTATAAGTACTCTCGCGTAACTAATATTTATGTAAAATGAGAATTTTACATGTACAATAGTTATACGAGTATAATTATGACACGTGCTAAATCGCAAACTTGAACTAGAGTGATCATGCATGCGTCTTCAGGACGGCAGGTAAGCAACAAAAAAACAAAATCAACTTTATTATAAATACTGTAGTCGTTAGATTATGTGCTTTGGTATTGTTGATGATTTATGTACATACTGCATGCGTTATTTCGTAAATTAGTTGAAAGGTAAAGAGAAGACAATAGCCATGCCGCTGCCTATCAAGAGGAAAGGGCTTTCTTTAAACCTCGTTTGAAGAAGGACATGTTATTAGTTATTAGGGAACACCGAGGCTGGGAGGTCGTTCCATAATTTGCACGCACGCGGAAGGAACGATCGCTGGAAACGAACGGTTTTGGAAGCGAAAGTTTCCAGGTGGTATGGATGGACCCTAGCTCGGCGTCGAGTCGTACGATGGTAAAACGGTGACACCGACATGATATCAAACAGTTCCTTGGAGCACTCACCATGAAAAAGCCTATAAAACACACAAAGAGAGCTAAAGTCTCTCCGGAATTCCAAAGACTCTAAACTGTTAATGAGATCAGAATCACCGACAATTCGGACAGCACGTCTTTGCAAAGCGTCAAATGGGTCAAGCTGGTATTTAGGGGCGCCTGCCCAGAGATGAGAACAGTACTCCACATGAGGACGCACTTGAGCTTTATACAACACACAAGTCGCTGGCTCGATGCGAAGAACGGCCTAGACCTGTTCAGGACACCCAACTTTTTGCCAGCTAGTTTAGCTTTGTCCTCCAATGACGCTTGAATTGGACCTTACTAGAAATCTCAATACCGAGGATTCCAATACTATCCGCTACAGAGAGAGGCTCCTGAAAACTGGGTGCTACGACAAAAGGGTCTTTTTTTGCGGTGAATGCGCATACTTGCGTCTTCGTCGGATTAAACTCCACCAGGTTTAATTCACCCCATTCAACAAATCTCTCTCTCTTCAACAAATATTCGACATCGAGCACTAAATCTGCTCGTTTCTCTTCTATAGAGCCACGAGACATACCCTGTATATATATATATATATATATATATATATATATACATAACTATATGTTTCGTTAAATACTATTGTTTTCATCTTCTGTTTCTATCAAGCTTTTGCAACTTTTATTTGAATTGATAAAAATACTGTTAAGTTATTTGAAACCTTTTAATAATAATGTATTAACATGGTTTTGTCTGAATGCGTAATGAGCTATACTTATGTACAATATATGCAGGTGGAGAGTTTGCTATTTGTTAGTATGTGTAATTATTTTTGCAACTCTCTCTCACTCTCTATTTCTATCTCTTCAACCTATCGCAGTCCACTGCTGGACATAGGTCTCCCCCATTTTGCGCCAGATATCCCGGTCCTCCGCTTTTCTCATCCAGCTTCCACCACCGACCTTCCGCAAGTCGTCGGTCCATCGGACCGGAGGGCGCTACGCTTGCCAAGACGAGATCTCCACTCCAGAACTCGTCTGCTCATTACCTACCATCGACTGCTGAAGAAAACAATGTGCTTTATAGCGTGTTTAGTTGTCAATGACGCAATATCGAATCCAACGGTTGACTGTTCAACAATACTATGTCACGATCTAATGTGTTTCAGATGACATATTTAGCTGATAGTCCGTCACTGTCCCAGCTTGGTTATAATTACCACACATCAATTTGTATTGAGCCTGTATGGTGGGTGGCTGACTGTGCCCTACTGTGGGTCGTTAAACTACTTGTCTGGTTGAGAATTCTTAATCGGGCAGTGCCCCCGCCAAGTCGAGCACGTAGCAAACACAGCCGTACCATCCTTTATTAAAACCATTTCGCCACATTTTCAGGCCCCTATTTGAGTTAAGACCAGAGCACAGAATTCGGAGATCAGAAGTATCTGATGAAGAACTCTCAGCTGCAGCCCAGCTGTATTTTAGATATTCCGTTCTGTTATTGAAACAAAAAACCTGTCATTGCAAAGATCCAGCGTAGTGAACACCCTCTTCTAATTTTATCTAGCCTACAGCGTCCTACTGCTGGGCGAATTCCTCTCAAAATAAAAAAAGAGAATAAGAAAAAAGAACAAACAAAGGCCTTAATGGTGCCGGCGAACGAACAAAAGCCCTAAAGTAGGTAGTGAACAAATAAAAGCCTAATGAGAGCCGGCATAGCTCAGAAGCCTTAAGGTTTGGGTGACGAAAAGTACTTAGAGTTTATTTTCATCATCAAGGTAAAATTAAATAAGAGCGTCGGTGGCTCAATGGCGTAGACTGTTGCCATCCGAACTGGAGGGCGCAGATTCAAATCCAGCGACATAGCAATGTCGTATCGATTTTTTGAAATTATATGTACGTTATCCAATGCTTACATGAAATGAGTTTGGTGGGATTATATTATTTGCATGTTTTTATTATACATGCCAGCAGGTTTATGTACATTCTTCACCTTTACCATTTTTTTATTAAATTTGTCTAACTTTCTGTGGAGACATCGCTGTATGAAATCATTATACTAGTAACGCCCTGATTATAAAAACTCGAACTAATTCAAAGGTTTTAGTACATACCCTTGGATAACAGTTTTGCTGGCATTTGAATTAGAATAGTCTAATTTGACTACAGTGGTATAACGTCACTATAGTTTATTGGCATCAAGCGACCAGATTATACTACTCTTGCCGCAGACTTGTGAGAGCTGTAACAGCTGGCTTGCTGTGATGACCTTTGAATGCACATCGGTTACAACTTCACCTAAATTACTTACTCTTAAACATTCAATATTTCAAGTTGCTCCGTCTTTCCGGAATGTGCCTGTTACAATAACTAGTAGCCTTGACCTTCTTTGGGGTTATCTCTCTGCCAATCTCAACTTCAGCCAATATAAATTGAGTCCATGGCAAAGACTGCAGCTAAAAAACTTGGGATCTTTTCCAAGGTCAGGCGTTATTTCACCCCAGGACAGCATCTTATATCAGCTCAAGTCCGGTTTTTTATGGAATACCTACTACTGCTACCTATAGGATGGATCAGCAAAATACCAACTGGTTGCTTTGGACTGGATTGAGAGGTGATCTAAGCGGCTTATTGGCGTCCCTATTCTGACTGATGCTAAGCTGCAGAGCCTCGAGCATCTACGTAGAGTTGCACGGTTGTCGATTTTTCGGAGGTCACCATCGGGGTGCGGCGAGCGATCTATCCTTACTTGGTCGACATTTCACGTATCCGCACAGCCCGCTATGCAGCCTCGTTCCTAATGCGCATCGCAAAGGAATGAAACTCAATGCCTATTCGTATGTTCCCCGATCATTCAACCTAGCCGTCTTCAAGGCAAGAGTGAACAGGCTGTTTCTTCTAGACGTCACTGACAATCAGGTTAGATGGTGGTCAAATGTCTGCCTAAAGAAGATAAAAAAAATATATTTTTTCACTCAATTTCCACAAAATATTACATTCTACTTTAGGTAAATAGTAGTAAATGTAAGTAAACTTGATTAAATTTTAAAATGCAAAGTAACTTTCTCCCCTGAATTGAATTTGTAATGTTTATGCTCTCTTTTCAACTTATAACAGTCCAATATTGGATATAGGTATTATTACTTTAAGTAACAGTACCTAACATTAAGCCTTTCTCCTGAGTTCATAAAGCAAATCAACCGTCACATGCGAAAGACTAGAAGGGATTCTAGTTCTTCAAGTAATGAGAGCAACATAAAAAAGTTTCATTTAAAACGTTTACTCGCTCGACACGGCCCGACCTGTCTCCACACCCACGGACTAAATTTAGTTTTAATTAAGTTTATTAAGCTAATGACGTCATAGTTGCTGAAAACTGTTATAGCATGCCACATACAATTAGTTCATGTTAATGTTGTGAGTATAGATATTTTTAACACAAACGCGCATCGACAGGTTTACGTCTACTGTAATATATTATATTTACGCCATATTAAAGACTGAGAACAGATTGCTTCGATAAGGTAGTACGGTACCTTTTTGTCCGCGGCTATTTTTAGTGATGTAAATCTGAAATGAATTATCGTAGTCGAGTCCAAAATAGCAGTGGCGTTGAATATTACACAGAATATCGGGAACTCACAATTATTTTTATCTACAAATGGGGAAATTGTGTTTGCCATTAAAATAAGAATTCGGAAGAAGTCTTAATGAGAAACGAAAGAACCGTCCTGTACACTTATAACATAAAAAAAACTGTGTTTTGAACCACAATGTCCTATCTAGTTTATTTTTTTTTATAGTCTACAAGACATACACTTATTACATAGACGATACAATATTGCAAGGGATACAAACTATTAGTGAAGGCTTAATTACAAACTACCACGACAAGCACAGCTGACATGGAAGCAGTTTTGCAAATTGAAGTTAACAGAATGTAAATGCCATGTTAATTATATACTTACTTAAAAATTGGTAGTTATCAGTAAAAGGTGGCATGTAGAAATAGCTCTCACATTACTGTCAAACTACGCAACTTCAAATGCAATCGGGGATTACGTTCGTTTGGGACACACAATGGTCCAACAACGTGTCCCAAACGAAAGTTTCAATATTAAAAGAAAGTTTTATTCATTCAAAGTTAAGTCCATGAGACATCAAATAGATTTCCTTTGGTATCTCGATTTGCCACAGCTGACAGACCACAAATTCGTACGTCCCTTGTCGCCATGAAAAACACATGTATATTGTAACTTTGAAATATGAATTAAACAATATGGGGTATAATTTTGTTACTAACTAATAGTCAAAAGAACGAAATTTCTAAAAGCAAAATAGATTGGACATTGAAGGATGTTCCCGAACAAGATAAATGAGAGTTTCAGTTTACCTGATATTTCGTATTGCTTTTTACAATCCATAATCTAAAGGAACGTGGTCCTAGACTAAGAAAAAATTTACTTAGTATAATACGAACAATAAACCTTGATCTTATTAAAAACAAACATTGTAGGTAATTGAAAATGGCAAGTGAGCCCGTACAGTCTATTATTGCTTAAAATTGTCGTCTGTTTTAATAGTGAACGGGGGAAAGAATATATTCAAGGCACCTGTCGCAATGCACTGTTAGACATAGGTCTCCCTCATTTTGCGCCAGATATCCCGGTCCTCCGCTTTTCTCATCAACCTCCACCAGCTACGATACGCTTCGCAAGTTGCCGGTCCTTCCGGTCAGAGGTCGTGTTAACTACGATACGCTTGCCAAGACGCGGACTCCACTACAGAACTCGTCTGTTCCAGCGGCCACCGGTTCTACAACACAAGTGACCAAACCACTCTCACTTGCTTAAAGGCTCGTCTTAAAACATTGCGGAATATTGACGTTACTTGTCGAATGCCGCCCAGCCCAACTGCATCTCCCTACTAGCCTCCCTCTAGAAGTTATGCCAGCCAAGTTGTTACATATAATTATATGGATATGATATTAAGAACCTTTACAGGGTCGACTCATCTCTAAGTATTGCCTTTAAAGATTATTTAAACTTATTAAAAAATATATTTTTAAATTACGACAAAGAAAATTCGATATTTATTGAAGTATATTATAAAGTATATTAATTATATCATAAACACTGAATGCTGGATATGTTCGTACGTGGAAATGTAGACGTAGTCTCTCACAGTGAAACTAAAGTAACACCCAAAAAGCTTGCCAGATAAGTTTTGACGTTGCAGTGGGCCGGTCACTTATGGCGCAGGACAAATGACCATTGGATTTTCGAGCGAACATCACATCTTGACAAGGGTAGCAAAAGACGCCCTCCGGATCGATAAGCCGTTAACTTGCAAAAAGATGGAGACTGGAAAACGTAGACCGAGGATATCCGTATGTCGTAGAATGGTACAATATGTGAGATTTGCAATTAGAATATGATTAGAAATTGATGCATAAAGTGCTATTAAATTGTCGAATTTATGATTTCTTTTCTTAGATGGCACACATTGCTTCATCTGTATGTAAATCTTCTTATAATAAAATGTAAGCAAATGTTGAATATATAATATTTTTTATTAAGACTTAAGTCGCTAAGCGACTTAGTTAGCTTGTGATTTAAGCGTACAAAGTTAAACGTTTCAGTAACTTTGATATAGGTACCTAAGTGTGCACACTTTTGTTGCATTATCATTATGATATCGTGCAATCCTCTAAGGCTGTTCGAATCTTTCTTTCCTGCTTCACATTTTCAAAAGCTAACTACTCGTCTTCGATAAGTTTAAATTCCACCAAGCATGATACACATTTTTCTTGACTTTGAAATATTGGGAATTATGACATATTACAATAATGGCACTTGAGCTTAAGCAAGATCTCATAAATTTTCTCATATTT
Organism: Leucinodes orbonalis; assembly: GCA_019425675.1. NCBI lineage: Eukaryota > Metazoa > Arthropoda > Insecta > Lepidoptera > Crambidae > Leucinodes > Leucinodes orbonalis. Next base: position 58,433 of record PQWD01000205.1, read on the forward strand.
TTGACGTTATTAAGGCGGCGGATGGATGTCAACTGCAAGAGATCGGATAGCGTGGAAATTATTAGAGGAGGCATTCATTGGACATTTTAGGCTGTAATGATGATGATGAAACTATTATTAATTTTTATTATTAACTATAAAATTGAATTGAATTGAATGATTTCGGTCATGGCGACCACTTCGACTCCTAAACAGTACGGCGCACATGCGCTTGAAGACGGCTAATGTAGCCGATCTTTGCAGTAAACTCACGAGCACATTGTGCACACGTGAGCTTACCATTGACATAATTATACTGAATGGTCACGGGTGTTCGGGCTTTTAATTCATCGCGCTTAGCGTCTAGATCAGCTTTATGCTGATCTTCAAAAATGCGAACCTGCCTCTGAACAAGCCGACGCCATTCAGGGCGCTGCGCTGCCAAATCTTCCCACTCCGAGGGCTCGATGTTGCATCTCTTCATATGGCGCTTCTAAACGTCTTTGTATCTAAGGAACTGGCCACCACGCTTACGTGTACCCTCCTGCAGTTCAGAATAAAAGATACGTTTCGCCACACGATCGTCCGACATCCGCGATACATGACCGCACCATCGAAGCTGACGACGCATGATGTAAGATTCAATGCCACCGACATTGGCTCGACGTAACACTTCGGTATTATGCACACGACAAAAAAAAATAAAGAAAAAAAAACGATAAAAAAGTTATACTGTAGAGCCGAGTCGAGACATCCACTATGTTGTAAAGCCTCAAATGATCTCCGGGAATTATACCTAATTACTTTTACAAAATAACGGTCTACACGCCGTCTTCAGAACTTTGTAATAATACTTACTTTTATTAAATATCGAGAGTCTGATTGTATTTCCGTTTCGGTTACGGTAAGTTGATTAACATTCAGATTTATGATAACGAAACGATATTTTTGATGAAGTTCTATTTAAAGTACCACCAGAAAACCGAGACGTACAAGAAGATTAGAGTGAAGTAATTATTGGCTATCAATCAAATCTTTTGTTTCAGATATAAAATCCATATTACATAAATACACTTATATAAAATTTTAAAATTTACGAAAACAATTATATATTAAAATGAAAAATTAAATTATATAATTAATAGAGAAAATAAAATAAATAACATGAAAAAATAATTTTAAATAAAAATTCACAAATTTTTCAATTATTTAATTAATATGATCCTTAAAATTCATTGCTGTCATAAAAAAAATCAAAGTTTTTTAAGTAGATTTAATATGTTTGTATTTTCCATTTTATGAAATATATTTCATACTAATTATGAAAATTATGTCTTCCAAAGTCTATATTTCATACTAATTATGAAAATTATGTCTTCAAAAATTGTATTTTCGGGTCAAATAGTAGGCCCGATACATTTAAGGGTAAAACGAAGTCAACGTCACGGATAACTCTTATATGTTTTTTATGTAGTATGCACGTGACGAATTTCATCAGAAAATTTACAAACATATTGTGAATATACATCATATTAGTACAGTACAGTATAGTAGGCTGTAAACATCTGGTAGAGGGTGCGATACGTCTGCTCTCTTCTATTTAATTAAAGTTTTGTACCAGTTTTCTCAATGCTAAAGGAACCCTTAAAGAATGTATCCATGATGTCTTAAAAAACTTTGTAAGAATGACATAGCAACATGTGATAGAACATTTTAATATAAATGGAAAGAGTCAGTGAACTAACGATAAAATTGTACGTAAAAAATTCTTTCATATTTTCGCAATACCATAAAAAGGTTCATAATATATTATATAAAGATAAGGAAGCGTTTCCGTAAATGTGAATACTCATATATATTATCTATTCATACTGCCATTATGAAAGTTCATATTGGATTTGTAATAAATTCAATCCAAACGCCACGTGCGGGAAATATCACTCGAAGAAGACGTTAATTCCTAAATCCGCTGACGTTTCCGCGACTAGTGTGTGATATTTCATTTTACCATTTGCCATTACGTTTACATCATGAACAACAGTAAAAAAGCTAATAAAAATCAGTCTTCCGGATATGTTAAGATGTCAACAATTTATTTGCTCTATGTGCCTAATATTGTAATGTTATAAGAATTTGCTGAGCGACCTTCGCTGGATAAAATTAGGAACGCGTAAAATTTCCGTTTAGCGTTGATAATTACTATTGAATTATTTAAGTAAGTTAGTTATTTCCTTTTCCTCAGAAGATAGAAACGTTTTTTAATTTAAAGTGAAAAAAGCGTCCTTGTAAGTGTTAAACAGAAAGTGAAAGTGGCAATGAGCTGGTCACGTATGTCGCAGAACCGATGGCCGTTGGAAAAGACTAGTTCTGGAATGGAAACCGTGTCTTGGCAAGCGTAGCGTAATACATCCCACAGGCCCGAAGCGAAAGATGATGCAGACATCAACGATCTGGACGAGGATAGGGACATCTGTTGCAAAATGGAGGATATCTATGTTTAGTCGTGGTCGTCGTATGAAATCGAAATAAAGATGCTATGCTCAAAGACGCAAATGTCGTTAGTAGCTAACTTAAAGATTGAGGCTACCTTGTTCTGCCGACGCTCGTTTAAGTTAGGAAACTATTGGAATAGTCAATTTAGTGTGGTTAAAATTATTATTTTGAGTATCTCGAATAGGTAGTAGACTCGATACTCGATAGTCGTCTAGGAAGGTACAACCGCAGTGCCAGATATCGTCCCGGAAAAAAGAGTGCTATGCACTTTTGTGTTTTGGGAAGAGGGTACTGTAGCTAGTGAAATTACCGGGTATACGAGACCTGGTATAACATCTGTTATGTGACGGGCACTGCGCCCGTCACCCGGGACTACAGATGTTAGACCTCTTATACTCGGTAATTTTAACAACTACAGTGCGTTCATCTCGGAACACAGAAATGCGAAACACTTCTATTTCACGGGACGATCTGGCTCTGCGGTGGTACCTACCTAGACGACTCAGTACCGAGTTCACTGGATCTTTGATTCGGTATAGCTCGTTATAACGCTGTTCCCAGTTAATATCTTTAAAAGTAACCGTTAATTGAACCCTTATTGTGGATTACGGTCCAATCTCTGCATAGCTATTTTCTGTGTAAGGTCCATGCCCTGCAATGGGACATTAGAGGGTTATTGATGTTAATCACCTTTTTAAACTACAACTAGTGTTATTTTATCTGTCCTAAAATCCTCCTATCTTCTGTAGACTACCTAAATAAAACCATTACAAACTGTACATATTATCTTGCACTCGTAAATGGATGACCTGCTTTTTATCTGTGAAATCATTTTATTAATTCTCGTTAATCACGCGACGATGATTGCATTGCCACGACAATTGTAATTTGTCGTGCGGTGTAAGCCACCGTAGAAACGAAGGAAAATTGTTTTATAAAAAGCTACAACACTAAAAAAATTTCAAAGGTTCTAATACTAGCTGTTTCCCGCGAATGGTTGATGAGAACAACCATGATCTCCATAAATAATACTGCAAACAAAAGAATAACGTCTAAAGTATCCAGATACTAATATGTAGCTGGTGTTGTTTTTAATATAAATAAAAGTATTAACAGATTCAATACTAAATAACAGATAAAAAACTTGTTTAAATTTAGGGATTCAGTGGCTTCTGGAAATATTTCCACACATGTGCAAATGCACATAGGCGGCGGTATCATTTACCATCGTCTGCTCGTTTGCCCCCTATAGCATATAAAAAAGTTATCCTAGTAATTTCCTTTTAAGATCCAACTTATTTCGTTTGTGAGATGCGTTCAGGTAGGTCGCCAGAGGTTATTCCATTATTTGTCAGGATGCAACCGGGTAGAGTTTGAATAAGCCCAGATAAATAGAATTTAACGTCTGATAACATCCTTACATAATGCTGTGCCTTTAATGAAAGTTACTATTAAAGCACGAAGACTGACTTCATATGAAAGAAAGATTTATATTGTGGAAACTCTTTTTCTTGCGATTTTAGAATAATTTTCACGCAAGAACACAACTTAATGATTTGTATATTATAATTTCAATATTTTTGTCAAGTCATTGGTGACAATTGGCATTGACTTTACCCATCAGCATGAACAATTATTACGAATAAGCCGTTATAATCATTATTAATATTTGAAATTAATGTTTAAAAAAGTGACTATTGAAATAATTACTGGCTGGTTTCGTTAGAAACCTACTGCTTTCTAAACCGGTGCAGTTGATTAAAACTTTTGTGTAAGTAAAGATTTTTTGAGGTCGAAAAAAGGCATAGGTATTCGTTTACATAAATTTTGTATTATACCTACACACCTACATGATGAGAGTAATTTATAGGTCATCAAAACGTACTGCAAAATTTCATCCATTATTAGTTGACGTCCCCCGTAGTCGGAATAAGCGTACTACGCGCGCGTACTTTCATTATGCGTATGCAAATGAATGAAACGATCTATCTGCGTTTGTATTTCCGACCACATACAACCCTATAGCATTAAAAAAACGAGTGAATATGCTTTATCTGGGCAAGCTCGCTCCACCTTAGAGCACGTCTTTTCCGCTAGGATAATCTCTGCCCATGAGGAAGCCTATCAAAAATGAACAACGACTTATCGATTATGTAACTATGTCAGTGAAACTAAAGTTCTAGTTTAAAAAGGATATAAATAGTCCTCCATGAAATATTCCCCTGTTTTTCGTTTTGCTTGCAACTGAATGTGTTCAGTATAGTCAGTTCACGTATAAGATTGAAATTGAGCTCGACATGAATAATTACAGAAAAAAAATATCTTTAGCTTCATTCGTTCCATATTTTATTTAAAACTTAAGGCATACAAGATTATTCCATATTTATATACATTTAAAGTCTAACGTTACAGACACATTGATAGATATCGTACAGCCAATAAATAGAGCTGTAATTAAATATTAGTGTGTGTGTACCTATTTTAACGCACTTAGGGTGTACTCGTATTATGCAGAAGCTTCTTTCAAAAGAGGCATGCAGTCGTACATTTTTAAACTAAGCCTTTATCACCGCATGAGAGGACTGTAACCAATGCACATACTCTGATCCAGTGCTAGCAATCATAAGAACTTTGTTCGTTGTTTACTATGAGACATCAAGCGCAGGAAATGTTTGCATTTGCGAGAATATTTATTTCCCATAACCACCACCCTACGAATGAGTGAATGCCGATTTTAAATGTTTTGCTACGAATCAAATTGAATCTTGGTGATCAGAGTTATGCCGGAAATTCATTAGTTTTATATGAAGCACCGTCTTTCGGCTGTAACTGAGCACCTCTTATTTACCTATGACATCAGATAATATGATATATATATGTATATATATTCTCCTATAATTCCGTTCAATATTATAATGGCACAGGAGCAAGTTTCAAGTCCATTGTTGAACAACTTGTTTCAACGGCATTCTGTGTATCGAGACTGACCATCCATTGTTCAAATAACTCTTGTGTGAATGAAGATGGAGGGAGGAGAATACACGTCGACCCTTGCTCTGCTAGGTTAGGTAATAGACTTGGTACTGAGTTGTCTAGGTAGGTACCACCGCAGTGCCAAATGTTATCCCGAGGAATTATAAAAAAATTAAACTTATGTGTTTCAGGATGAGAGTACTGTAGCAATAAAATTAGCGGATATGAGACACCTAACATCTGTTGTCTCGAGTGTCAGGTGCAATGCGGTATTGATGGAAAATATTAAATAACTGTCCATCAATGCCGCTCTGTCATGTCATGGTCCGGTGTGTCACTAACCATGCATATTACCAAATTACGAAGAAGAATCGGAGGCTGTGAGCTTCATAGCTTCTCTCCTGTTAAATTATATCAAAGAAATTTCTATGAATAAAATTAAAAGGCGGCAAACAAGCATACTGTTTACCTGAAGGTAATAATCTCGTCTATAAAAATTTACAAGACCAGGGTCCCGATATTGAGTTGCTGGCTCTTCACCATAATATGTTGCATATTGATGTCTAATTGTTTATTACTCTTATTGTTGTTTTTTAAATTTTAGTTATGAACGCCGTTGATAGTTCAAGCGAAGTGGTAATTAATCAACTAAGAAAAGTTTGGTACGTTGATTAAGTTATTCGGTTCAATCAACTTCTGATATTGATTAAATGGAAAATCAGTTATTAAGTATAGCCTCAGTTTTTTTGAAATCCTATGATTAAACAAACAAACCTTCATAAATGGCAATTAAAATAATTGTTGGGTACGTTAGCTCGTTAAGAGCGGTATTCATTTTGGAGTTTTAAAACTCAACTATCAAATCATTGGAAATGTATTAGGTAGGTAGTGAAATTACCGGTTATAAGAGACCTAACATCTGTTGTCTCGGGTGTCGGGCGCAGCATAGCGTTGATGAAGAATATTAACTGCCCATCAGTTGTTGGTCTCCATTAAAGCCATGGCCATGACGTATTACTTTCCATCAGGTGAGGGTGTTGAACGTCATGTACACTTGGTAATATAAAAAAGTATGTAGTACAACTTTACACATAAAACATTGGTTTCAAAAAATGTTTTATATTTTTTTTATAAAAACTTAGTGACATAATATGTACAATTTAACCAGCAGAATACGAATTGATTGCTGGAGAAAAATAATGGCTCTTACCTTAAAGGCGTTTAACAGAATCCTGCTTAATTTTGCAGCAATTACTGCGCACTTGGCATCACGAAGTTGAAAATGCATCCTAGTGCTCGGCTTTTCATCCCCGTTAAATATCTTCTACGGTTTTTCCAATGAATATTTTATATCTAAAAATAATTAAACACATCTGGCTATATTTAGCAATAAGTTTACGTATTTATAAAAAAATATAAATACGTAAACAAATCCTTCTACGGTGAAGGAAAACATCGTGAGGAAACCTTCATGCACGCCTGCGAAGAGTTTCGAAGGTTGTGTGTGAAGTCATCCAATCCGCACTGGGCCCGCGTGGATGACTAAGGCCTAATCACCCTATAAGGGTAGGCTCGTGCCCCTCGGTGGGGACGTTTAATAAGCTGATGATGATGACATAAACAAATAAAGTTTGGTGGGAATCATTACCTTCCACCATTGAAATTGGCGTAATAAAAGTGATATAGCTTATTTATGAAAGGTGATATTGATTGGTATTATTTTGTATAATGATAATGTACATGAAATGAAATCACTGATCTATTGATACCAACTTCATTGAATAATATGGTTCTTCTATTAATCATCCCAAAGGAAGCGGACCTTAAGCATAAAATAAATATAATATTATCAAATAGCATGACAACAACAAAATAGCGTTTCCTTATTTTGTACCTCTATTTCACAAAGAAAATTATTCTTTTGCATTTTCTTATCTGCCTCAGCCCAGCGGGTATTTTGACTCGTAAATCTTAGTATAATATTTTATCTGGTAGAATACGTCATATAATAACAATCGATAGACCATATTTTTAAATGCTTTCTCATAAATCAATTTCAATTCCTAATGAGGACCTATGCGTTGGTTGAGTAGCCAGCTATTACACTAAGAGTTCTGGATTCGATTCCCGTGTAGTGCAAACATTTATTTTGTGATCATAACTATTTTCAAATTAGAAACTTCGTGCTTAATTTGGGGCTTGTCTGTGAGTCTGTATTTTTTATATAGATCCATAGTTATGAAGACACAGTAACCAAAGATATTTTCGGATCACAGATATTAATTTACTTTTTGGTTGATCTGAAGAAGAACTTTCTATGCAAATATTTAAAATAGTAGTCGGTATTGCCATTTTTAATCTGAAATAAGTAGAGTACGTATGAGCATTGTTTTTTCCGATTACTTATATATTGTATTAATATTTAATACTATCTTACTTCTCATTTGATCATTGTTTTCTTGAACACTTACTGCAATCATTTAGGATTTTATCCAAATGAATGCTATTAATAAAATTAAATATACCAATTTAGTTGTGATAGACTCCGTTCATTAAGATCAGATACGAAGCAAAGGGGCCTCTTATCTCCTTTGCAATGTCTCCGACCCTATATTGTATCCCTACTCAGTTCTATAAGCCTCATCTTGTGTCAACGTACTTCATATACTTACGTAATTCATATATATTAAGTTACCGGATGCTGAGGAAATACAATACGAGACATGTAAGCTTCGTTTTCATCTAACCTAGAATGTTGAAATATATTATTATGAATATATATTATAATATACTAGTACCATCATATTAGTCACAAGATGAACACTATTTCACACAGCCCTTGTCTAATTAGCCCACTAGTCCAACTTAAGCTGACAACATTGAGTCATTATTCGGGTCATCTGTCCATCTTGCGGATGGGTGTCCTTTTAGTATAACTTTTTAGTTTTATAAGGGACTGTATATCATGTGAAGATTCAGCTTTTTTGATTTGCAAACGAAGTGACTTGAGTTCTTTAGTCACATCGCCACAAAAAAGGGTACAAACGAAAAAAAACTTATAGTCTCCGAAAGGTAGATTCATTATCAATTTACATCTTTCCTATCCACGAACAACCTTTTGAACTCCTTTCAATCTGGCTTTCGTTCCGTTCATAGCACAACTACCTCGTACACGTTTCCAATACTGAGGATGGAAAATCAGAAATTAAGTGCTTACGCTGCTTGATTTCAGTGCATTCAACACAATAGATTTTCCGTTAACTCTACATTTGACAGATTATACTTTTGGCACCGTAGTCTACTTAATTGTATCTATGTCTTTAAAAATATTGAACAATTTTTAATATAGACTTCCGAATATGATACACTTAACCATTACGCCATTCTAGTAAAATATTCCATTTACAAAAGTACCATTATACCTCGAAGCGTGATCGTTTCAGAATACAAATGCCTGAATTTCCTAGGTATCATCAAAGAAGGCCTTCTATTTTTCGTCTGCAAGCAATACGAGTATTGAAATCAATCATCATATTTTTGCTAAGCGTCATTTCATTTTCATTCCACGTGGATTGTTGTTTGGTATGATATTATTGAGTATTTCAACAATCGAAAGTATCTAATAAAGTATTGCCAAAACTATCGACACAAATAATAGTATTGACCACGTCGATAGTAGATTTTTAAGGTTTATTTTCGTTAGTTTATCAATAATTCGGCGACACTGTAGCCTATAGCCCGACGGATCAGCAAGTTGAAGTGACAGTGGGCTGGTCACGTATGTCGCAGGACCGATGGCCGTTGGAGCAGACGAGTTCTGGAGTGGAGATCGCGTCTTCCGATGGCCCGACTTGCGAAAGGTCGCTGGTGAAAGCTGGATGAGAAAAGTGGAGGACCGGAATGTCTGGCGCAAAATGGGGCAGACTTATGTCCAGCAGTGGACTGCAAAAAATAGAAGGTTGAAGAGAGAGAGGTTGAAGCGAAAAGCAAAATATTTTTTACAATAACCAGTTCTCATAATATAATGGATTTGGTCGTTTTGATAAATCAAAAAATATTCCTCAGTTAATCTGTCAGTCAAAATCTCTTTTATCATAGAGATGGTAATGTTGGCACACATAATATTCTGTAATTAACTGTCTCACCCTTTAGGGTCTGATACAAATAGAGAATCTTAACTCAAATGGATAACGGAATAAAATAATTTGCAAGTGTCTCGGCAGATGACCTAACGTATTCATGGTGGTTTGTTTAACCTTTAGTTCACATCACATATTTAATTTATTCACTGTAGACAAATGTGTCTCAAAACATTGAAATTGAATTAAATTTTTAAATCCAAAACATCCTTTAATGTAATAGGCAAAAAGCCCATAGTCATAAAACTTCCGAGAATTATATATATTTATGGAACGTATGTTATCTTAACGGACAGGTACTAAAGATTTTATAACTTTTCGATAAACAGGATCATCCAAAATTAGATGACAGATGTTAGAACTCCGATTTGGCACTCGGCATACCTACCGATATTAACAGATTCTACTCAGGCTTGTAAATCTAGTACCAGGGTCCACAATATCACACACTCGTGGGTTTAATAAATACGCTCCTATTTGCGAGGGACTCGGTTCAATAGACAAAATTAACTGTGACTGTGGACGAGAGAAGGTTAATTTGTTTTCCTATTTCAACAACTTCAATCTGCACCGCACCGACTTATATTAAATGTTCATATGGCTGTAACTCGTTGAATTAAAGCTTGATGAAAAAACGTTTATGCAATGCACTTGTAGAAGAACAAATTAATTTAAGATAAATCGACTTGGATGGTCGTATTTGGGAGAGAAATAAAATAAAGAAATCCCTTTGCATATTAACACATACTGACAACCGATTTTCATGATATTTAGCAGATGATAAATGTTAAATTTAGATTTCAGTAGTAGATCAAATAGAAGAGGTTAGAGTCTATATATAAAGAGTCTATGTATATGCGTACCCATACGTACTCTGAACATATACATAAGTTAGTTTTTACCTTTATTTATAAAACTGATAATTTTTTTAATAACTTACACTGAAGGATCCATGAGGCTATGATGTTTTTTCTTGGTATCTTAATGTTTAAAAGATATTTTTATTTGTTTCCTAAGTTTTACTAAAATGAAATTTGTAGATGTCTCTCAGACCCTGGACTGGTCTGAACGAGACGTTATCGTTAATATAGTGTTCCTTCTCGTCTTTGTTTTGCTGACGATATCGTCATCGTGGTACAGACTTTAAAAGACCTAAGATTCTGAACAGCTTAAATAAACCTCTTCGACAAGTTGGACTTGGCATTAATAACAAGACGAAAGTCTGGTTCAAAGAGCATATCATGCCACAACCAATATATGTCAATGGCATTTTGCTGGAGATTGTGTATAACTGCCTAAGATTACACAATTCTTTAATACAGAACTCTTTAAAGAATGCATTCTACCCCACGACAATATGAAAGTAACAAGAACGAACTGTAAAAGTAATTGTAGACATGCGAATTTACATTTGTTTTAACCTTACTCCAAAGTATTGCCATTTTTTCCAGTTGCCATTTAACGGTCTGGAGAACTTTGACATGGCTCAAAAACTTTTAAGGGGCTAAAAGTAACTTTCTAACTATATATAATTTTTAAAAGCATGCATGTAAATTGAATAACCAAAAATATGTTAAATAGAAACTTCGTGGATAAAACGAGCTTGAGTAGAACTTTTTTCGATACCCTTTTCAAAGAGTTGTGAATTTTGAACTATTTTCAGTTGAACTGTAATAAATACATTAATTTTATTCGAAACTTGTTTCAATGCCACATTCACTTTACACTTTGATATTATATACCGAGAGAGCTTATTTTTAGTTTCGCCTGGATGTATCTAGAGATATCTAAATTAAAATTAATAAATGTCTGTTAAACAAAATTATTATTCATGGACTGTGTATTTTTATTCATTACTTATCACAACCAAGTTAAGTTGATCTTGTGACAAGATTATAGATACAAATCCCTTTTTTCTTTCATATTAAATTAGTTAATTGTTGAGTCACAAGACTAATCATGTGTTCTAAAGATCGTAAGATACTGATCGTACCTCATAGGTAAATTAGATTCAATGTAATACTAGGGAAGACACAAATTAAATAAAATGTGTTTACTATGTTTATAGTCATTTTTCGTTCTTGGAACACGCCATTTAATGTGGAACGGGTGCAGGCTGCTTCTGTGAATAATTAATGATTTAGATCTACCCTATAAAATTGACCCGAATGGATTATCCTTACTTAGGCACGCTTGTTTGTTTCAACCCTTACAGACCAAAAAGGGTGTTCGGCAATGACTCAAAGAAGATAACTTAAACATAATAGTATCGGAAAGTTTTAAAAACACTAAGGTTTATTCTAGGAATGTCTACAGAAGTTACTCTTACAAATACAAAAAAAAAACAATCACTGTTTTCTGCTTAACTAGCGACTCTCACATTTTGCATTATTTATCCGAGTCTTACTTTTCTCTCATATAAAATCCAACACAATTTGAAAGTGACAAGTCCCGAAGCCACGCTTGCAAATACAAGGTCTCCAGTTTAAAACTCGTGAACTTCGGTCTTATGCCTAATGTAGCACATTATTACTCCAGCTAGCATAAATTTGATGTTAGGGATATATAATCTTTGGGACAAAAGAATAAAATTTCATCGTGGGGCGTATTAGCGTTGAACTTTTTAAATCAGGGTCTGGTGTTTCACGAGTGCATACAGGATCAGCATGTTGGCTTCTTCAGTGAATGTAATTGAGAGTAATTCAGCGACGCCTTTCGTTTGAAATTTAAAATCTAATTAAATAAAATATAATCCTCTTCTCTATCTGATGGTGCTGTACCTGTATTTTAAATACAAACTTTTTACACAAAAAAAATAAACTATTGAATCAAATTATGACTCTATTAGTTGCTGTGAAAGTTAGCTTTAGAACTTTTTAAAACTTTCTAGAATTCAATAAGAGATCGTATAGTTCTGAAAGTGAATTTGCAAGGAATAATTTTTAAAGTCTCATCTGTAAATCCATCAACTCAAATTGAAGTATTTACATTTTGTTTTAAACGATAAAACAGCATTATCCAATTGAAACTTAAATCTATGCTTAAGAAGGATTTTTCTCTTGTACCAATGGCGAACATTATAACTGCAAAAAAGTTATAGTAACATGATATCACTTACAATTTTACAATAATTATAAACCATATTAGAAATATGAATCGAGTATTAGGCAAATAAAAGTTCTTTTACTTTAAAAGCTGCATAGCTATTCACACAAACATACCGTTTAAAACAAGTCATTTACAAAACGGTATCCGGAAAAAACCTTCAGTAAAAATATTACTTTTTATAAAATATATTCTTAACACATTTTAGTGATTTCACGGATCTGGATGGATGGACCAAAATTATAGTTTCAGGTCGTTGTGTCTGGTCTTCAAAACTTAGGCTCATAAGACCCCATCACTTCTAACAAACATTTTAAAAGGCTTTTTTTATAAGTAAGCTAAACGGGAGTTATATATTATTTTATATATTATTAATTATTGTTAATATGTATATGTATATATCCGAACACAATATTTGAGAACAATTTTATTACAACGACGTAAACGGATTTCTTAGGCCAGTTTCATGTACGAATGAGTCCTCCGATTCAATAACTAGTTCTAGTAATAACTTTTTGAAATCTTTAATAATATCTTGCATGCGTACTGTGCCTTGCTCAACCAAAGACTCTATTAAATATTAAACTCTGTATAATATATTTTCACAGAATTAAAGATACAATTCTTGCGATTTTTGTTTGTGAAGATATGTTGGCAGTCCGTCCAACACTTGTGGTATTTTTTAATATTATTATACGGTTTGTTTAATATCTCTCAAGCCGAGATAAGGCATACTTGTATTATATCCTATTGCATTCTATTACATACCATTTATGATATGTGACCAAAATGTATCTTGAAAATAGTTTTACATGCATACACATCATTATGTTTGTGTAATTGATTTATGATGGGACTGTTTGTGTGTTTACAGGAACCTAAATGGTAACTTCGTATTATATAAATAATAAAAACGATTTAAATAGAAACGTAATAAACTTATTTTAAGCTTTATGTTATTTTTTGATGAACCAAGTACTTGTAGGTTACGACGAAGGTGGTAAGTCTCTTCACATTTATTGGCCAACATTGCGAAAGCTATTTGCAGCCAAAAAAGGCTTTCTTAAGAAAATGAGACCCATCATTTTAACGTCTAAGTACTATACAAAAGATGACTCAAATGTACTCAAAAACCTACATGAGTAGGTATTACTTTCAAAGCCATATTACTTTCATATCCACAAACGTGAGTCATCACATGAATCTAATGTAGCTGAAGAAACAAAAAAGTGTTTACGCAATATAAGACAAGACTAAAACAAATGTATGTACTGGAAAAATATGCTATTGCCTTTTTATGGAACTCTTATTCGCTTTAAGTGTACGTGTATTATTGACTTTTACTTGCGGTTTAAATATCAAAGGGCAGTTACAAAATGAATATACGATACATAGTTTTTTACCGAGTTGGCAGATCTTGATGTAATCGGATGTAAATAGCAATGCGTTAAGTATAAAAAGCGCCTCAAATTTTAAGTTTAGGTTTTTTTCCCACCTACCCCTACCTACCTACCCACCTTGCAAAAGACGTCAATCGATCAGAACACAATGTTCCAGACAAGCCTTCCCAAACATCATGGCTATGGAGATATTGGATTAGTAACCCTTTAATACTATTCCTTACTATTGAAGAATACTTCATCCTTCTTTGTAACTGAACGTGACTAAAATTAGAACTGGATTGCAATTATGTTTTAGGGTTCCGTAGCCAAACGGAAAAAATGAAACCTTTGTAGATTCGTAATGTCAGATTTTTAATTTGAACGATTGAACGGTCTGTGATTTTTTATACATCATAAACGGTGAACCACTATTTTCTTATATTAAAGCTGTAGTAGGTCCCTGAGTTAATAAAAACATTTTACTGCTGCAACCGCTACTGCGAGGCCAACTCGCACTTGACCAAATTTTAACAGTATGAAAGTAATTACCACTATTTGTTAAAAATTTAGATTTACTTTATGTTTAAATTATAGACCTCGATAAAAGTACTTACATTCACCTCGCGCAACAAACAATCATTAGTTCAAAGAGACCTTCAAATTTATCCGATCCAAGAACCTTTACAATATTAAATGCGTAAAATTAAAGACTTATAATATATCCTCAATTGTTTTTTACTTGTTTATTATTTCTCTTTACAGGTAAGATATATCCGAATTTCTTCTTGTATGAACGCTTCATTTGCAAGCTATAAAAGGTGAGAAAAACTTTACGGTTCTTTTATAATTCTGTTGTAATAAAACTCTAAAAACTTCGGTAGTTTATGTCGGCGAAATTGGCTAATTTATTGAGTTTACGACTCTTGGGCATTTTATCACTTGTGTTTGAAGACCCATGTCGATTAATGGTTCAAATTTCGGTGACTACACCGGGTGTTGGGCTCGATCCTCGTTCTAAACACAAATACTTGTACTAAATCCAGACCCATTGGAATACGTCTGCAGGTTTGCTTCCGCTTATTTAATTTTTCAATGTTTCAGAATTCATTGTTGCAATATCATTAAAATAGTCTTCATCTTGCGCAGAAAGCCGCCATTGTGGTCATCTTTCGTGAATCGTACTTTAACGAGCAGCTGAGTCCCTTTGAATTCCCAACTTAACAATTGTAATATGACATACGTAAACTACCATAGGTAACTGGCGAATGAAAGATTTACGGAAAAACTATAATTATATTCTGCACCATTTAAACAAAACTTCTATATAAAATTGTGCAAATACAAATGAAGTTTTGTTGATGTAGGCCCATACGCCAAAAATTACTGCCTTAAATTATGCGAATCAGTATCTACATAATTTCACCCATTAGATTCACAAAAAATATTTAAAATCGTATATCCAACGTGTACCCGAATTATGTTTCATTTCCTTTACATTTCTTTTTACTGGAATATTTTCAGTTTATTCAGTCAAATTCATGTATCCATTTGGTCGTATGTCGATGTTTTACCCGACTGCCATAGGAGGTTATGTGTTCCAAGCGTATGTATGTTTGCATGTATGTAGATTTCTATGTTCCCTGCTGCAGCCTAAACGGATTGACGGTTTTTACACATGGTGTCGTTAGATTTTTCTTCATAGCGCAAGTATTTCCGGGAGCATTAAAAGTATATAAAAACAAAATGGTGGATTTTGGACGCCATTTTGTAAGTTTCAAAAACAAAAAAAATACCAGTTCTATATGTTTTTCTGGATATAACGCTTTGTTTACGAAATATTACGCTTAAAGGTGGTAATTTAAGAAAATACGCTCAGAAGTCTAAACCAATATTTCTTAGTTAACTAAAATGTGTGTAATAAATAATAATAATAACTGCTAAAAATGTCCACTGAAAAGGGTAACTTAATTATCTATATAGAGCAACATTATTACTTTCATGTATTGCAGGCGGGAGACAATAAAATTCTAAAAATCTTTTCGAGAGTAAACTACATAAGTGACCTGAAAAGTAAGCTATATATTGTCTCCCGCCTGCAAGGAACTGTTTTTTTCCCAGAAAAAGCGGTATCGTCTCGTTATCGAAAAGACCTATGACCAGAGTTCATAGATTTATATGCTTGCAACCGATACAGGTTAAATGAGAGCAGTTCTTCCTTTCACTCGTCTTCATCTGATCCTTTACAAGATATTTAGCATTCACTTCACCAGTACACCACAGGTACCGTATGTCATGCGCTTAACTCACTTTGGCATGAAATCGCTTAAAAACCGTCGTACTCATAGATGTAACATTCCTCACAAGATTCTAAATCATAAAATCATATCCTGACCTGCTATCCTCAATAAATATAACTGTTCACGCAAATGCCCAAGGAAACCACTGACTAAGACTTTTACGCTTCCTCGTTTTAAGAACCTTGGTTTACATTACCCCTCGCAAGAATATGTAATTCCTATAACACCCTTAATGAAAAATCATCTGACCTTGACATATTTACACAAAAACTCAATATTTTTAAACACAAAATGCTGAAACTGCTCGATAGTCTTCACTCATAACCATATTGTAACTTTTCTTTGCAAACTCGTATGTTCAATTCAAATGTTTTTTATTATATATTTTTATCTTCTGTTTAAATGCCTCTAACTACAACAATGTTGTGTGTGCATGTAAAAGGCTTGCATATATGAACCTTATTCATGAATATAAATATAAATACAAACGTTGATTATGTTTAGCTGTAAGCACACCTTTATAAATAAATAAATTCATCTGAATGTATTTTGCTAAAGCCGTCTCTTACGTCATATGTGAGAAGATTAAGGCGTGGTGACAATTATATTCTAATATGTTGTCATCGGCACATGTACTGGACGTGGCGTGTAAAAGTCAAAATGTTCTTAGAAACAATCGTTGAAAGTCCCAGATTTTAATATGATAAATAAATAACTGAAATTCACACAGCACCATCTAGCCCCAAACTATGCATTATAATATGCATACTAAACAACGGATAAACGTAGTTAAATAGGTACTATTTTTGGTAAATACATCTATGTTTTACTTAGAAAAATCCCAGACCAATATAATTCTTTTTGACTGAAACTTTTGACAAATGAGTGAATGATTTTGTTATCTATCTCTAATGTACGAATGGGGTTTCTCCGGCTGTCTGAACGTCCGATAAAGGGCAGAATTATATTGTACAATCTCCGAAACGTATTGAATAGGATGCCGATAAACATCGACCCTACGGTCGACGGTCCGCAGCTGAGACCGTCAACCCTGTTACTAACTTACAAGCCAATTGAAATAAAATAGCCATTTATTTGATCATACTGCAATATAACAGTTTCGATAAGTGATTTTATTTAAGAAAGGTATTGAAGAAATATATATGTGGATATTTATGATATGCACATATATATTTCGCGGAAAGCGCAGCGTACGACGTCCACCGACAATATGGTCGGATGAAAAGCGCTGGATGCATATTATCTCAGCTCGGTACGTATGGAAAATTGGAGGAGGCCTTTGTCCAGCCGTGGACGTCCAAAGGCTGAAATGATTATTATGATGATATTCACATAATAGAATCTACTTACATATTATGGGGATTTATCGAGAACGTGGTTCTATGTTCGGTTAATTGTACAGCTGCTGGTATTAAATACAAATTTGGCATTAAAAAGATAAAAAAAAAAATCGCTAGAAGTCTAATGTTAAGGTTTTAACAACAACCAAAAATGTGTCATGATAATAAAGTAAAATTATGAAACCAGTATTTGCATCTCACTGCCCACTCAAAACCCAGGACTTGTACCACGCGGTTCAAATACAGATAAGGAATGTTAACGACTAAATACCATCCTAAAATAGTAACAAAGATCGACTGCTTAACGTGCCCTCGAAGTAAGGAATAACTTTTTTATATATTTCCGTTATCAATCCGATGTGCGACATTGCAATAATAGAAGTTTAACTATCTTAATCGTCAATCGATTACACTCGCCGATATGCCACCGAAAATGAACTTAACAACGTTTGTTTCGATATTTGTAAAGAGTGTAAATAAGGTACAGATTTCACAAATAGTAGATGGAATTCGTTTACAATGATAGGGGTTCGCCTTTGATTTTGCTACCTGTTGTATAGCAACAATGTTATGCTAGTATCAAGCAAGGCTACCTTATTAAAAATCTGTTAAATCTATGCCGCGTACAAAGTATAGATTATAAACTGTAGGATATTACATTCTTCAGGATTGATTAAACGAAAACCGTGTGTTGTTTTAATTTCCCTGTGGATTTTGCGTTCGCTTGAATATTGATATTGATCGGTGGAACTCATTTTACTTTGATAACTCTTGCTCATTCGTGTGCTGATATATTGACGGCAAACCATTAAGAAGTTAACACTGCGCGATTGAGCGTCGATGACTTATTGGTGTGGGCTATCTATTCAACCTATTGCAGTCCACTGCTGGACATAGGCCTCACCCATTTCGCGCCAGATATCCCGGTCCTCCGCTTTTCTTATCCAGCCTCCACCAGCAACCTTTCGCAAGTCGTCGGTCCATCGGGCCGGAGGGCTTCCTACGTTACGCTTGCCGAGACGCGGTCGCCACTCAGTACTGTGTGGGCTGTTGCCTTCCAATCTGGAGAGTGTAGGTTCAAATGCCGCCACGTACCAATGTATCTTCGCATGTACGTTTATCCGACGCTGTTACGGTGAAGGAAAACATCGTGAGGAAGGGAAACATCGGAAGGATACTTAGAAACCTGCAGAGAAACTGTATAGTGAGCGAAATGTTACTTTTTTGCGAATTTTCCCAGTTCGTCGGTTAGGATATAGCAGACTAATTTACCTACCCGAATCTATCCGAGAAGATTGATATACTCGTAGAAAATAAAAAAAATTTTTTACGTGTATAAAATTAAGATTAACATTGGTGTGGACCGTTGCCTTCCGATGTAGAGGGTGCAGGTTCAAATCCTGCCACATACCAATATATTTTCGGAATTAAATGTACCTACGTTTATCGGTGAAGGAAAATATCGTGAGGAAACGTGCGCATGTTTACGAAGAAATTCAAAGGTTGTGCGTGAAGTCGGCCAATCCGCACTGAAGCATAAATATCGCTGGAAACTCGTAGCCGAGTAACTAATGCATATTTGAAATAATATTACAACTATCGTATTTAAAGTTACATTTGATTATAACTATTATTTTGGCTGCAGGTTATGTACCCATTACGTTGACAATTGAATGCTTAATTTTAATGAGGACTATTGTGCTCGTAATAGTGACTCGTCGATATAGAGGCAAACTACGACATTTTATTTAAAGCTTTATATGGCTGATCCATATCCAAGAACGAAAATACTACAGTCATGAACAGTAGGTTTATAAAATTATTAATTTTATAAATCTCAAATTAACGTGAAATACAAAATTAATGCTATATATTCAAAGGACATATATATCATTTTAAATATTCATACGCCTTTGTTAACTTTGTTTAAATATTAAAAATACGTCTTCTACATTGCTCAGAAAATTAAGTTTATTGTACGCATTTAAAAGGACTTAAGAAATGCCGAATAAACGTTTACAAAGTAAACCCTCGATATATTTATTTAGTCCCGCATACTTTAATCTTTTAAGAGGGACAAAGATAAATCTGTTGTCGTGACTTTCCTGGACAAGTCCATTAGTTTTAACAAAGGCCGGGATACTAAAGTCAGGTGCACAAAGTAGATTATTATGTTTAGATGACTTGGATCTATGCAATTAGTTTTATTCCACTCCATTGCGTTTTAACGTTAAGTTATTGTGTCAAGTGCAAATGAGGATAGTAAATATAACCGAGCGCTCATGAAATGTTTATTCATTAAACATGTACATCTGTTATTACGTACGTGTATGGCTTACACAGCATATAGTTGAGTTGCATTCTAAAAATTCTAAAATGGGACAGGCACAGGCAGTGAGATCACTGTTTTCATATTTTTAAGCACGTGACAGTCTACTTCTGAACTTAGGGCTTATCTACTGATAGAGAAAGCCATGTTCATAACCTTCCACGATAGGCAGGCGGTTGAAAATATTAGTCTATAACAAGTTATGTCTAATGAGAGTTTACAACTACACGTTCTCTACCTCGCCTCGATGGATTTATTCTAATCTGCCGTCACCAAATAGAGTGTAATGAAATAAAATACGAGTGCTCAGATATCAACAATACGTTGATTAGCAGTCTTACCACGTTTGTTGCATATGTGTTTAAATAGTCACACAGCTCCCGAGGCGAAACAGGACCGCCTCGGGTAATTTTTCACTCTTGTGGTTTTAGTAAATTAAAAAAGCAGAAGGAATGAAAGGAAAAAGAAAATACAAAGATAAAGTATTCCAGCTTTTCTTTTATACAATTGTAGTGATAAAAGTCTTGAAGAAAAATACGCGTGGTTCACGCAGCTGCTGTTGAAATCACTGTTATTCTGTTCATTTGAAGACGAAATTGCTTCATAACACATTCTTCGAGCACTCTCGAAAAAGTTGATTGCAATATTGTCCTTTCACGAAACAGATAAAAGATGTTGGTCAAAACACATGATTTAATTTGCCTCTGCCGCACCAAGTCGAATTGAATTTCGTTGAAGGTTTCGCAGTGGACAGGATTGGCATAAAATGTTTACAAATCTGACCGAAATATCACCGCAGTATAATAACTAAAATAAAATTTATAACTTGTCTTTTTTCGTGGCTGCGTTCCTGCTCTGAGAGTGAGCCTCGCTGTGAAGTTGCACTAAATTTTAATTCAATTATTTAAAATCGCCTTTTCACAATATTAGATGTATTGCAAACGACGATTACCACTTATTAGTCAAAGTCAAAAACATTTTTTCAAATTAGACTTACAAAAGCACTTATGAACGTCAAAATATAATAAAAAACGATTAAAATACTAAACTAAAATATGAGTTTGATGCTTTGAAAAAAAAGCGCTTCAGTGGTTTGGCCTGTTGA
Source organism: Leucinodes orbonalis (assembly GCA_019425675.1). Classification (NCBI taxonomy): domain Eukaryota; kingdom Metazoa; phylum Arthropoda; class Insecta; order Lepidoptera; family Crambidae; genus Leucinodes; species Leucinodes orbonalis. The sequence continues at coordinate 79,596 of PQWD01000205.1, forward strand.
GAAAAAAGCACTCAAGAAAACTCAACAGTGTAGCCTTTTTTAAAAACAATTCCTTAATGTAACAATATATCATAAACACTGAAATAGCTGAGCAGTTTAAGACCACGGATTTTTATCACATAAATATTCGTTAATAGTGTAGTACCCTTTTTTAGAAAGGTGTTGTTTGATTCTAACTTTAAACATATGAAAGGGCAACTCTACAATATTTTGCGGTACCTTATTGAAAAACTTTATACATCTTCCTATAAAAGATTTACCTATTTTACGTAGTCTCAAGTCCGGAACAGCAAGTTTGTTTTTATTTCTAGTATTAAAATTGTGTGAATCACAATTTTTCTTAAAGGTGTTATAGTATTTACGAACATAAATTAAATTTTCATAAATATATTGCGATGCTACAGTCAGTATAATTATTTCTTTAAAAAGTTCCTTAAGAGAGTCACGTGGTCTAAGGTTGTAGATAAAACGAATAGCTCTTTTTTGTAGAACAAATATTGTATTAATGTCGGCAGCCGAGCCCCACAACAGTAGACCATACGACATGACACTATGAAAATAACTAAAGTAAACCATTCTTGCCGTTTCTATATCTGTCAAGAGCTTATCTTTGTAACAGCATAAGCTGCCGAGCTAAGTCTACCAGCCAGGGATTCAATGTGAGGCCCCCATTGCAGCTTTGAATCTAAAATTATGCCTAGAAAGGCAGTGGAGTCCACTAGCTCCACTTGATCATTATTTAGAGTTATATTGGTCTCGACCTGCCTTTTTAGCATTAAGTAAAAGATTGTTAGCAGTAAACCAATCCATAACTTGGGACAGAGCTCTATTTACATCGTCAAAAGTCTCCGTACGTCTGTTCACATTAAAATCAATGACGTATCATCAGCAAATAGAACTATATCCGAAGGCTTTTACAATAGTAAGGGAGGTCATTCATATATATTAAAAATAAGAGAGGGCCTAAAATTGAACCCTGGGGTACTCCATGCGCAAAAGAGCGCCTTGCGAAATTATGCCATTAATACAGACTTTCTAAACTCTTTCCGATAAGTAAGATTAAGACTTAATGAGCAGTCTGATACACCGTAATGTCTCAACTTTAATAAAAGTGTTTTATGGTCGACGCAGTCAAAAGCTTTAGACAAGTCGTAAAAAACTCCAATTGCATCTTGCTTATCCTCCCAGGCATCTAAAATATGCTTAATTAGTGCAATCCCTGCGTCAGTAGTATTTTTATTTTTGGTGAAGCCAAACTGTTTTTCATGTAATAATTTATTAGCGTTAAAATTGAAAGCAACTGATTAAGTCTGATATTATCAGATGATTCGAGCTGTCTTCTCGATTGGTTGCATTTTGATAAATAAACTCCCTACTGAGATATAATTGATTTTTACTAGAATATGTCTACAAACCAGCACACCTTAAACGGTGGTTACAGGTAAAAGTTTCTGAAACATTTTCTCAATAGCTTTCGTGCAATTTATTGTTGTAATCAATTCAATAGACCCTTTTCCATAACACGTCTTCTTTTGAATTGATGTAATGTTTCAAGTTATGACAGCTTTTTGTCACCACAATCACTTTGAAATATCGTGCAACCGCGGGGTACGTAATCTTTTCCGTTCATTTATTGAAAAGGGTTCCTTTTTATTTCGTTCGTATTATCTTTACTTTACCAAAATGCGAAATATTATCTTACTTAATTGTTGACGGTTTAGGTTTAATTACCTAATAACTGAAAGTAACATCGTTATTAGAAAGATAAAGTAACCAAACTGTAATACTAAAAACTTAACATTTCATAAACAAACTTACTCGTAAGCTTTTACAAAAACTCAAAGATAAAGTTAATTAAGCGAACCTCGTTTAGAATAAGATAATATTGAAGTTGTTAGGCACCTGTCTTGATTTTCATGTTTGATTTGGCCAACAAGAATTTGATCATTAAAAGTTTTCAGTTTAGACATCCCTAGGCTGTAAATTGATATTAACACAGGTAACAAATGTACGCTAAATTAATCACTTTTATGGATATTACTTGGAAAACCTCAATTTTCTATTAAGTATTTGCCATTTCACTTCTGTACTTATCTAGCTGGAGGCACATAAAGCTTATTGTGTATGAACATATTTTTTCAATGATAATTGTATTGATATTAAAGATGTACTCTTCAAAGATATTTCTTTATATTTAATTCCAAAATTGGGCTGAAGGCTTAGAAGAGCAAATTAATATGAGTACATCAATTCGTTTTCATTTAATAGACAAGTTTCGTTAAACAGCAAAATCAAATTATTCAATTTGAGGTTTATGACACGATCCAGGGTTATAATTATAAATAAATTAATTCCAGGGATATGTTTATAGGCATACTGAGACTAATCCAAGAACCGCGCGGTTCATTTTTTTTCAAATAATGATCTAACGTTCTTTGGATATATACGAACTGCTTTAATGATGTGTTTAGGTACGCATAATTTTAAGTTACATTTACTCGTATGAAGAAAGGAAATGGTGAATTATAACTCTTGTAGGCAAACACCAATCTCTACTTTGTATTCTTGACCAACTGGACACATCTTCAGGAATCTCTCTTCACTTTAACCTATCGCAGTTCACAGCTGGACATAGGTCCCTGCCATTTAGCGCTAGATATCCTGGTCCTCCGTTTTTCTTATCTAGCCTCCACCTTTCGCAAGTCGTCTTCCCGAATCTACGCAAAGCAAAAGTTTAAAAACAGTTTCAGTACCTAGTAAGCATTCAAGACTATTTTTTCCAATTTGTGAACCTTTGTTTATTAAACCATCCCTACTTTCCTTTATTGTTTACAGTATAATCGTTGAAATAATATGTAGAGAATTTGCGCTTGAATACCGAACAAATTTATCTCATCTCAGTCCGCTCATGGAATTCCTTACCTTTATCAACCCATCCGTCCATATAATATGTACCTACATACAATTTTGGGTACACTTTAGAAGGTACAATTTTATATAATAGGGTATTTTGGCCGAGACAAAGAAGAGTCTACCAGTATGAGAGTTTATTTATTTTCTCAAAATCAGATTAACTGATCGTATTGCATTAATTGCTACTTTATAAAACACATTTCAACACATCGTTATTCATAATAGCTAAACATACAATGAGCGTATTTTTAAAGACAATAATTAAAAATAAGTTTGAGTTTAACGTGTCTGGCAGTACGTCTGTCTGCTTTTCTATCAAAAAGTAGTTTCTGGCGCTTAGCCGGCCGCTTAGCATTGAGTTTGCCTTTGAACTTTTACGCATAGTGAAAACATAGTGTGTTTTTCATATTTTGTTAAAACATTGAAGTCTGTGTAACCTGATTTTATGAAAAGAAGCTACTTTAAGCAATCGCTTCCGAAAACTTTCTTAAATTGGTAGTCATAACACCATGGATAACCATTGGATACCATGTATACCAAACGTGGGTGCGTAGAAATAATTGTGGCATTTAGTAAGACTTTTAAGGCTGGTAACCAGCCTGTTTTTCTTAGAATTTAGTAAATTAAAAATTATGTGAATGGCTTCATTCATTCATCAATGTATAGTTTGGGCCTTAATCCTACCTCATCTGCATGTAGTTTATTTTCTTACTTATAATATAACGAAAAAAGCAAATTAGACACATTACTCAGTCGTAATTTAATTCAAGTACAATTAATTGAAATCGTTTAAATGTTGAGTCCTAAAATAATTTCAAACGAGCACTTAATAGGACTTAGGAAACCCTAAAGGCGATTTATTTATAATGAAATCGTAAAACTCTGGGAGTAGATCAAATCACGAGCCTTTTTTGATACTTAATGTGTTCACAGTAATCTTATTCAAATTGATGTTTGAATATAAAAGAACTATATTAACTTAATTACTTTTGATAAATTTCTTTTATATCTTTACTGTAGTATTCATAGCTGACAACTTTTAATGGGAATAGGAAAATGATTTACGGTATAGCAAGGACATAATGAAATTCTATTGACATAGGGATGACGAAATTTTTTGTCTGCTATGGATTCGATGGACCGCTTAATGATGAAAAAAAATTAATATAATGACTCTGTTAACATTAAACTCCAAGTGTTTTCCCAATTCTAAAACATCTTCAGTCTTATCCAAAAACGCTTCATATAAATGGCTACTTAATTATGACGTCATACCTTTGTAGTAAGTATGCATTGTTTGTGAATTGTGTACTACAACTATGATTCTTCATGAGTAATTGAGTAGCGACCGAATTTTCTGTGTTTATTCTGCTTTATAATCAGTATCAATGCTACACATACAACCACACTTATTATCACAGAAAATTAAAAGAAACTTCACTAGGCTCGAAACTAATGCTTTTTTCCATATTTTTTTACTACTGGCCATTTGTGGCAATATCACTTCACATAATGTGAATCATCATCATCTTCATTTCAAGATTTGAAAATTAACCTCTCAATCACATTGTTTAACTATGACTGGCGAATTCATTACATGACGACAAAAAATAAAAGAAGTTGAAAATGGACTTTAAAATTCTGATTTCATTAAAAAAACTAAAATCAAAACCTTTGCGCATAATGAATGTGTATCTTTCTCATCTTAAACCATTAAAATTCCCTTATGTCGCGAAACGACTAAAGTCATTACGGCGCTCACGCCACCAGATAACATTGTCATGATTTAATTTTCCTTACATTAAATAAGCGGAACTCACGAAAATCATAAAATCTTAATAAAGTCAGGTCATAAAGTATGAGGTATCTGAATAAATTATGAACAATGGCCTCTGAAATGTTCCATTAACTGTCGGTGAAAACGTTCCTGCTTACAGAAGTGGAACAATTGGGTTTCACAACAATACATCATTATTAGGGTTCCGTAGCCAAAGTGCAAAAATTTAACTCTTGTAGATTCGTCATGTCTGTCTATTCATCCGTATGACACTCCTTTTTTTCTTCGAAACTATAAGAGCAATACTTTGTAAGTATATGTATTCGTTGAATCGTCGTACGGTTTTCACAAGAAACATGAATATTTTGGAGTTTATTGAACATTGAAATGAAAAAAAAAATTTTTAAATCATTTTAAACATGATGATTTTGAGGTTCTATGATATTCATTTTTGTGAAAAATTAACTGTCCATACTGGAAAAGGTGTGCTGAAATTCAGCATGGTTTATGTACTGAAAATGAGCCACCTGAAAAAACTTTTTCATATTCCATACATAATTGCACCAATGTGTCTTTAAAATAAATGAAACAGTTAATTGCTTACTAAATAATATACTATGTTTTATATAGGAGAAGCATTTTATGATAGTCCCCACATAAAGCATTTTTCTAAAACAAATACTAACTAAAACCTTCCACGAATAGCCCTATTCCGACGTCAGCGTCAGTCAATTCTATAAATGAACCACAGAAAAGACCTGTTGAATTACAATTCGGATTCATTAAATGTTCCTATACAAAAAAATGTACCCGTATTAAAACATTCTGTATTAGATTGGATATGGATCTGAAGTCATTTGTTTGGAACGATGCAAAATGGTTGGTACGTGAACGTCTCCCAAATCCTTCAGGCAGAATTATGACTAAAACAAAGGCTCTGGAAGTAAGTACAATTTATTACTTCAAACATTCAGGCATTCATATGGAATTCACAATGAAATGTTACCGCAACTCAGGTGTGCAGAGCCATCTGTGCTTAATTGTAAAAGTCGCGGTTCTACTTTTACCTACAGTGTGAACGTGTAATAAGACATCTGCTTAGGGAAACTATCTGTCGTTAAATAGCCAACTTATTATTGTTAAGTATTGTCAAATTGATGCACTCAAACTAAAAACTCAACCTTGTCCTTAAAGTTGTCTTTAACAAGCGTGGTACAGAAAACAACCAGCTCAAATAGGATTATTAGGAGTTCCAGTTTTTTGGCTGGAAAGCCTAGGAGTAACCATATAGACCCAAAAATGAACATTGATTCCATTGGACGAGTCTAGATTTCAATGAATATGTAAGATATCGTCTTACACATATTTTAAGGTACATTGTTCATATTTTAACCATAAGAATATCATAGTGCAATTAGAGCCTATGTACAAAGGCTTTACGATACCTACTCATTGAATTCAATTTTTTTTTGCAAACCATCTAACATGTATAAGATGGTATATATACAGGTTTTCCAGTAGGTATACATGTTAGAAGTTAGTAAGAATACTCGTACTAGGTTTCTGAAATAATTATTTGTCGTGTTTATGCTTAAAAATAAATGATGCCGTGAGCAATTTCAATAATAGCTACCTGAATTTGATCATAATTTTAATTCACAAAACAACATGAACTTGCTATTTATAATTAACGATTGTAAAACATATGATCACTGATAAAGTCTTAATGAGGATGTATGGCAGCAATGTATCTAGTACACGTAATGTTAATCTCAAAGAGAAATTCTAATGCCATACTATTCATGCCTAATAAAAAATAACATGTTACTGTTTGCAGAACTCCAACAAATAACATGAAAGCCAACGTTTTTTTTAATAATGAACATCACAAAGTTTTTAAGATAATTCAAGTGATTTAGCGTGAGTTAATATAAATCGCATACTTTGTGATTTATATTAACTCAGATATACATGTTTCATACAACCGTACCATTTATATAGAACAATATTACTCGTAAATAACTGGGTCAAAGGCAGCTAACTGCGACTGGCCTAACTTTGTACTTTCGGTATTTGGTAGACAGTTACTGTCTGAATGAAGAGCTTCATTTCAAAACTTTTGAATTGTATTAAACATTTTAATGCCTTGGATTGAACAGAAATACTGTTCACTCAATTAATATCACCAAATTGAACATTGCGTATAGATCAAATATAATGAAATCGCTTTTGTAAATCTATTTATTAAAAAAAAACCTGGTGCATTGCATTTAAATACCAACCCTAAAAATTTAAATTTTATTTTAGAGATTAGGTTTGGTTCAGAATTCCAGATTGTTATTATCAAAGACTACATGTACATGTGTAATAATAAAATAATTAATGAAGCATTTAATACTCAAAAACGCATACCTAAATATATATATATTATATATATTCTCTCTTTTTAGGTATGCGTTTTTTTAGTATTCAAATATGAGATAGTTATTAGAAAATCTTGCTTCCGTAACTAGATATATAATATTGCATGGATTTGAACCCATATCATTGACGGTTAATGATATCGCTCCTTTGTCACAACAGGTCATCCTTCCCGTTTAATCCTCCCTAAATCCCAACGCTAGCCCCGAAGGCTGACTCTACCGGTTGTGGTTGTTGCGGCTAGTCGTCAATGTTAACCCATCCTTACAAAACATTCGCCACTGATGTGCCAGTTTAGATGAGGTCTTTATTTCAGTACGTATAATGGAATTTAATAGGTATAGTATTATTATGAAAGCTAACATTGAAGGCCTTGGAGGAATTGTACTCTAATTCGTCAGTTCCCATTGCGAGCACAGGTTTTTACGCATAGCATAGCTATTAGGAATACCCTAAATCATGTGATTTGTGATCATAATACATAAATAAATAATAAATATCCACTGACATTCACACAGCGCCATCTAGCCCCAAGGTAAGCGTGAAGCCTGTATAATGGGTACTTAATAACCGATAAACATACTTATTTTTTTTGTAATTACATAGATATTATACATAGAAAACATCCAGACCATTACAAACAGTCATGGTCATGCACACAAATGTGTGTACTGCTCGGGGATCAAACCTGGAACCCTTGGTGTTGCAGCCGACCTCTCAACCGCAACACCAAATGGGTCGTCACATACTTATGCATTGACTTTCTTGTGTTTGTATGAATAATCTACTGCCACAGACTTTGCTTGCATTAGTACATGGCGGCCTTGTCCTTTTCTGCACCTTTTAACAATTACAATCGTCAAAAGGAGCAGAAATGGACAAATATTCCAATCGACCAAGCAAAACCGATTCAATCTAATGGAAGCTCAAATGGAAAGCAAGGACATTGTTATTCGAACTGACCTTCTGATAAAAAGTAAAATCCGTAATTGTGCAGCGTATCTACTAGTTACTTTGTTTTCTACCATTTTTTTATTAACTTTAACCTCTTTACAGATATTGGTGATGATTTCTTTGATGAGAGGTGTATTTCAGGTATATTAATTCTATTTAAATTAGATGCAAGCCCGACGATGGCCGTTGGGGAAGACGAGTTCTGGAGTGGAGACCGCGTCTCGGCAAGCGTAGTGTAGGACGCCCTCCGGCCGATGGACCGACGACTTGCGAAGGTCGCTGGTGGAGGCTAGATGAGAAAGGTGGAGGACCGGGCTATCTCTATCTCAGATATCGACGATATCTGGCGCAAAATGGGGGAGACCATGTCCAGCAGTGGACTGCGATAGATTGAATAGAAGAAGCCCTGATCGTTCGCATATTATTAGATAAAAAAATAAACAAAAACATACTATGTTCGTTACATTATTTTGGATACTTCTTCATTGGGATTTAATTGTATACATAATAAGTATGTCAATGGGGAATACAACCGTGAGGAAATTCATACAAGATTGGCATTTAGGATAATGATTCGAATCATATTCGTTATTCCGTATCTTATCATGGTAGCTCCGCTGAAAAACTTTCGGCGATTGTTAAGTAAGTATTCAAGTAACTCAAATTATCAAATAAAGTTCCAGGGTTTCCTAATAGGATCAAAAGGTTTGTATACACAAATAAATTACCATATTTTATAAAATCCAGTGATTCTTTAATGGATTGTGTACAGCCTTAAGAATGGCGTAGCTAAATATTATTACCTTAAGGCATAAACCATTAATCAAAGGAGCGAATTAATAATTTAAAATTTGTGACATAGGTACGAAAACACTAAAGTTTTGTGTTTCGGCAGAATATTGCAAGTCTCTTGGTGAGTACTTCATTGTCTACATTTCAGTGCGTGTCAGGCTAAGCTAAATATCCGTACTATGTCTTTTTTTCCGACTAACTTGAAGACCAGATAAAGCGATTTGATTCCACATTAATTATGCGTCCAACCAGGGAACGGAATTCTCTACCTTATTTTGTGTTTCCCGACATGTACTATTTAGAGGTATTCATCTCGCAAGGGAATAGTTGACTTTTGGACAGGCGTGATCCACCTTAGAAATACCGTTTCTTTTCAACATGCGACAAGCTCAAAATAATACGAGTCGTCAAAAACCATTTCATATTTTACAAGTTATTTTTAAAATCGATAAATCTGCCTATCTAATCTCGTCGATAAGTAAATAATCTACCGAGCAAAACCAGCAAGAGATTCAGGGTTTAAGTACAATGTGTTGTCGTATTTATATAAATTTATATCGTTCTTCAAGCTATCGCAATCCAGTACTGGACATAGGTCTTCGCCATTCTGCGCCAGATATCCCTGCTTTTCTTCTCCAGCCCTCACCAGCGACCTTTCGCAAGTCGTCGGTCCAACGGGCCGGAGGGCATCCTACGCTACGCTTGCCAAGACGCGATATCCACTCCAGAACTCTTCTGCTCCAACGGTCATCGGTTTAGCGACATACGCGACTTGCCCGCCACTTCAACATGCTGATCCGGCAGATAAATGTATATAAAACTATATAATCTGGATCACAATGAAAGCAGACTCAAATCACATAGCTTTCATAGCATTTAAACTGTAACTTTTTTAATAACAAACTCAAGTAAGGATAGATCGGCAAGACTTCTAGAGTTTTTCTTTAGTTTTTTCAAATATTTAAAATAATAACCAACAAAAGTATGACCTACTTTGCGCAGCTGGAGATTTAGAATAGGCACTTCTTATGTAATTTTATAGTTAAAACTATTACAATTTCCAACGAAAGATTTACGTCCTTTATGTCGCCAAAACTTTGGAACAGGACGTTAAAATTATGATACGAACCGTATCTTTCCTACATACCAAATCCTTAAACAGTTCTTGTTCGTTTATTTTTGTAGCTTAGCGAGTCATCGAAAATTATGATTGTTTAAAACGATTGTCATACGACATATATATTATGCGTATATCATATGGATGTGATGCGTAAACTGGGAATTTAGAAAAAAGGCATAACTTAACAGCTAAGTAAATAAATCCTAAATTATTTGTTTTCTGTAGACACCTAATAAGTTTTTATTTTTCCTTATAATCTTAAAATCTGATCTTTTTCAATTAAGATTTTCTTTTATCTAATAATAAAATTCCTGAGAATTATGGCGTCTTAAATTATATGTAAGATAATACCTCTTTTGGAAATTACTTATTTAACTAATGCTTATTCAATATTCCACGAAAGAAGAGGATGTCCTAGACATCAATTTGCCTTTATTCGATCCTTGATTAATTCACGTCATTCAACAAAGCTAAGTACAATCCTACATTATTTGTTTTCTGAAGACACCTAATAATTCGTTTATTTTTACCTAATAACCTCTAATTCAGATCTTTTTACAATAAGATTTCTGTTACCTGATAAAAAAGTTCCTGAGAATTTTGGCGTCTTAAATTTTTTGCAAGACCTTAATACCTCATTTGGAAATGTCTTATTAAAGTAATGCTTAATTCAATATTCCACGAAATTATTAGATGCCCTAGATTTTAATTTGCTTTTATACAATCTTTGATTAAATCACACCTTATTAGATTAGGTATCAAAATATTTTCATTCCTGTATAGTATATATGCATGTATATACATAGGACAATTTTTTGGCGAAACAAAAATGATCATACCTGTGGCTTTAGAAATATCTTTAGCCTTATCAATTAAGTAACATGATTGGTGATTTTTTGACACTTTAATCTGGAATAAAGCTGAAGTAATTTCTATAAAGAATGAAATCCCTTTGTTACGAGTATTTCATAGTGCCATTTAGTCCTAAACTAAGCATTTAGTCTGTAATATGGGTACTAAACAAGGGATAAACATACTAATATATATGTTTTGTAAATACATACATATTATACATAAAAACACCCAGACATGTTCATGCTCAAAAATGGGATCGAACCCGGAATACTTAGTGTAAGAGCCGACGTCTCAACCATTACAAAATGGATCGTTGCAGTATTTAGATGCCACAACAACGTAGCTTCAAACATTAGTTTATTACGAAACCAGAGTAAATTCAATCAGCACTACAATCCTCCATTCCCGTAACGATGGCAGTCATCATCGTTCAAGACAAATACGAGCGCGCTTCATGCCGAAGTAGTCACGACGAATATAAAACTGAGACACGAAGCGACACTAATTAGGGCGTTGTTAAGACTTTATGCCGGTACTCGACCGCTGAACCCGTAAAGCTTGCCTTAGACAGCAATTTAGTACACGCATTTTATGGCTACAATGTACACAGAACAGATCCCGATGTGTAATTAATCATTTAATTAGAAATAGGTCGTGTATGTGGACATGACTCGCTGAATGCTTTTAGGCTTAATACTGCCTAAGTTTTAATTTTGCTATCGCTATATTGATATGTTATACAAATCTTTGTAGATTGGTAAACACAACCATGAAAATTACATTAATTAGCAATTGTTTTCAGTATGTTTAACAGTAGTTTAATTAAATTTCAAGGTAAAATAATTATGATAAAGTATTTGTGGCCTGTGTTATTCAATTATTTATTTCAGTTGGCAGCCATTCAGTTTTTATATGAATTGTGTGGACCTTTAATTGGCTACCTTTTGCCGTTTGTATTTTTTGTGCTTCTGTGGGTTTTCCTTTGAAATAAATAAGTCTTGTTAAAAACTACACAAATAAATTATTACTAAATGGATTATAAGTCAATAGCGACTTAATGAGTCATTTAGTAACAATTCAAATCGCGAGACATACTAATTCATTACTGTGATGATATGACAGTTAGCTACAATAAAAACTCAACATTCCGTTAGTGTCCTTTCATGGTTTATCTTTTTTATTTTCATTATCAGTACATTATACGTCCCCACCAAGGAGAAAGAGCCCACTCGTAAAGGGTGTATAGGCATTAGTCGTCCTCGCAGGTCCAGTGCAGAATGGCCGACTTCTCGCACAATCTTTGAAATTCTACGTGTGCAGGTTTCCTCACGATGTTTCATTTCACCGTAAGAGCGTCGGTTCAACGAACATTTATATAATTTCGAAAATTAGAAAACTCATTAGTACGTGGCGGGATTTCATCCTGCACCCTTCAGATCGGGAAGGCAACATACCAATGAGCCACCGACGCTTTATTTTATTATTATTTTAAATCGTGTTAATTCTCACATATTCGGATATTAAGTAATTTTCGTCGACGATTGCGATAAAATATTTTTTCATACTAAAGTACTCGTAAACAGAACAAGTGATGTGTAATTTACAAAGTATATTTAATAGAGCGCCCAAATAAGCGATAAAAGCTTTTCAAAGAAGATCATAATTATCAAATGTCTGCTAAGATGATACTACGAAATTAAATACATAGTTTATGTTATATTAGTACTTTATATTGAATCCACAAGTAATTTAACCAGGATGATAGGAATAGATAAATTTTAGATATGTAAATTATGTTTATAGTTGTAATTAAAATAAATAAACATATTATTTAGAGCGTCGGTGGCTCAATGGTGTGGACTGTCACGTTCCTACCGGGAGACTGAGGTTCAAATCCAGACACGTATGTGTTTTCGAATTTTCGAAAATATATCGTTATCCGACGCTCATACGGTGAAGGAAAACATCGTGAGGAAACCATCATGCACGCCTGCGAAGAGATTCAAAGGTTGTGTGTGAAGTCGTCCAATCCGCACTGGGCCCGCGTGGACGACTAAGGCCTAATCACCCTATACGGGTAGGCTCGTGCCCCTCAGTGGGGACGTTTAATGAGCTGATAATGATGAAACATATTTTAAATTACGATAACAATTCAATTAATCGCATTCATTTGATTCTACAAACAGTTCAGAATTTCATTACATTGACTAAGTATGGTTTGATTAAGCACTATTTTTCGAATTCAAATTTTAACGAATTCATAACAATGCTACGAAGCAAACATCTTCATTCGATCCAAAGTGAAGTAAAAACCAATTGAGTTTAGAAGGTAAACTGAGAAAATAGTCCGAACCGTTTGAGATCAATCTGCAGCAAAATTAGTTCACATTCCATTAAAGCAAATGGGAATTTTGCTCGAAACAAGAAAAACTTATAATTTTCCATCAGGTACTTTTATTGATAACAATATCCCAATACTCGAACAACCGGATTATTGGAAAAAGTAACGAGATGTCTGTTTCGATAAGTTTCTATACCAATTATCGGGCAAAAAGTTTACGTTACGATACTTCGACTTTGACTGTTGTTGCAAACAACTTCTTTAGATTTCATTATATTTGACTTATTTATTTCACAGAAGGCTTCGGAAGTTTATTATTTCGATATGAAATGGTAATTCCAAATAAATTCAATGCAATCAATTTTTAAATAAATATTTCAGAAAATTTAATACAATCGATTGGATCACGTCTCGGCAAGCGTAGCGTAGAACGCCCTCTGGTTCGAAGGCCCGACGACTTGCAAAAGGTCGCTCGTGGAAGCTGGATGAGTAAAGAGGAGGATCGTGATATCTGGTGTAGAATGGGAAAAAGGCAGTCGTGCTGATCCCTCAAACTACCGTCCTATCGCCATTACCTCTCTATTATCCAAAGTAATGGAGAGAATTCTGAATACCAAATTGCTAGCATATTTGGAAAGTAATTATTTACTGAGTGACCACCAATACGGCTTTAGACAAGGGCGTTCTACTGGTGATCTACTTGTATATGTTACGCATACCTGGAACGAAGCTTTGGAGAATCATGGCGAAGCTCTATCTGTATCGCTTGATATATCCAAGGCATTTGATAAGGTTTGGCATGCGGGCTTGCTTAACAAACTTCCAGCCTATGGGATTCCTGCAGGTCTATGTAACTGGATATCTGATTCTCTTAGTAACCGTTCAATCAGAGTGGTTCTAGATGGTTGCTCTTCTGAACATTTTCAGATTAATGCCGGTGTTCCTCAGGGATCAGTTCTCTCTGGGACGCTCCTGTTGCACACTCCTGTTGCACATCAATGACCTACTTATTCCAGGTATTGTTGGCTATGCAGATGATAGTACTGTCTCAGAGAGATGCTTTTCAAGTGCAAAGGCTTGCGGTAGTGAGGTTCAAACCTTGAGGATGGCAATGGTAACGCGCACTGATCGAACTTTGGAATCAATTGCTGCCTGGGGTGATGATAATTTGGTTGAATTCAATGCTGCCAAAACCCAGGCCTGTTTGTTTTCAGCCAAAAAAAAGTGAAAATTTAACACTACACCGTCTATTTGTGATACGTTTATCCCTGTGACTGATGAACTGAACTTGCTTGGCGTGGAGTTGACGAGTGACCTTAACTTCAGCAAAAACATTGAGTCCAAAGCTCAAATAGCCTCAAAGAAGTTGGGCATCCTAAATAGGGTGAAGCGGTACTTCAAACCAGGTCTGCTTCTTACTTTATACAAAGCTCAAGTCCGACCAAACATGGAGTAATGCAGTCATCTTTGGGATGGTTCAGCAAAATGTCATCTTGCTACTTTGGACTCAATCGATCGCAGAGCCAGAAAACTCATTGGCGATAAGACGCTCGTTAATTCTAAATTGCAGAGCTTATCCCACCGCCGTAAAGTAACATGTTTGTCAGATTTTTACAGGCTCTACTTTGGTGAGTGTTCTTCCGAGGTCCACGCACTTATCCCATCGTCACCCTTTCACCATAGGTTATCAAGGCGAACTGCAAAATTTCATCCGTTTGTAGTTGACGTTCCCCGCATTCGGACTAAGCGTTTTGCGTCTTCTTTCATTATGCGTACTGCTAGGGAATGGAATGACCTCCCTGCGTTTGTGTTTCCGGCCACTTACAACCTCGTGGCATTAAAAAAACGAGTGAATAGGCTTTTTCTGGGCAAGCTCGCTCCATCTCAGAGCACGTCTCTTCCCATAGGATAGTCTGTGCTCAAGAGTAAGCCCATTAGATTAAAAAAAAAAGACCTATGTCCATCAGTGGGCTGCAATAGGTTGAAGTGATTCGATTGAATAGTTCGATAGTGTAGTACGGTAAAGGAAAATCGTGCGTAAATTTGTACACAGCAGCGATGAGATTCAAAGGTTGTGCGTGAAGTCGGCCAATTCGCACTGAGCCCGCGTGGACGACTAACCTACCCATATAGGGTAGGTTAGTCGTCCACTTACCACGGGTAGGCTTGTGCCCCTTGGTGGGGGTGCATAATGAGCTGATGATAATAATAGTGTTGTTGCTAGTATTGGCTGATGATCATACAAGTAACTACTGCAATGATAGGTCATGGAATAGGTGATAAAAATGTATACTTAAGTCCATGTATGTTTGATTGTCACGTTTATATCAACAGGTTGGTCCCAACTACTATCTATGAATGGTTGTCGCGTTAACTAGTTCTCATTGTGTCCGCGTGGTAAACTATATATAACCTAGATATAGAGATCCTTGGTGTATTTAGATTTGTAAATGGGCATTGAACAAATCTCTAGCGACCATCGAACTTGAGATAGAGCAGCATGGCAGGAAATTCAATAAATTTCCTGAATTTTAATTATAATCTGTTTTATTATTGATCGTGTTTCCCTTTATCAAATAATCCGTTCAACCCACTGCTGGATTATAATTCGTAAGGCTTGAATTAATAAGATTATTTAACACAAACAAGAATAAAATCATTGTCGTTACACGGTACATACAAGATAAACACAAAAAAAACACATTGATCATGATTTACTCTGCCTTGGAGAATACAAAAATAACCGTTGCCCAAGAACAGCACCTACTCGCCTGTCACTTGTACATTTGTCAGATAATGCTGTCGCTGCGGCTGCTTTCTGGGCCGCTAAAATTTGAATGTGTGTTTGCCTTCGACACGCTAAGAAGAAGAAGAAGAAGATTTGTCAAGCTGCTTTGCTAAGTCATAATACCTTCCGAAGCACATAAAAGACACATAATGTCTATAGTTCAAACGTTTCCACGACAAATTATTGAGATATTACATTTCAAAATTATCAAAATCATATCGCAGTAAAAAAATAAGAGGTCGACTATTTAAAGCACACATAAATATTTATGATTATCGAATCTGAAGTATTAAACTTCAGAGATCGTCGTTCGTTTTCAATGTTTGTTATTTCAAATACATATCAAGATGTATTTCGAGTTTTTACAGCAAAATGAAAACATCATTATTTATTTGACCGAGCGTTAGTTAAAAAATAATTTTGTTCGAGAAAATTCATTTAATATTGATATTTTGAATGACCACCACATTTAAATTTTATACCGATATTGACTCAGATCTTTAAAAAAGTATGAATAATTTTATGTAAAGTAATTTAACAGTCACCTATTTTTAGGTATTCGCTATTTTTTTTAACACATTTGGTTGATCCTATTTGAACAGAACAAGGGCACCGACGTAATTTTTGTTTCATTAAATCGTAAGTGAGTACCTAAACAAACAGCTTAGATTTTTATGATATAAGTGTACAAGACAGTCAGGAAGCTCACCTAATAGTAATTGCACGTCTAATAGTAACAAAGCGGCATTGACAGAGACCAACAACTGATAGACTGTTATTATCCTCCATCAACGCCGAACTACGCCCGTCACCTGAGACAACAGATGTTAGGTTTCCTATACCAGGTTATTTCACTGGCCAGTGCCCTCATCCCGAAACACAAAAGTGCATAGCACTCCCGTTTCACGGGACAATATCTGGTACTGCTGTGGTACCTACCAAAACGACTCAGTATCGAGGCTACCACCTAGTATATAAGTTTATAGTAGAGTAGTTTCACAAAATCCCAGATGATCGGCTATTCATAGTGTTATGGGTAGCTTATATATGAAATTGCTTCCATCATAAGTTACATCCGAAAGCTATTTCCTTTCTCATTTAACTCTGTGCGACAAAGTGACAATTCGTAAAAAATATGATTTTCAGATTAGATTTAATAAAATATCCATAAAACATATCTGATAAGTTTACAGTAGGCTGTGCGAACGGGCGTGATTAAAGATCACATTTCTACCTACTGAGTTAACACAAATGTCGTTGCAAACCCTGACGACACGAACATATATCAAGAAACAAATTCTATTCGATTCAATACGCCCAAGGAATACTAATGCTTTTGCTGAAATACATTGTGGGACACGATCGGGGACATACTCGTAATTTTGGTAGCTAGATTGTGCTAGTAAAAGTTGTTAAATTGTACGAGGATGTACGTGTAAAAACCTAAAAGGGCTTATTTGTTTACGTGTACCAATCTTAATCTGATTTAAGTTTCTCCGAGAATCGTTTATCTTAGTTTTCTTCAATCGTCTTCAAAATAGACTGAAGTTCCAAATTTGTTCATATTTTCAGAACCTTGCAAATTAGTAACCAGGACGACTTCAATTTAGATTCTCAGCCAGATCTGAAACTGAGCAACCAATCAATATTTTCTAATATAACTTTTAATATTAATTTCCAGCTCCATAATCTGTTACATCCCTAAGATGTATGTACACAGGCTGACAGCCCTAACAGTATTGCTATGTCAGATTTCTAAGATTCCATTCATTGTTATCAAGCCGTCGCGCCCGTTTCCCGAGCGCGCCAGTATAAAGAGTCTAATTCCAACTCTGGTTCGAGTCAGTTGCATTTCTAATTTACCATTCAATTTCTAGTTTTTTTTAATTCCTTTTTTAAAACCTTTTCGAAAGCTCGTTATAACATTGGTGCAGCGTAAGGATCAAAAACCGTGGTCCCGGTTCGTCTCTTTTCGCGCAACTACTTTTTCTACTAAAGTGAACAATTTCTGTGACTCGTGAATACACTCTTTCATCTCTGTATCCCGTCTCTGTATCCTGAAGAAAAATCGCTGTATCCTGAAGAGATTGTCATCCGAACCTGAAAGAAAATCCACTGTATCCTGTAGAAGAAAACCGCTGTATCCTGAAAAAGAAAAACACTGATTCTGAAACCATAGACTCAACTTACCACTGTATCCTGAACAATCGCCGTATCCTGAAAATTATTGCATCATACTACAACATCCAGACCAGAAATCAACTATACATTGTCGCTGTTTCTCCGGAATGCAGTACAAGCATTTATCACATTCGCCGTATCCGTCGCAACACTGTATCAGTGAGTCTGGTCTTGTTATTGCTAATCGTTTCGTATTAAGCCATTGTTTATTTTAAATTCTTTGTTACAATTTCCGTTTGTTTAACTAACTTAAACAATTTTTAATACATAATATTATATATTCTTTTTAAAAAATTTTATTATAATGCCATTTGACTCTAAAGTGCCTAAGGACCAGTACAATTCCCGAACTGGACTTGCCAGAGTCTGAGGAAGACAGACCAGCAAGCCCAGCTGAGAGGAAATTCAGACACAAAAAGGCAACCACCGCATCTTACTATTTCCCAGCGAAATGGACCTAAACATTTTGCTCAAATCATTAAAACCCTACAACGGTGATAGGGAAACATTGAATTCTTTTTATTATTAACTCCAATAATGCTATGAGCTCGCAAGCGAGGCTCAAAAACAATACTATTTAAATTCATATATGCCAATTACAGGAAAGGCAGAAGTTGCCTGCTCTATTAAAGAATTCCAAAATTGGATCACTCAAAGAATTCTTAAAAAATCAATGTGGGAGAGGAAACATTACTCCCACTTACTAACAGAACTTCAAGAGAGCAGACAGCTTCCTGCTGAAAGTGTAAGTCAGTTTCCCTACGAGTGGAGAAATGTCTTTCTCAACTTCTCACCGAAATCTCCCTCAGCAACTCAAAGGTAAGAGAACTTCCAGGCAGAACTGCGGCTATGGAAGAGCTTGCCTTACACCACTTCCTGATCGGGTACAACCTCGTATATCAAATATAATCCGTTGCAAATCGCCTAAAAACTTAAATGAGGCAATCAACTTCGCTGTTTCCGAAGCCCGAATACAGGAAACCATTTACATAAAATAACAGTGATATTAATAAACCACGTAAAAATAATTTCTTCCATAAAACTATCCTCAACAACGCGATAGCAAATCCCGGCCCTTCTAAATCTCTTGTGCCGTATAAACCTTTTTCGGGACAAACTAATCGGCGAACAAATAATATGCAGATACTGCAAATTCCTGGCATACTAAGATAAATGCCGAAAGCTGTGAATATAATAATATCGTTTTCAAAACTTTGTCGTAACAAGCGACACAATCGCAACGTATCCATTTCGTAGCGAAGGGTCATCGGAACCCACAATATAACGAATCGCGACAAATCCAAATGACGTTATGATACCGTAGACTCAAAAACGAATAATAGTCTCGTCCAGTGTCGTGCGGACATAAATGTTCAAAAATCGACACAAAGTCTGAATCACAGCAAGCATCGTACATGATCGCTCTTGCTACAAACTCCTCTGTATCCTGCAGCAACCTAAGGAGTTGACTGCCATTAAATCTAAATCACAGCAAGCATCGCTACATGATCGCTCTGCTACAAACTCCTCTGTATCCGTGCAGCAACCTAAGGAGGTTGATCTGCCATTAAATTCTAAATCACAGCAAGCATCGCTACATGATCGCTCTGCTACAAACTCCTCTGTATCCGTGCAGCAACCTAAGGAGGTTGATCTGCCATTAAATTCTAAATCACAGCAAGCATCGCTACATGATCGCTCTGCTACAAACTCCTCTGTATCTGTGCAGCAACCTAAAGAGGTTGACCTGCCACATCCTGCTAAATCTAATATCTACGAAATCATAAACAATCCCGCGAAAACATTACTTCCTCACGTGCTTGTAAAATCCTCTGTATCCGATATCCCTTTATCATTACTAGTCGACTCAGGATCCTCTGTAAGTCTTTTAAAACACTCATGTATCGAAAAACACCCTAAGCTTATTAGGGAATCCATTCAATTAAAAGGAATTGACCCTGCTGAAGAAACAATAAACACCAGAGGTCACTTCCAACTTAAATTGCAATTTTCCAAATTAAGTATATCTCATCAATTCCACGTTTTAGATGCCATACATTTACCATATGACGGAATAATTGGTTCTGATTTTCTTAACGCTCATAATTGCAGTATAAATTATAATGACAATCATCTTCATCTCAGAAAAACATCCGTTCAACTGCATTTTCACGATCCTGCATATATAATACCTCCTAGAACCGAAACCGTCATAGAATGTTCGGTATCAAATCCTAATATTAAAGAAGGAATAATTCTAGATCAAAACCTTACAGAAGACCTTTTAATCGCAAATTGCCTAGTAACTGTAAAGGAAAATCAAAGAATAAATATATCCGTAATAAACATATCCGACAAATCTATCACTCTCAAATCCGATTTAAATCTAAAAGTAAACCCTATTAATTCTACCGAATTCCAAAGGCAATCTCCAATCCCGATTAATCATATTGATACTACAATGGATTGCCATAAACGTACCCAAGAGGTACTCAAACAACTTCGCGTTTCACACCTTAATTATGAAGAAAAAGAATCACTTTTCAATTATGTTCAGAATTTTCTGACATATTTCATTTACCAGGTGAAAACCTCACATTTACTAATGCCTTAAAACATGAAATCAAAACAACTACTGATGTCCCAATACATTCTAAATCCTACAGATTTCCTGAAATTCATAAAGCTGAAGTCCATAAACAAATCAACAAAATGTTAGAACAAAACATCATAGAACCTTCTGATTCCCCCTGGTCATCACCAATCTGGGTGGTACCAAAGAAGCTGGATGCTTCCAATACCCAAAAGTGGCGCGTAGTGATAGATTACCGCAAACTCAATGATATCACTATTGGCGACACCTATCCTATCCCACAAATTACCGAGATACTAGATCAGCTCGGTAACAGCTCTTACTTCTCCACTTTAGACCTGGCATCAGGTTTTCATCAGATTAAACTCAATGAAGCCGATAAATCCAAAACAGCCTTCACAGTACCCGAAGGGCACTTCCAATTCACTCGGATGCCATTTGGTCTCAAAAATGCCCCTTCAACGTTTCAAAGATTAATGAATTCTGCTCTATCAGGCCTCCAGGGCATCCGCTGCTTTGTCTACTTAGATGACGTAGTCTCTTATGGACACGACCTCAACTCCTGCATCAGCAATCTAAGAGCTGTCTTCCAAAGAATCCGTGATTTCAATTTAAAACTCCAACCAGACAAATGCGAGTTCTTAAGACGTGAAGTCTGCTATTTAGGGCACATTATCACCGAACATGGTGTCAAACCAAACCCTGAAAAGGTCAAAGCCGTTACTGAATTCCCAATTCCTGAATCTCCAAAGGACGTAAAATCATTCCTTGGATTAGTATCCTATTATCGTCGTTTCATTAGTGATTTCTCTAAAGTTGCCAAAGCTCTAACTAATCTTCTTAAAAAAGACACTCCCTTTATATGGCAAAATCAACAGCAACTGTCCTTTGATACGCTAAAACATAGGTTAACAAATGCTCCACTTCTTATATATCCAGACTTCTCAAAGCCATTCATACTAACCTGTGACGCATCAAACTATGCAGTTGGTGTTGTCCTTTCCCAAGGTGATGTTGGTAAAGACCAACCAGTTGCTTTTGCCTCGCGAACTCTAAATAAAAGCGAATGCAACTACAGCACTACTGAAAAAGAATTGTTATCCATAATATTCGGTTGTAAAACATTCCGTCCATACCTTTATGGACGTAAATTCCTCATCATAACTGACCATCGCCCCTTAAGATGGTTGTTCAATCACAAAGATCCTAGCAGCAAACTCCAAAGATGGAGACTAAAACTAGAAGAGTATGATTACGAAATCATTTACCGAAAGGGTAAACTAAACTCCGCCGCTGACGCACTCTCTCGATATCCAGTAAATCCTATAATCCCTACTAACTCTCCAGATCAAGGGACAAACCCTAATCATACGACTTCATCACAAGTTCAAAATCCTAATTATTCTCCTGCTGAAGGAAATGATCTCCCTTTTAGCCCCTTAACTCTAGAAGATCTTAATGTACAACTTCCCTCTATATCCGAACAGGACGATAGCATGCCTTGCATCGACCTTTTGGAAGGTGACGAGTTCTCATATAGTCCATCTGAATCTATTAATCCAAATGCATCTTCTCTAAACCCTGAAAAAGTACCATGTGTTAATGAACACTTACCTGCACAGTCCTCTTGTCCTAATCCTGAAATAGAAATTAACTTACCAGTTCAGAACTCTCCAAATGCAGAAGCTACTCCAACACCTGAAAACTTACCATTGTCCGATGATACTTACTCTAAATTCTTGAAGTCACCTGCAAAATCACATGATACTCAAATCATAGAGCATAATGAAAACCTCCTAAAAGGAACTCAAAAGTTAATTATCATACCTACCTCCATAGACATGGACGAGTCTATGCCTTATGTCCAAGAAATTATTAATAATAGTCCAGAACCTAAACGCAATGAATTCCTGAAATTAGAAAGATCACTCCATTCATTTTTACCACTTAATATAGATAATAAAACTTACCTCTTTTATTTACAAAAGTCCATCACTTTGACGACTACTCATACTCCGACATCTTCAAGTCCCTAAAATATGCTCGCGATCAAATAATTATGTCATATCCTACAATTAATGAAATAAGTACATCTGACTTTAAAAATCCATTCGACAAACATTCCTTTGTTAAAATATATAATATGTTTAGTTATTTATTCGACGGTACTAGTATACGCATTCATATTTTTCACGATTCAATTATATATCCATCATTAAGTGAAATCCCAAAAATTCTTAAAGAAAATCACGATATTCCCATAGCTGGACATTTAGGCGCTATCAGAATGTTAAGCCGTATTAAAGAAAGATTTTATTGGAAAAACATGCGTAGTGACGTCGAAAACTATATAAAGAAATGCACATCTTGTCAAACAAATAAAGCCCTGCGTAAAATCAATAGAGCGCCCATGATAATCACGTCCACTTCAACAACTCCTTTCGAAAGATTGTCCATGGACATAGTAGGTCCTTTACCAGAATCCGGCGTAGCCAAACTTAAGTACATCTTGACTATGCAAGATGACCTCACCAAATTCTCAATAGCCTATCCTATACGTAGTTATACCGCGGAAGAATCATGCGAATGCCTTCTTCATTTTATATCGCTATTTGGCATTCCCAAATATATACTTACAGACCAAGGCGCTAACTTCACTTCTGAAGTATTTAAGAAAACATGCGATTTTCTAAAGACCAAACAGCTGTGGTCGACTCCTTACCATCCACAAACTCAAGGTGCCTTAGAAAGATCACATTCTACTTTAAAAGAATATTTAAAGTCTTATGTCAACAATAATCAAGATAATTGGCCTCGCTATGTCTATACAGCTATGCTCGCGTATAATACCGCCATACATTCAACAACACATTATTCACCATTCGAATTATTATTCGGAAGCAAACCGCGTATTCCCGACTCAGTATATAACGATAATTCTAATACCACATATCCGGAATACGTTAAAATGCTTCAACATCGTTTAAAATATACTAGAGAAAAAGCTCTAGAATATATACAAAAATCCAAAATTAATTCGAAAAACTATTACGATTCCCGTACTCGCCCTATACAATACAAAGTAGGCCAGTACGTCATGTTAAAAAATCACCTTAGGATGCGTAAAGCCTTATCTCCCGTATGGAAAGGTCCATACAAAGTAGTCAAGGTTCATGGCAACCATACATTATCTTTATTAATAAATAGACGCCATGTTAAACATCATTTTGATGAAGTAAAATTAGCAGATGTCCCTCCTAGTTCAACATAAATTTACATTCTAAATCATTTATTTAAATTTAATTCTATTCCTTTTTTTTACATTTTTATTATCTTAGCATAACCATTTACAATTTTATATTTAATTTTATTTTACGTTTTAATTTACAACACTAACTCCTAATTTTATTAACATTATACATCTCTTTCTATTTCCAGTGTATGGGCTTTGGAAACGCCGCAATTCGTTACTCAAATTCCTCCAAGCTCCGGAATATATTTTGATTATACGGGGAAAACTAAAATCATTAACGGTCATTTAAGTGTTGTAATTCCAATCGATATATCTCACATCGGGCCTCATATACATAATATTAATAATATATTGGATAAAACTAAATATATATTTGCGAAAAACTTAAATCTTTAGATAATTCCATATGTTATAATATTATACAACCTATTACAACTCGATTTAAAGACGTAGTCCAAGAATATTCTTCCATATCCCATTTAATTGATTCTAGATCCAAACGTTCATGGATTGGTGGAGTAGGCACCATCATGAAACAAATCTTCGGCACTTTAGACGAAAATGATGCTATTAAATACGATAATGCTATTTTCCAAGTTCAAAATAACCAAAAGAGAATGGCTTCATTAATGAAAAATCATATATTAGTGACTCAATCTGTACTTTCTGCTTACAATAATACCATAAACAAAATCAAAATTAATGAAGACAATCTCCGTCTAGCTATCGACAAGCTTTCCGCGATACTTAACAATGTAACTATTAATTCAAATTTATTAATAATAAATTCTGAATTAAATTTTCCTTTTTACTACTTTAGAATCATCATTACTTACCTTATCTTTCCAACTCGAAGATATTACTAATTCCTTACTTTTTAGTAGTTTAAATACAATTCATCCTTCTATAATTACGCCGCAAAAACTATTCAATGAGCTTGCCGATAACTACAGGCATTTGCCAAATAATTTAGAATTCGCTGTAAGCTTAGATATAAGTCATATTCATGTTATTTTAAGTATAAGTAAGTTAATTAGTTACTATATCAAAGATAAGTTAATGTTTATTTTACAAGTCCCTTTAGTTAATCCAGTTGAATTTTATTTGTATCATTGTATTCCGCTTCCAATTCCACATGATAATTCAAGACCAGACTCATTCAGCGTAATAATTCCTGATTATAAATACGCGTTAATAACTAAAGACAAACTCCAATACGGACATTTAGACTCGCTAGAAAAGTGCAAAAGTACCATTCGAGAAAACTTTATTTGTGAAGTGAAAAGTGTTTTTCCAACAGAAACAAATCGTGATTGTGTGAGTGAACTTTTATCCAAGACAATAAGTAAACTACCAGATCAGTGTAAAACTAAATTTATCCACGGAACCCTAAATGTATGGGAACCACTTCTTAGAAATAAGTGGATATTTGTACAATCCACCTCTACTAAATTAACATTTGATTGTTATAATTCTGAAATTAAAGAAATTAGTATTCTAGGTACAGGTATAATAGAAATTAAGCCTAATTGTAAAGCATATTGTAATAATGTAAAACTCTTTCCTAAATCCAATATTTTAAATATCAGTGTACCTATGATCAATTTAGATTTTAAATTAATTAATGAAACTTGTTGTAACCAAAATCAATTTCATAAAATATCAAATAACATTCCAAAACTAAAATTAGAAAATCTCGATTTAAATAAAATAAATTCAAAACAAATCATCAATAATAAAGTATTAGATGATTTAAATAATATTATCAATGAACCGCACATTATTAAATACGGTTCACATTATTCTATATTACTTATCTTTGTAATTTTAATTGTATTATTTTTCTATGTCTTTAAGTTTTATATTAAAAAACAAAAATGCAATTCACCCGAACAGGGAAATCAGGTTTTTCCACTTAAAGAATTACCACCATTAAGAGTTTCAACAAATGAAATACAACAAGAATCTCTTAAATCTCAAACTTTAGAATCTTCAACATCCGATTTAAAATATCCTAAAACGCGTATGAATATCTAAATTTATCTTAAATTTCTATTTCTTTTCCATTTTCTTATTCCCCATAAACTTATGGTATATAACCCTAAGTTTATTTCTCAAAAGGGGGAGGTGTTACATCCCTAAGATGTATGTACACAGGCTGACAGCCCTAACAGTATTGCTATGTCAGATTTCTAAGATTCCATTCATTGTTATCAAGCCGTCGCGCCCGTTTCCCGAGCGCGCCAGTATAAAGAGTCTAATTCCAACTCTGGTTCGAGTCAGTTGCATTTCTAATTTACCATTTCAATTTCTAGTTTTTATTTTAATTCCTTTTTTAAAACCTTATTCGAAAGGCTCGTTTATAACAGTTCTTAAAAGTGTATAAGTCGGCTTGATCCTTTGGGTTTGAGTAGAGATGTGGCTTCGCTCTGTATCCTCTACCGCATATATCATGGGGAGTGTTCTGACGAGCTATTTGAGCTTGTTCCTGCGGCTGATTCACTCACGTACTTCGAGGCAGAATTCCAGATTTCACCCACACCATCTGGATACTTGGAGATCTTCTACAGTTCGTTTTGATAGACATTTTCTGCCGCGTACGATTAATTTGTGGAATCAGTTGCCATCAGAAACGTTTCCGGAACGATATGACCTTTCAAAAAGACAGCGTATTCTTATATAAAGGGCCGGCAGCGCATCCCTGCGACCTCTGCTGTTGCAAATGCACTGGACTGGTCGCATCCCTGCGACCTCTGCTGTTGCAAATGGCGGCGGTGACACTTTCCATCAGGTGAACCGCATGCACGCAAAAAAAAATTTCATTGAAAAAAATGTTTGACAAAAATATTTTTTTGCTGAATGGAAATGATTAAATAATTATTCATAATTTTGAAGTCGGTGTCAAGTAAAACATCTTAGTAATTAATTATGTGTAAGAAGATACCTTTCCAAGTTGAACGAACAACACCAAAGTTTACGTCACCCCTGGGCTAGATCTGTCTCCTAATAGTAACTTAATTGTCCCGAACTTGAGGCGCTCGTTCTACTTATAAAGCGTTTGCAAGATGCCTGCACAGACGAAACAACTATACGTGTTAACCGCAAACTCTCCGTCACTATTCCTGCGCCTATTAGTGGATCTCTCAGTAGAACTTCACTATAATTGCAGTTAACCAGCGACGTAGATGAATAGAGTTAGTTTTTGTATACATAAAAATAGTAATAAACTTGAAAGAGTGCATTCGCTTTTAAGAATGCATTAGTTGTTAAGGCCCAACACAGATTCACTATACACTTTGATAAGCGCATATAGCCTTTTATCAAAGTAGAACGCTTTGATACCATGGAATAGGCCTTACGCCCAGCAATGGACTGTTGAAATAAAGTAAGTTTAGGAATCCGACTTAATAAAAACTTATAGAAGAAATATGTTATTACGAAAGCAACTATATTTTTTCAGTAATAAAGTATATTAATAAACTAATGATGAAAACTTGTGACTCAAACTCGAAGTAATATTACGGCGTTTTCGACTATTTATCTTTTATTGTCTATTTGTTTTGCAATTTGTTTTTCAAGGCACAAATGATTGAAACTAATTAAACAAAAATTAAAAGTAAATTACCCACGGGACCTCCCTGGTACCTACCAACTGCGTCAGCGTTGGAGAATCCTCCCGAACGTCCAGGCATGGGTTCATTTCCAAGCTGCAGACGTCCGGGCCGCTCCGTGTATTCTGGGGGAGCAAAATCGCGCTCAACAAGGGCAATGGCAAGAGCAAAGGTATTTCGGCATCCCCTTCTACGCTTGTCGTCGACTTTTGCAATATTAGGGGCTTGCATTCTAACATCAATGCAGTACACTACCATCTTGAAACTGCTAAGCCGGCTCTGTTCTTCTTGACTGAGACGCAGATATGTTCTCCAGCGGATTCTTCTTACCTTGCCTATCCTGGGTACAAATTAGAGCACTCATTTGTTCCGCGAGCTGGAGTGTGCGTGTTTGTTGGAGAGCATATCTGCTATCAGCGCCTTGCCCATCTTGAAGTTAGAGACCTGTCGATCCTTTGGCTGCGTATTAATTGCGAAGACCATCCGCGCGTTTACGCTTGCCTTTACAGGTCTCACAGCGGTAATTCAGAAACTGACCGACTCATTGAGCACATTCAGATGGCTACAGATTCCGTACAGGAGCAGATCCCTTCCGCTGAAGTCGTGATACTTGGCGATTTTAATGCTCATCACGCCGACTGGCTTGGGTCCAGAACAACCGACCATGCGGGGAGATCTGCCCATGAATTTGCCTTGGCATATGGTTTGACACAAATGGTTCCTGCGCCTACGCGAATCCCAGATGTGGATAACCATACACCTTCCCTGTTGGACCTTCTGCTGACCTCACATCCAGACGACTATTTGGTCTCGGTTAATGCGCCACTAGGCTCTTCCGACCACTGTCTAGTACGGAGTACGGTGCCACTCACGCGTTCAATACGTCCGCAATTTGCAGGATGCCGTCGTGTGTGGCACTATAGGTCAGCAGACTGGGATGGGATGCGGTCCTTTTTTGCGTCCTATCCCTGGGACAGAGTTTGCTTCAAGCCGGAAGATCCCGACGTTGCTGCTGATTCTATCGCTGACGTGGTGCTGCAAGGAATGGAGCTATTCATTCCTTCCACTTCTGTACCCGTTGGCGGTAGAACTCAGCCCTGGTTTGGTGGCTCCTGCAAAAAGGCATGTCGTCTTAAGCAAGCTAGCTACCAGGCTTGGGCAAATGCAGTAGCGTCTGAGGATCATAATACCAGCCTTAAAAAAAAGAATACAATTCTGCTTCCAGGTCTTACAAAAGAGTTATTGCCAGGGCAAAGTCGGATCATATTGGCAGGATTGGTGAGAAATTAGTCAGACTTCCCTCGTGCCTTCTGGTCTCTCGCCAAGGCTGCCATGGGAAATTTTTGTAAGCCCTCTCTTCCCCCACTTCGTAGGCCGGATCTTTCTATGGCCCATACCGCAAAGGAGAAAGCGGATCTTCTATGCTCAGTCTTTGCGTCTAACTCGACTCTGGATGACAGGGGTGCCGAACCTCCGTCTATACCAATGTGTGCTAGTAGCATGCCTGAGGTTCGATTCTCACAGCGCTTAGTCCGAAAAGCACTGTTTCCCTAGAAGTCCATAAGTCGAGTGGGCCTGATGGAATCCCCCCTGTGGTGTTGAAGACATGTGCACCTGAGTTGGCACCAGTTCTAACGCGGCTATTTCGACTTTCATACACCGCTGGCGTATTCCCAAAGTCATGGAAGACAGCTTCAGTGCAGCCGATACCTAAAAAAGGTGACCGTTCGGATCCGTCCAATTATAGGCCGATAGCAATAACCTCCTTGCTCTCCAAAATCATGGAATCTATCATTAATTGCCAACTCCTGCGTTATCTAGAGGATCACCAGCTTTTAAGTGACCGACAATACGGGTTCCGTAGGGGTCGCTCTGCTGGAGATCTTCTGACGTACTTGACGCATAGATGGGCCATGGCTTTGGAGAGCAGGGGGGAAGCGCTTGCTGCAAGTTTGGACGTGGCGAAAGCCTTTGATAGGGTATGGCATAAAGCACTCGTCTCTAAGCTGTCTTCCTATGGACTTTCTGAGACTTTATGCAAATGGGTTACCAGCTTCCTATCAGATCGATGCATCAGAGTCGTTGTCGATGGTGCATGCTCGGTCTCTAAATCTGTGGACGCTGGTGTCCCGCAAGGCTGTGTGCTATCGCCTACGCTATTTCTCTTGCATATTAATGATATGCTACTGATAAGTGGCATTCATTGCTATGCAGATGATAGTACGGGTGATGCCTTATATACCGGTCGTGCAAATCTTTCTCAGGAAGACGTCATTGATTGCCGAAATCAACTTGTGTCTAAGGTCGAGAGTTCTCTTAACCGGGTCTCCGATTGGGGTCGTCAGAACTTGGTTCAGTTTAACCCCCTTAAGACACAAGTTTGCGCGTTTACCGCCAAAAAACGCCATTTGTCGTATCGCCTAAATTCCAAGATACTCCCCTATCACCTGCAGCCAGTATTGGAATTCTCGGTGTTGACATTTCGAGCAGTGTCCAGTTCCGCGGTCATTTGGATGATAAAGCCAAACTGGCCTCTAAGAAGCTTGGTATAATCAACAGGTCGAAGCGATATTTCATGTCGGGCCATCGTTTGCAACTTTATAAGGCAAATGGAATATTGCTCCCACCTTTGGGCAGGTGCGCCTCATTACCAGCTTCTTCCATTTGACCGCATTCAAAGACGCGCTGCTCGGATCGTCAACGATCCGGTTATTTCCGATCGGCTCGATGCTTTAGGTTTGCGTAGAGATGTGGCCTCGCTCTGCATCTTCTACCGCGTATATCATGGGGAGTGTTCTGAGGAATTATTCGAACTCGTTCCGGCTGCTACATTTCACCACCGCACTTCGAGGCAAAACTCAAAATTTCATCCTCACCACCTAGATGAATGGAAGTCCTCGACAGTGCGTTTTTGTCGTAATTTCTTGCCACGAACGACGAAATTGTGGAATCAGTTGCTGCCGGAGATATTTCCTGAGCGATACGACCCGGCGACCTTCAAAAAAGAGCGTATTCCCTGCTGAAAGGCCGGCAACGCATTTCAGTGCCCTCTGGTATTGCAAATGTACATGGGCGGCGGTGACATTTACCATCAGATGAGCCGTTTGCTCGTTTGCCTGTTATAGTATAAAAAAAAAAAAAAAAACAATAATTACGTTTTATCACTTATAGTTTGGTGTTATAAAAATAACGTGTACGAGTACAATCTGACTCGTGTTGTGTGTTAACGATCTCGTTAGTAACAAATAATGTTGTTATAATTAATTTTCTGACCTTGTACTTCTCTACATTTCAGTCACAGTTATTTAAATTATATTTTATATTTGCGACTGCTGGCCTAGTTGGCAAATCGCCACGTAATTCAGAGCACTAGTTACCGTTTATCTAGAACAAAATAATCTAGGTTACTTTTTATTTTATCTAAATGCGCCATTTAACCAATATCTAAAGTACGTCAGGGTTACGGCCAAACTAAGAAAGTATCCGTTCTGTTTATTATAATGTCGTCATTTAAGTAATTCATATTTTTTGTCGTCAGTGGCTTCAGGTAACTTATGTGGCATGTAGCTAGAACAATGACGAAGCAACAGTGTTATTCATAAGTGACGATTACGGAGACATGAGTTCTGATGTTCAAGTGTCTTACAAAAAGAGTAAATGTGAAAATGATGCAGTATAAAAGGTTCGTAGTAGCACAGCAAACATTAATTTACATATTGAAAATAGCTTTATTATCATATTCATGAGCACTAAGATGGGAAGTAACTAATTTTTCATATTGATCTTTGACTTTATAATTTTTATCTTTCTTCTTCTATTATTTTATCTATTATGTTTTAAGCATTATCGAAGTACGCAAGTCAAACTTATTTCCTTCAAGCAAACATATATAAAAGTACAAGCGGTTCTGAATACCATTTCGGGCTAATATCCAATACATGACTCGTTGACTTCGCAAGAAGGAACAATTCAACAGCATAAATTGTTAAACTGAAATTAACCTTCATCGTTATTGCATCATTAATGCCCAGATAACATTGCAAAATTTTAACCTTTCCCTAGGGGATTTTTGACAAATATAAGCAAATACTTTCGTTTTACTAGCCTATTTTTAGCCTAAATTTTGATACGACCTTTACAATGAAATATCTGTTTCTATTTAATCTATTTATAATTTTCCAAACAAGTGCCAGATGGTTTCGGCATATGTTCTGGCTGACAAATACGGCTTATCTACAATTTTTATAAACATATGCCCCATTTTTGTAATAACTGACGAATTTCTATTTGAAATAGTAATGTAAAGCTTTGATTTATAAACTATTTATACCTATAGACAGTACACAATAAATGATTTCAGTTGGGCACCTTTATGGTTATTAGTTTTTACCTGTTCACCTCGCTTAATTTTATGTGTTTTGATAATAATATTTTATCAAATAATATCAATCATTAATAGAGAAATAACTGTAATTAAAAAAGCATTTCTAGCACGTCTGCAAATATATCCGTCGTTTCCTACCACTTTATTGGTCAAATCGATTTTCCCCTATTCCAAAGCATGCAGTTAAATCTATTCAAAAAGGTAAACAGAAGCCGAGAAGATTCCGTAAATGGTCCGGGAGCAAATTAAAAAGCTCCTTCGCTCAAGTTACGTCATCGCTGTCATTTGCATTCTTAAATCGAATTATGCTTTAGCGATTGTTCGAGTATCTCCAATGGCAAGATGTTATTGTCGATAAATTTATATTCGTTATTTTAGCTCAAGTTATTGTTTGATGTTTTGCTTTTATGATGTTTAGTTTAATCTGCATTGGCCTGCGTGTGGTTTACGGCCCCTATCTCCCTCTTCACAGATATGTAGTATAGGAAGTGTGTTACGATACGTTCACCCAATGAACCAAGCTCGGTAAATAAAGATAAAAAAGTGTGATGTTCCCCGCAGGAGAACAATATACGCTGATGATGATGTATAAGTATACCGATAGAGCCCTGTACAAACGATTTCATCTAAAAACTCCCGCTATTTAAATTTATTTTTATTTATTTTGCATACTTTTTTTAATATATGCTTGTGTGATATAAGTCGTCGTAGAAAACAGTTCTAATACAATTAATATAAGTTCTTACATCTGAACTTGTACACCTCTTTGATTAAAAATATTATAACTTTTCACACTTCGAATTTTGTGACGCGTATTTGCAATCATGCATTACAATTAAAGTTACTCCTATCAAAACTTAATTAAAATATTATTTAATACGTATTATAAATTTCTGTAAATACTCAAAACTAATGGCAATGCGGATTGAAGCCTCAATTTTAAGCATTGATAATGAGTTAAACAAACTGGAAATTAATTACTTTCTTAACCAGTTTTTTTTTTGTAAGATATCAAAGTAATAAATGAAGTTGAATGTTGCGAACTTGAACGAGCGAGGAAGTGGTTTTGCTTTTTATTTCTAAACATCTGAGACGCAAAGACTTCTGTATAAATATTTATAAAGAAGACTTGGCTTTTTATGTTACAAAGTGAACAGGATGGTCACGACGCTCACCTGATAGTAAGTGATACGCTTAACCATGATAGAGTGGCATTGAAGGAGACCAAGAACTGATAGACAGTTATTATCCTCCATCAATGCCGCACTGCGCCCATCAACCGAGACAACAGATTATTAGGTTAGGTTATATTAGGTCTCTTATATCCCGGTTATTTCACTAGCTACAGTGCCCTCATCCCGAAACACAAAAGTGCATAATACTCCTGTTTCACGGGACGATGTCTGGCACTGAGGTGGTACCTATCTAGACGACTCAGTATCCAATCAACCACCTAGTTGGCTTCGACGTTGCACACCAATAACTATCTTTAAATTGGCTGCTGATTTTTACCAAATAGAAAAATCATAATACTGTATTACGCATACTTGTCCAAATACTAAAACTCTATCCATTTATTTCGTAGACGGACGTTAACCATGAGTAAAATCCCCTTAAGTAAATTCATGTTATCAATCTTCCTGAATCCCTTATAAACCCTCATCACCTGTTACCCTGTAGTTTAAGAAAAAACGGGAACAACCCAACACATGGCCAATTCCCAATTTTCACTTCTATTGACCCATATTCAATTGAGTTACTATAAAACCGCGTTGATAAGGGATGACAAAAAGGTTTACTTCATTTTTGTACGGTTTTCATACGAAAGTTTGTTTCGCTTACATACTGCTACTAAATATTAAATTTGTTGAACCGAATTCATTTTTTTTTTACCGATTTAATTATATTTAAATGAAAATAAAAATGTCTATTCAGTTTAGATCCACTGGTTCGGACGGTTAAGAAGAATCCAACAAGGAACTCAGTGGTTACTCTTTTAAAAAAAATAAAAATGCATAGTTTAATAGTGAATAAGTGGTAAATAAAATGTATAAGTAACCAATTTTTACTCGTATAAACAATTATGTGCATAAAGTAACTATAGTGCAATACAGAAGTGCATTATACTATATCTGATATTTGTACACAGACTTCTTAATTGTATAATAAAGAACATCATATAGGCGAATGGGTTTATTATGTAACTTTGATACCAAAATTTGTAGACAGGGACCTAGATGAAACAATAACTCCTCTGACTAAAGTGTCATTTTATAAAATATAACCTAGGCATACCACCTGTATCCTGTCAACTAGCAAACTGGCAAGCAGCCAGCACTCACTAAATAGATTTATCGGTCAAAGTTCCGCTCCAAAGCTTCTCGATGAAAAAAATACCAAGTCATGGAACATGACCATGCAAATCAGTGAATATGCAAGGTCGTTTTGTCGACAGTCTTTATATATGCGATATTTAGTACCGAAATGATAACGCTATGGATTATTTGTTCCATACAAATATGAACCTAATAATAGAGCAAGCAAGTTTTTTGTTTATTTGGCCTTGTTTTTAGGTGGGACGAGGGAAGAAAAAATTAAAAAAAAAAAATTAAAAAACAATTCTTTCTTTTTTAAATAACAAAAGATACATTAAAATATATGAACTTAACCACAACCTATCGGAAATCAAACACTTAGTACCTAATAGTAATTATATCGGTTTGCATACACAAATCATATTTAATAACATTTGAAGCAACTAAAGTTTACCTACAGCACTAGAATCGATTTCCAAGCCAAAACCTATATATTATACTAACAAAATTGGTAAACATTGGCTATAAGCCATACAAGTCAAACTAATGTTTGTTCAGCTAGTTAAAGGTCCTAGCGAGCTAAAATCTAAAATGCCACAACACCACTATTTAAAATACGAGTCCTTTCAAACATAAGGCTTTTACATTAAATGTGATAATGGTTAATTAATCGTCTGAAATAGGCGCATTCGCAGATGAGTGAATACGTTAAATTAGCCTGTAATATGGGTACTAAACAACGAACTAACATACTGAATATCCTTTTTTTTAAATAAATACATATTATTAATAGAAACATCCAATTCAATACAAACAAACAATTGTTCATATAAACAAATCCACCACAGTGCCAGATATCATCCCGTGAAACAGGAGTGTTATGCACTTTTGTGTTTCGGGATGAGGGCACTTAGCTAGTGAAATTACCGGGTATAAGAGACCTAATATCTGTTGTCTCGGGTGACGGGCGCAGTGCGGCATTGATGGAGGATAATAACTGTCTATCAGTTGTTGGTCTCCATTAATGCCGCTCTTTCATGCTCTGGCGTATCACTTACCATCAGCGTGAGCGTCCAGACCGTCCTGTTCACTTATATAAGATAAAAAATCAAACATTTTTACTGCCCAGTGATCGAACCCGAAACCCTTAGTGTACCAACAAGCCCACTCCCAACCATTACATCAAAGAGGATGTCATCACAACACATAACATAAATATTGTCCCACATATAAGTCTCATACATTGGAGATGATTTATTCTTCATGAAATTAGTCAGGTCAAATAAGTATACTTGTGAATCCAAATACCACCGTATATTTACTAACTTGTGATGTAACAATGCTTAGTAATAGTATCCAGGATTAACATAATCTGCCTTAACCTATATAAGTAATAAGTCTGGAACACATTGAAACGTACGACAGTGTTCTCACCTCAGTTTTTGAAAAAGGGCTTTTTGAGAAGTTAAAAAGAGCTAGATAGGGCTAAAGGAATTTCTGTTCTAAAAATGTTGAAAAAATCATGTCATGAAGCCGTTTTTTTTATACCGTCTAAAAAAACGTCATCATGACCGATGAAATAGCAAAAAAGTACTTGTTAGCATGTCGAATCTTCATAATTTGGTAATATTTTCAAGACAGTGAAATAGAGCTTTTTTTTGTTAATTTATTTATTTTAAGGTAAAATTACATTTTCACAAAATAATGTCTGCCAAACTGTGCAACAGTTTAACGGCAGAAGTTCTCATTCAAGACAATGTTACAGCTTATAACTTAATGTATCAGAAGTACTTAAAACTACAAAAAAAAATCATCAAAGATTACATAACTGCAGATTACCCTTCCTGTTCTCACATATATAGAAACACACGCCGAGTTACAATTGTATTATTTTTAATACATATATGCATTTACATATACAACACATATATCTCATAATACAAGCTAGATTGCTCTTTTCAGGCTAAATAGTTAAAAAAGGACTTCACCTATGCTAAAAAGTGCTAGATCGAGCTAAAGGGCTAAGGTGGCAACACTAACGTACGGTGTGAGCAGTAACAGATTAAAGTATATACCACCTTAGGAGTTTTAAAACACCACCGAGTAAAATAAGTTTGCGTCCAATTCTTTGGGGTAAGACACAGACGGTTGGATAGATAAAACCATGTGTACTTCATAGAAGCTGTACTTCCCACATCGTAAGTTCTATCCGACACAACCAATAAATAAAACAGTCTATAAAACATTATAATTGAATTCAACCAACTTTCTCCTCGCTAAATATAATGCCATGAAGGAAGTGCGGTGACAATGTAGGAGTAATATTATATCTCTCCCATTTCCCGGCGTATACTTTAGTTCATAGTTCACGCATACTTTACGTCAGCAACTGACACATTTTGTTTATAGTTTCCTTGTACATTGGAATTGTTATTGCTTGTACTTTTTGAACCGCTATAATAGTTGGAATTTATCCACCAAATACGGTTTAATAGAAACGCAATCCTTTAAAATCAACGCGTACGGGTTGGACGAATCAGTGGGGACGTTTAATGAGCTGACGATGATGATGAGAAACGCAATAGAATGGCTATTTTTCAAGAGGTTTTCTCAGGGATAAAATCAATAAAAAGTTACTCTAATGAAAAATAAAACCAACATAGCTCGACGGATTAGCAATTAGAAGTAGCAGTAAGCTAGTCGCGTAGTTCACAGCACCGATGGCCGTAGGAGTTCTGGAGTAGACCTTCGGCCATTGAACCGCGGGCTTTCGAAAGGTCGCTGGGGGAGGCACGATTAAAAAGCGGAGATTACATTGATTACAGATTACCCATATCAAAATATAAATCTGGCAATATTGGATGCTTTAATCAAGTAAAATCCTCCCTGTTTTCCTGTAGCGGATATTTCATAGATCCATCCAAAACATCCTCATATAAACGCGTATAGTATGACTAATACTGTAGTATATATTATATTATCAGTACCAAAATACCATGCCATGGGCGTAAGTTACCTATTTCCGAAATCCCAACCCAACACTAATCATTTAATTGTAATGCCACAATAGGTAACAGATAATCTTTAGGATGAGATATCTTAGAAATATGTAATAATAGTAGATATCTTTTGAAGCTTACTTAGTTGGATGAATACGCATGGGATGCCTTTCATGAACTTTAGTGGATACTTTGTGTTGATAGTTTTTGTATATCAAATAATTTTTATTCTGTTTTCATAAGATATATGAAATGAATGAATGGAAAATAATAGGATTGTCTAGTTGCCTAACAAAATCAAAACTAAATGTGTTTTACTATTTTTTATAGTTAATTTGTTCTAAATTTACGCAACACCGAGATTTTATAGATAAACCTGCTGGCTGCTATTACCCTTTCTTCATCCATCAGGTTATGATCAAATGCTCGTAGAGACCACCTCATGTATTTGGACCTAATTCCATTTTTTTTTAAATCGTAAACCAATGAAAGTTTTAGTCATGTTAGGCAAAACCGTGCAATACTCTCCATTTTCAGATTATAATCCGTGCAGATCATGTGCAATAAATTTTATGATTGCATACTCATTGTCTATCAATACTAGTCACAATAAAGGCAAATTCAAACAGAGTTTGCCGCCGTTGGCTTTTATTATAAGATAAATCCACATTGATATCCTCAAGTTCGCTTGGCTGGATCAAAGCCAAGATGGGCCGGTTTTGTTTACAAGCTGCTTGTTTGCTCACTTTGAATGGATTCATAGAGATCGGTAGCACATGTTGATATTATTACATTTGAGAAACACGGTCCGATATTGGTTGCATAATCTAAACTTGGCGACCTTAAAATAAAGAGCAAGAATCACTCTGGAAGATAAAAGATTAAAAATAAATAAGAACATTAAGAAATATACATTACAATTAATATTAAAAGGAATGTAAGGTAACAAAATTATACATAATACCTATGCAATACTATTCATTTTAACTACGTGATAGACTCGATACTGTGTCGTCGAGGTAGATAACACCAATGCCAGATATCGTCCTGTGAAACAGGAGTATTATGCACTCTTGGATTTTGGGATAAGGGCACTGTAGCTTGTTAAATTAAAATGAGATCTATCA
Organism: Leucinodes orbonalis; assembly: GCA_019425675.1. Classification (NCBI taxonomy): domain Eukaryota; kingdom Metazoa; phylum Arthropoda; class Insecta; order Lepidoptera; family Crambidae; genus Leucinodes; species Leucinodes orbonalis. The sequence goes on from PQWD01000205.1 coordinate 118,020, forward strand.
TCTGTCGTTTTTTGTGTCGGGCGCAGTGCGACATTGAAAACTAATAATAACATCAGTTGTTCTTTTCTTCAATGCCGCTCTGTCATGGTCAGCCGTACACTTACCAATAGGTGACCGTTGTGATCGTCCTGTAAACTTATAACATAAAAATGGGCTAAGTTAAAACTTCTTCCTGACTACACACTCGATACGGCATCATAATATTTTGGCCACTCAGCATGGAGACATTATACACATTACCCATTGGGACGATCCAAATGAAACCAGTCTAATAGTGTTAAGGTGCAATAGTGCAACTACTGAGGTTGTAACTGAAAATCAGCGGTTTGATTCAAGTTAACCATTTTGCTGAGGTATAGCCTTTTTAGTTCTGCTGCGTCACACACATATCCTCAGTACATTTTTGTGTAGTACCTTTTTTAATCTTTGATTTTTTTTATTCTATTCCATGCCTTCTATTTATTTTTATATATGTTTTTTGTTTTTCGTATTGTGTTTTGTATGTTAAAGTAATGAATTGTGTGATTTTGGTATTGGAATGAAATTGTTTATTTATTTATTTGCCAGAATGCTAAGGAAAATATAGTTGGTACATAATAATTATCGAGCATGTATTCAGCCTGTGTACAGGCGTGCAAATATTAAAATATGTCTGAAGATTTACAGTTAAATTAAACACAAAAGCCAACAATTTGGAGAATAACATTGATAATTGTTTTAAATGCCATGAAGTAAAATAAATTTGTTAATAATCATCCATAAGTATTAATCGTTCAAATAGTCCTTTACACTGTAGAATCGCTTTTAACTTAAAAAGTGCATTGTATTTCTTTGATAAATTGGGGCAACTTATTATATACCAATATACACATGTTAAACACGTATTCTTCGTAAATGTTATTATGAACAGTGGCGTGCACAGAGATAATGAGTTGGGTATGCAAAGTGAGTGACACTTATCGTAAAAACAATAAATAACTTTCAATTTCGTCAAATTGAGCGCTGTTGATGACAGCAGATCGCCTATGGTTTTCAATTCTGTAGAAGAGATTGAGCGAATAAGTGGGAATCATATAATATGTGGCTGATTATCCGGGCTGTCTGAACCACAGGGTATGCACTGCTTATTTGCATATATGGTGTGCACGCCACTGATTGTGACATGTTGGTTTTTCTAACAATATATTATAAATGATTCTTTGGGTCCTTGTACGACATTCGATACGTTTTTTAAAAATGTCAGGATGGAATTTAACAAACACACAAATCTCTAATGTACATGCATGGCAATGAAAGGATATTAAGTTGTTTGAACAAGGGCTTACAAGAATCTCGGGCCCATGCATTACAGATAGCACGTATACATTTTTTTTGTAGCTTGAATGCTCTTTCGCCAAATCATTAACCCATAGCCAAGGACAGATGAAACATAACCGTGATAAGCTGTCAGGGCTGCCTGTCTAGAGTTTGAGAGTTTTGAGTTGTAGCTAGCGTACTGCATAATTTTTGTTTTGCTTAAGTTAATACTTTGAAATTGAAATTGAAAAATGCTTTATTCAAATAAATCTTTACAGATACTCTTGAATCGTCAAAACAGTATATAATTTTTTTATTAAATCTAATGACTCTACCACTTAAATTGTATGCGATCAACCAGTTAATAACATCTGCAAGCACGTTGTTAACGGATGTTTCCCACTAGGCAGGATCCTTACATTTTACAAGAATTGTGATATCATCAGCAAAAAGTACGCATTTGTGTGATATGATTTGTGGAAGGTCATTCACATAGAGCAGAAACAGAATCGGGGCAAGAACGCTGCCCTGGGGGACGCCAGCGCCATTAACTCTACAATCCGAGACCATTTTTTCCTTAATGAGAGTTTTACCTCGTCTTACAATTTTAACTGTTTCTGTACATTGTGTTCGGTTGGTTAAAAATAACTCTATCCAATCACACGCATTACCCCTTATTCCGTAGTGTTCGAGCTTTTGCAGCAGGATTTCATGATCAATAAAATCAAAAGCCCTACTTAAGTCTAAGAAAATAGACATGATAGGGGTTTTATTATTAAGGTTATCAGTAATAGTTTTAACTAGATCGAAACAAGCGTGTGTTGTTGAAGTACCTTTCCTAAATCCAAATTGCTGTGTACATGATATATCATGTTTTTGTATAAATTTATTTAACCTGTTCAAAATGGCTATTTCAAATACTTATGAGAGAATTGGGACCAAAGTAAGTAAGACTGTAGTTACTGGGGTCAGTTGGATCCCCTTTTTTATAGAGAGGTTTGTCTATTGAGTATTTTAAAATGTCTGGGAAAGAACTCGATTCAAAAGACAAATTTATTATATGTGCTAATGGACCACAAATATATTTAGCACATAGTTTCAGCAATTTTGTTGTTATGGTATCATAGCCACACGACTTACAGTTTTTTAAACCCACAATTATATTGAGTATTTCGTCACTGGTTACTGGTTGTAAGAACATAGATTTTATGTTAAATGTAGTATTGTTAAGCTTGATGTCAGAATTTTTTGAAGATTGTCTATTTTCAGCGTCGATAAAATAATTATTAAAAAATCAGTTATTATTTGGGGGTCAGAGTGCAAATTGTTTTTATATTTATCGTTTTGGTAAATGTTTTTGTATATACTAGAAGAAGTTATATCCCAGGCAGCTTTACACGATTTTTTATTATTCTGAATATATTTGCTATTGCTTATTTTTTGGGAGGTTAAAGTACATTTACGAAAAATCCTGCTATACGTTGCATATTTTGTTTTGTTTTCTAGTTTGTTTTTTCCCTCTTGTCTTAATTTTAAATATAATTTACGTTTATTTTTGGCTGAACGTTTTAACCCCTTTGTAAGCCTTTCCTTGAACAGTTTTTTACCTTATATAATGGAAAACGCAAATCATGAAAAAGTGTTCATGGAAATTTTTAAAACTGTTATTTAAATCAGTACTATTAAAACATTTGAAAAGGATAAAGCTGAAATACATTCCAGAAACTTTAGTGTATTTGTCTTATTATAGTCTCGTCTTAGTTCAAACCATGTAGTCGGTTTTTGCTTCAATTTTGATTTGATTGTGATTATTTGACCAGTTTCGTGGTCAGATAGTGCAAGGAACTTTACCTCTGATTTAACGTCTTTAATATTGCTAGCGATTTGGTCAAGACAAGCGTTTAGGCTTGTGGGCATATTTATGTGTGGAGTTAAACCGTGACTATGAAGTATACTTAAAAGTTCGTTAGAGAGTGAATTATCCTTTAAGATATCTATATTCCAGTCACCACACAATACTATTTTTTTACTCCTATAGGTATTATTTAAGTCAAGAAGAAGTTTTTCCATTTTATGTATAAAACACCCACTTGTGACTTAGTCTGTTGTGTATGTTTCAGTGTACAAATTATTGTTTTATCTATCTATCTATCAATTCTTTAACTCACTGGCACTGACTACCATGGCGTTATTGTGTGACGATTGGATAATATCATTTCGCATGCTTTTTTGATTCGATTTCTGCTCAGGTACATCGGTGAACTATATTAATTGTGTACTATCTTATTGAATTCCTTAATTTTCAATTATTCACGTCTTTTCGTGTCGTATCTCAAAAGTGTCGTATTTAATACAGAGCAATTTCCTTTGAAAGGTAATAATTTAATTATCATTGGTAATACGAATTTTCGCTTAGCATTTCTTAAAGAAAATGATGGTAATCTGAACCTGAGTACAATCTCAGTAAGTATTAGATATCTCCGTAACAATGCTTATTCGTCCTTGACGTACTCGAACTATTTTAATAAATTACAGCCATTGTGGATTTGAAAATAAATAAATAAAACTTGGGCACAAATACAAAGTTAACGTCTAACTTGAGAAGGCGGATCACTGTGGAGACCATAATTATATGAGTAAGTAAGTGTAAATCATACCTCCTAAAGGCGATGACCACCACGGATACTGAAAGTAATATACCTAAACCACGTATACGTAGATCGATAATTCCTAAAATTACCTACTAAAAAGGAAAAAAAAGCTCTTTCATATAGTGCAAAATTAACTTTTCATAGTACTGCAGGCGGAAATCAAAGAAATAAAAATATAATTTATTTTTATAGTTACACTACATATACAAACTTACTATTTACACTAATTTTGGTACATAGTTGATCCTCAAAAATATTTGTAGAATTTGTTCCTCCTGCAGCAGTTGGGTAATAAAATGTCAGCACTCATATGATCCTGTTCCAGATAGTGATAAAGCAGATAATGTAAGGTCTGGAAACTTCTAAAAAGTATTGTACTATGAAAACTACGGGGTTTTCACCCACAAAGATTTTGTTTATTTAAATAAAATTTCACTTATAAGCTGTCATATGGTCATCTTTGATATATTTTTTCCCGTTTCTATAATATCTCAGGATTCAATTATCTGGGGGCACGGCAGTGCCCCCGCCAAGTCGAGCGCGAAGCAAACACTGCCGTACCATCCTTTACAGGATCCATTTCGCCGCATTTTCAGGCCCCGATTTGAGAACCTTTGGATAATACCAGAGCGCTGAAATTTTCGTCATCTAGTAAGATATAATAACTTACTTTAAATCCAAAATTTCAAGTCTGTAGGTCATTTAGTTCCGACGTTAAGCGAAAGCAAAGTTTCGCATTTTCGACAGACACTCACTCACTCACTCACTCATGATCATCAAAATAGAACTAGTACTTCCCATTAACTCAGAAAGCTGAAAAGAGTAGTAGGGTTTAATGGCTACATAAAGGGAAACTATGAAAACGAAAATCGAAGATCTGGAGTACCTGGTGACCCTGCTTAGATAACAAAATCATCAAAATAGAACTAGTACTTCCCATTAACTCACAGAGCTGAAATTTGGTACAGAGTCAGGGTTTAATGGTTACATAAAGGGAAAACTATAATAACTTGGATAATCGAAGATCTGGAGTACCTGGTGACCCTGCTTAGATAACAAAAGAGCCCAGCCAAACTATAAGAGATTGACATACCGCCTTTAAACAATATATATTTAACATGGTGGGCCGCTTCATCCGATGTCAAAAATCGGGGGCACGGTAGTGCCCCCGCCAAGTCGAGCGCGCTAGACCAATACAAACAGACATGTTGGTGCACACAATATTTGTAGGTACTGACCGGGGATCGAACCCGGAACCCTTGGTGTAGTAGCCGACGTTTCAACCATTACACCCAATGGGTCGTCTAATATTCCTTTCAAGTTTCTACAAAAAAGTAAAATCCCACCAAAAACATTCTGTAAAAAATCTAGCCAAGTCTCGATGGAGCTGCTTGATTATCTCTAAAAAGTAATGAAATCAAGACAAAGACGTGCCAAGTCTAAGGTTCCTTACTGCAATTAATTAATTATTATGGTTAATGTTGTGTGACTTGGCCGTTGAACATTCTTTATACGTTAGTGGCTTTATCAAGCCTACAATCGATGGGCTATTGAATCACCGTTTTCCAAGTGGCAAATTTGTACCGTCAATGGGTAGCGGTTCTGGCGACAGATTGGTGCAATGGTGTCATGAAGCACCTAGTTTTGTATCCTTGTGTACTCTTCAACGGCCAAGTCACACAACATTAACCATAATAATTAATTAATTGCAGTAAGGAACCTTAGACTTGGCACGTCTTTGTCTTGATTTCATTACTTTTTAGAGATAATCAAGCAGCTCCATCGAGACTTGGCTAGATTTTTTACAGAATGTTTTTGGTGGGATAATATTTTCTAGTTACAAAACCGGATGTCAATAACATTTTTCATTATTTAAATCTTTCTTTATATTTTCAACATAAACATTTTCACAGAAGGATTAGCTTGAAATACAAATAATATTATCTACAATATGTAGTTTTCAGTTTCTAAAAGGCAATATGTAGTTTTTGGGATCAAAAGTGCAAAGACAAAAAAAGATCTGCAAAATCTAAACCTCAATCGCTTTCAATACATGTCAATTTCATGTAACAAAAAGGAAAAATATTACATAAAATATATAAAATGTAGGGGTACTTACGAAACCCAGTCAAAAGCCATTATCCCTTCGCAGGTCGATGTTACACTTGCCTAAACTACTGACCAGTAACAATATTGAGCATGTGGGAAAAAGGCAAAAATTAGGACTTATCTATTAGAACTGCTGCTGTTTACGAATGCAAATAATTTTTTTTTTTGTAAGAATGTTTTTTTTTTCAAGAAACAAATATATTAAAATTATGTTTGTATATTATAACTGTGTTAATAACAAAACACAAGCTCAAACTGGCAGACGATCTGCTTAATTAAGGGTGGTAAGAGTGTTCACACTCGAAACTCGTAGATGCAACGAGTGTGATGCAATAAGTAATTGGAGTCAAAACCCAAATGCAAAGCTGAGCCCAACGTCTTGAGACTCTAGTAACCTTATTTTACAGAACACAATTTAAACGTTGTTACGACGGTATTCTATAATTTGGCCCTTATCATTAACTTCGCTTATTGATGATCAAATCCCGAACCAAATGCGTACTTCGAACACATAGCCAACTTAATCTTAACTAATAATTTCACATCTTGCACTGAAATAAAAAATACTTGTACCATATTTAGTAACATAAAGTTCCTCTCTAAGGTCAAGATTTACTTTATTTGACCCCTTACAGCGGCGTTTCGTGTCCCATACCGAGGTTGGAAAAAGGTTTAGTAAAGTTTTATTGCCTCCATTTCCATATCTTACCGTGACTATAAAAGAATACGGCTGCATTAAAGCCTATTTTAACTGGTTTTGCCCGTGCATTTATGAATTCAATTCATTTAGACTCAAACAGTGCTGTCTCAGGGTGCTGTCGTTTAGTGATCTTTATTTATTTCTATTGGTATACTATTGCACCTCAATTGATGGTAAGTGATACGCCTGACCATGATAGAACGGCATTGAAGGAGACCAACGACTCTTAGACAGTTATTATTGTCCACCAATGCCGCACTGCGCCCCGCAGATGTTAGGTCTCTCATACCCAGTAATTTCTCTACCTACAGTGCCCTCATCTCGAAACACTGAAGTGCATAACACTCCTGTTTCACGGGACGATATCTGGCACTGCGATAATACATACCTACCAAAACGACTCAGTACTGAGTCTACAGCCTAGTAAAATCTTATAATTACAGTTAGTATTTGTTGCCCCTACTTTCATCACCGAAACTCGGTGTCAACATTAATATTGCTATAATGCCTTGAGAACACTTAAAATATAATAATAAAGATATAAACACCTTCCCAGGCCTTAAATATATCCAAAAGTCAATACGGATATGTCGTCAAAGTATTTCGAATGTGAAGGGTGTTTTGGAGCCTAAATTATTAAGTTTTTAGGCTCACGACAGATACTTAATTTGATATCATGTACAATTTCTATAATTTAGTCACCATTGTTGATGAAAAATGTTGTTGATGTCTCTTTAATTCTTGGACAATGTTTCGGAGAGTGTTCAATATAAGTTAGTCCAGTTGGTATATGTTTCCCCAATTCAAACCAGAAACTTGTTTGTTATTTGTGTGTGTAGAATTGGCTGTAACCTACCACGCTTAACTAATTTTCGCTGGTGAGCGTCAACAACAACAATCTAGGGCAGCTTATCAACGGCTTAACGTGCCGCCCGAAGCACCTAGGATTGAGATAGATTTTAAGGTCACCCATCATATGACGACCATTTTAATTACTGCTTGTCTTCCGCGATCGACAACTAAAAGCCTTTACGCCACATACATATTGTATTGGGTTATCTATGCTCTACACCATCGACCCCTCATCAACACTTTAACATTGCTGGAAATCCAATTTATAATCAAAGCAAAAGCTTCAAACATTAAGTATAAGAAATTGGCTTTTATGTTGGATAAAGTTCCGACATTGTTATAATATTATTATTAAGACTTATAAGACAAAATAATAAGTGGGCTGCTAACCGATTTAAAGTAATTTCAGTACGAGATAAACTTTATAGGAACTTTACTCTTTACCCAAAGCGACCTCAGCTAGCGCTTGCCTCAAGATTGAGTACAATANAGTAGTTGTAAATTGTCAATACAGTATGGCGACATTTTCAACAGGTAAATATATGAAATTCCATATTTACAAAGAGATATTTTTACAGTGAATCATTTTTCTTGTCTCTATTTCTGCTTATCAAGTAGTCAAATCGATGAACAACAGACTGTTTTGATGTCAAAAGTTTTGAAAGTGCCTTATGGCCTCTGCCATGGTTTAATGTACCAACTGCCATATTGGGACTGATGGCTTTATAAGCCTTTCAATGCACATAATCATTTTGCCAGACAATCAAGATTCAACATATTATGTTCTAATCAAAAAGGGACAAATTGAATATGTTTTCCCCCCCAGTGGGATTTGAACTCAAGCTCCAAATCAATCTAAATTCATTGTTCAGACAACCAGACACAATAGACAAGGCAGTTATTTTCTGTGCTGAAGATTGATCATAATTAATTTGAATCATTTCTAGAGATAGGAGGAGGCCTACACCCAAAAATGGGCACCTCACAAGTTCATAAAAAACTAATTTGTGTAATAACTTAATGTGTACTTTTAAGTGAGAAATAAAAGGCTACTATAAGCAGATATATTTTTTCACAGCAATAGGTTTTGACAAGTAATTACAGGGTGAATAGTTTTAAAAAGTGTGGTGTGTATTATCTTGTTTAATCATGTTATCATCAAGTTGCATGAATTTTCTTACAATGCGACAAGTGTTTAAAATACCCGCTTTTTGGAGTAAATTAATTTAATTGTTTGGAAGGTTTAACAATTTAGATTGTCATACAATAAAATTATTATGACTTTTCTACCTTTTTAGGTGAGAGAAAAAATCGTCCCCGAGGTGACCGCAAATCCCAAGAGATGTCCATGCATCTGCGGCAAGCGCTAACTGCTGCTATCAAAACAGAATTGTACCCAAGATCGCAGATTGATATCTATGTAGAAGTATTACAGGTGGGTAAAATATATAATTTCTGGTATAGAAAATTGTTTGCTGTATGATCTTTGTGAGATTGTAACTTTCCCTTTTTTCTCCACAATTAAACGATATTTTGACAACCCATTTGGTATAACGGTTGATACTCGTATGTTGGCTCTTACACCAAGGGTTTCCGGGTTCATATCCCAGGATTTAAAAAAAAAGTATGTAAGTACATTTGTTCATCCATTGTTTAGTACCCATACTGCACGCTTCACGCTTAACTTGCCTGATGGCGCTGTGTGAATTTCAGTGGATATGTAATATTTAAATGAAAAAAATTATAATTAACAAAATTTTACAAAAATTTTTAACATGATCCTAATTGATAAATTTGTTTAATTTAATACAAGTTATTAATAGAAATTAATTTAATATGATTTTATTGAATTATAGTTTAATATAATCGTTATTATGTAATTTTAATGCTTGTGAAATGTAATTTAATATATGTACCTAAATGTATTGTTATTATTATAAGATGTTGTTAAAGTATTCATCATCTTCATCACAATGCCTTAAAAAGGCGTATTTGTAACTATTTACACCGGTCACAACATTTATATCGAAGTTACAAATGTAAGTGAATATAAATAAACAAATATCCACTGACATTCACACGCGCCATCTAGCCCCAAGTTAAGCGAGAAGCCTGTATTATGGGTACTAAATAACGAATAAACATACTTATATACATCTTTTTTTAGTAATGCCATACATATTATACAAAGAAAATACCCAGATCATTACAAACTGATATGTTCATGTACAAAAATGTTAATACTGCCCTTGGATCGAACTTGGAACCCTAGATGTTGCAGCCGACGTCTCAACAGTAACACCAAATGGGTCGTTAAATAAATGAATATGTAATGAAATAAAATTTATCTATAATAAAAAAAAAAGGCGGACGGCGGGGCATACTGTGCGGCAGTGAACGCGGCAACTTTGGCGTTGACGGACGCGGGTATTCCGTTACGCGCGTACGCGACCGCGTGTACCGCCTCGATGGCTACCAACAGTGGTGCGAGCGAGCCGCTATTGGACGTGGCGCATGTTGAGGAGGCGGCCGGCGGGCTCGTTCTCACCGTTGCTACTATGCCAAACACTGGTAATGATAATAACCAATGATATTCTGTATATATAAAGGTAGATACGCCATCCGTGACTCAAAACGAACCGTCGAAGAGTACAGTTTGTACTCTTTTGTTTAGGTGAATGGGTAACACGTTTTTTAATACGTCGATGTACAGTTGCAATACCAAAGGGCAAAGAGATACGTTGCCGGCCTTTTATGTGGGAATACGCTCTTTTCTTCTTTTTTCCGATTGACTACTGCAGCGTCGGTGGCTCAATGGTGTGGACTGTCGCCCTCCTACCGGGAGGGCTGAGGTTCAAATTCCGCCACGTGCCAATGTAGTTTCGAAATATGTTCCTTAATCCGTCGCTCTTACGGTGAAGGAAAACATCGTGGGGAAACCTGCGCACGCCTGCGATTAAATTGGTTGTGCGTGATGTCGGTCAACCCGCACTGGGCCCGCGTGGACGACTAAGGCCTAAACCCCCGCCACGGGTAGGCTTGTGCCCCACCACCGAGTGCGGTGGGGACGTTTGATGAGCTGATGATGATGATTAAATAAATAAATAAATAATAAATATCCACTGACATTCACACAGCGCCATCTAGCCCCAAGTTAAGCGTTAAGCCTGTATTATGGGTACTAAACAACGGATAAACATACATATATACATTTTTTTTGTAAATACATACATATTATACATAGAAAACACCCAGACCATTACAAACAGACATGTTCATGCACACAAATGTTTGTACTGCCCGGGGATCGAACCCGGAACCCTTGGTGTTGCGGCCGACCTCTCAACCGCAACACCAAATAGGTCGTCAAATGATCGTCAATCGATCATCGAAAATCGATGAATGGTCGTCGATGATTGCAGGCTGAATCACCTGATCACATAAAAAGAAAGATTATTTCGTGCTTCGGATGGCACGTTAAGCCGTCGGTCCCGGCTACAGTCTTAGGATGGTAGTCGTTAACACCTACCTATCCGCATTGGGCCCACGTGGTGGGTTACGGACCAATCTCCCCATACCTGTGCTGTGCGGGAAGGCCTGTGCCCTGCAGTGAGCCATTAAAGGCGCACTGATGATGGTACCTTATTGTAGAGTTACCTTTACATATGTTTAAAGTTAGAATAAAAAACCACCTTTCTAAAAACTAGTTCTATAGGTACTATTGACGAATATTTATGTGATAAAAATCCATGGTCTTAAACTGCTCAGTTACTTCTGTGTTTATTAAATATCTGTACATTAAAATCATTGTTTAAAAAGGCTGTACTGTTGAGTTTTCTTGGGTGCTTCTTTCTCAACAGGCCAAACGCCGAAGCGCTTTCTTTTCCAAGTATCAAAATGGTATTTTAAATGTTTTTTTATTGTATTTTTTGTATTCTTTTTGACGTTCCTAAGTGCTTTTTGTAAGCCTAATCTGATTAAATGGATTTTGACTTTGAGGACTGATGATGATGGTCCTTTTTAATACGACGTTGAATGTTACTCGTATATCTGTAGTTTTAGTATATTTGCATATTAACTGTGTTCTAGGAAGCATAGCCCTGCTGGAAATGTCCCATAGACTGCACATGGACTATTTCGATATAGTACTGTCGAGAGCAATGCAGGGATGCAGAGATATAGAGGTAACAATATAGTCCATAAACTAATTCTTTTTGGGCTTTTCAATTTTATACATAAATAGAAGAAAGAAAGAAATATTTATTCTGTGACAGTATACAATATTACCTTAAACATAAAAACTTAAATCTAAAGACACAGAACAGGTATACCACTCAGCAACAGCCATGGTGATGAAGACACCATGACGCTGGTCTTCCGTGGCTAAATAGAATAACACTTTGATATGCAAACACAACAAGTACATTAAGGCCTGTATTTTAGAACGAGACTCAAGCATTGATCGTCACTTATATAGAGTGAGAAAGGGATAGCGCTCTATACGATAAATAGCACCATCCTTTTCTAACTCAATTTAAATAAACATCAACGTTGAGTCCTATTCTTGAATACGAGCCCAAGTCTGTGGTGGTTGAACGTGTCTTTCGCTGACAACGCAGCATATTTTTAGAATAATTTATTTAATATTTAAATATAAAGATTTTTTTTTTCTATACGTCAACTCATCAAAAAACTGATCCTTGATTAGACTAACACGGTTTTTATCAAATTCTTGCGACATTAATGGGATATTTCCATTAGGTATTTCATAAGACGAAGGGTCTAATATTGATTTTTGATCATTATTGATTTCCAGGTGATATTGGACCGAGCCGTGAGGGATCACCTAGCAGAAGGCTGGACCAAACAGGATGTTGTCACGATATGAAATATATATTTTATACGATTTTTATCATTTATTTCCAACAAGCCTCTGCCCAACTATTTTTTTTTGACAGTATGAGATTTTACAAACACAGCTTAACCGCGGGCGCAGATAGCTCTCAGCGTAGAGTTTATGCAACGAACCTACGACCTGGACTCAACCCAAAGCGGCGATTTTTAAAAATCATAACCTCGAATTCAGTCATACTATCGATAGGGCTATCTAATAGAATATAGAATATTGACTCCTGACGATATTATCGGTTAATGAACAACTATTTCTAAATATCGCTATATTGATTGAAAGTAAATCACATTCAGTAAAAAAAAAAAATTGTCCTTAGTGTTCCAACATTATTAAGAATTGGTTTTATATTTGTGATAAAAAAAAATAGATTATGTATCGATGCATTTAGCAACGATTGGTCAAATAAAAATATGCGTTTTTTCTTATACGCCCCTTTGGCTTAAGGACCGCGATATGACTGGTATACTATCGACAAAAAAAAGACAGTCCCAAAGTATAAATACTATCAACGCACAGTAATTCTATCGAAGCTAAATATTTATTGAAATATCGATAGTACTGGTAGTAACAAATACTATTGCAAAAACATTCGATATAATCGATATTTAAGATGATTTTCAAGGTCAAATGTAGGTAGTCAACCTATAGATTTGTTGGGTAACACTGATCATGCCATGTACAAAGAAAGATAAAAGGTGATCCTATGTACCCTTAATCGAACCCCATGTCATTTTACCACACGACCACGATCAGTATGTTTAACATTGTTATTATGCAATACCAGTAAAATACTTAAAATATATACCTATTCTAACCAATTCATCCAATATTGTTTAATCATACTTAGTTTAATCATCACTTTTTAACTAAAATAATTAAAACAACGTATTTGTAGACTTACATATTTATTAGAGATCTGAACAAAATAAGAAATTAAATTATATGTACAGTCTATGTTAAAACTAACTAAATTAGAGGTAAGTTAATAGGTACACACTTTGTTTTCGTTACATAGCTTATTGTATGGTAAAGAGAAAACTTAACCATGAGTGAATAACAGTTTCCTTATGGCAAACAAAACAGAGCAACAGCAGAGTGTTATAGCAAATGCAACCAGACAGCCTAATAACTTACATGAAAGTCAAAAACAAGAGAAAAAATAAATAAAATCTTTAAAATATGCGGATGCAAAAATCAGTCGATCCGTTCCCATGTGATTGCACACATTTTATTATAAATAAAAAGTAACTTTGAATAAATAAACAATTGTACTTTTTATATCCTTGTTCAAAGCCCCAATTCATAACTAAAAAAAACTGTAAAATTATTGCTTCCTTTAAGCTATATTTAAATCTGTGATATTAAAAATAGTAAAAAACTTCGCAACTCCATATCACAAAGTTCATACAATATAACGCGTTTCAACATAATAGCAACCATTTAAAATATTATGTCCGTGTATACTCGGCCTAATAATACATTTTTATTATGTTCGACATTGCAAAAACAACAAACACGTTGTTCACGACAAATATATGTAGACACAAAAATATTATTATGGATATACAAAAACGTTATATCTTAATATATGAGTTGCTAAGGCACTCAACTACATTATCATCTATATATAGAAAAAAAATATGCGTAAAGCAAAGAATAAAGTATAATCTGGGCATTCAAGTATAATGAGAAAAAAAATGTGTAAACTCGTTCACCGATGCATGCAAAACAATTTGTTTCAATTCCAAAAGGAGACTTAACCTAATTGTATAATACGAATAAATGTTTTTGTCACATTCCCATGGCTCTGTTAGGATACTAAACGATAGCAATGTGGTAGGAAAGTCAAGCGTGGAGCTAACTGTTAGTTGGCCGCCACAGGCTCCTGTGCGACCTTTTGACTAGGATCGCCCGCAGACGCGTCTGCAAACAATAAAACAATATTAATCAATGTCCTTCAAAATTCACAAAGTAACATTAATTAGTTACAGAAAATATGCAATAAAAAATACAAAACAGATGTCTAAGACGAAAATAAAGAACACTATTACTGATTATTGATATGTATGTGTGACTACATAGTTGTCAGTCTATATAAAATGTTAGAGGTCAATTTTAACATGAAATTTTGTTTTAAATACTGTCCACTATTCTGCCTTCCTAAGGAAGAGTGCAATAAATCGGGTTTCTGGGCAAACCTTTCAAAATCCAGTTTATATACATGATGGCTAACAATAATAAATATAATACCTCATTTTGCTGATTAGGGTGGTCTTATGTAAATTTTCCCAAAAACCCGACTAAACTGACTTATGTACAGTAATACGTCAGTTTAACCAAAGAGAGTTATTGCTCTTGTTCATAAAGTTCGTACATTTAATTATTAAGATCGTACATTGGTTGACAACTTAAAAAGTAACAAAAAGGAAAAGTACAGGTAAGATTATCTCTAAAAATAAATTTCTTCCAGCAGACCAAATAATATAAAAGCAAAACTAAAATGTCAGGCAATTAAAGCGGCAGACAAAGATGGCAGGTAATAACAAAAATAATCACCATTGCTGGTCTTATTGGGCGTATTGTGAGGTGAACTGTTTTGCGACTCGCTGGTGCTGCCTTCCGCTTCGCCCGTCTCGCCCGCAGATGACGTCGTCTGGAAGTAAATGTCAAATAACAAGTTTCATCATCATCATCAGCTCATTAAACGTCCCACCGAGAGGCACGAGCCTACCCTTATAGGGTGATTAGGTCTTAGTCGTCCACGCGGGCCCACTGCGGATTGGACGACTTCACACACAACCTTTGAATCTCCTCGCAGGCGTGCATGAAGGTTTACTCACGATGTTTGCCTTCACCGTAAGAGCGTGGTATAACGTACATATAAATTCGAAAACACATTGGTACGTGGCGGGATTTGAACCTCAGCCCTCCCGGTAGGAGGGCAGTCCACACCATTGAGGCACCGACGGTCAGTTCATCATCATCAGCCTATTTCTTCTAGCTTCCCCTCCCTAAGGGCTTATACTAACACTCACCCGAATCATATTTCTCGGTGGTTTAGGTTTCGGCCCCTTGGGTTCTTTGGCCGGGTCAAAATGACAGTCAAATATGTCTATGAGTTCTTTAATATCTTCCTCCTTCGCTGATACAGATAAAGCAGCCAACTGTTTCTCCAGACCTGTAAATCAATAAATAACTAAATATCCACTGACGCTCACACAGCGCCATCTAGCCCAATATTAAGTGAAGAGCTTGTAGTTAAGGTACTAAAAAATTATTGTTACATTTTTTTGTATATATACATACATATACATAGAAACACTCGGACCATTACAAACAGACATGTTCATGGGCACAAATGTCGAATCCAGAACCCTTGGTGTAGTAGCCGACGTTTCGATCATTACACCAAATGGATCGTCAATAGGTTTTATTTAGTTTATCACTATTTTTATTTGAAAAAGGTATAGTACGATTCACCAAAGAAGACGAAAAATGGCGGCCGTCTGCGCATGTACACTAATGAACAAAATACTTACATCAAAATAATATTTTTATTTTAATTAACTCATATAATCAAATTCTATTATAAATGTTCAGGATTAAAAGATACCTATGTAATTAAACATAATTCAGGCTCAAATTTTACTTTGTCACATAGTTTATTCCATTCTTGTGGAACCATTAGATTAACTTTTTCTTTTATAAAATTAATTACGCTGCTTATATCCTACTTAACGTTTTTGCTACTAACATAACTTTTTACGGAGGCCCAAGCCATTTCTATAGGATTTAGATCCGGATGGTAAGGTGGGAGGCGGAGAATATTATGACCATGTTCTATCTAAATTTTATCTATAGAGTATTTCTTTAAGCATAAAAGGAAATTAATATTTTAATGATAGTGAAACAATATTTGTCTTCATTAAAATAATAATCAATCATGTAGAAATATAACAAATAATCATGGGATAATATAATCAGCAAAGTACCAACAAGTATTTCAAAATATAGGTAATGGTTCTGTTTTTCTATTCAAATTAATCCGATATTTTTTATTTATTATGTCTGTTATAGATTCATTAAAGGTGGATATATTGATTTAATTTTTTCAACAAAATTGCAAGACTTGCGAAACTTGTCAACAATTTACTTACAAAATATATTTAAACTCGTATATCATCCTTCTCGCCTGGCTTTTCGAAGCAACATATACTAGAGAATTTCAATGATGGCTCAAAAAAAAAAATAATAACAATAAATAAAATGCAACGAAACAGTTTTCCTTCCGACTGTATTCTAGAGTACTGCCAGCGCGCCAAATTCAATATAGGCGAATAGCGATAGAGCAACCTTGTCCTCAGAAACGCGCGACCAATGGAGTTGCCCCGCTCTTACTATTACTCCGCCCTCTGCCGTACCCCCAATAGGACCTAAAAAATGACTTCTGTGCATAGTCTTCTTTCGTGAATCGTACAATACTTAAAACTCCCCAATTTAACTAAGTAGCTGGCTTTACGCATAGACGTGTTTATACTTTAGACAAACAATAAATTCACTAGATGGACAATGTCACTCAAATAGTGGCAAGATTCTGCCCATTGCGTCAGTTGGCAGAATTTTCATGCCTAATCACGTCGCTCGCTACATGTAGTAATGTCATAGTAATATGCCCGTGCTTTTGATTTAGTAACTTTTTAATGACACATTAAGGTCAAAATTTTAATAAATAATATGTTATAAATATAACAATAAGTCAACGTCATGTGTCAAGCGACTCAGAATTTTTTTGGTATTCTTAATCACGTCACTCGCTACATGTCATAATGACAGTAATATGATTGTGCTTTTAATTTCGTACCTTATTAATGACATATTAAGGTCAAAATTTGAATGAATAATAACAATAAAGTCAAATGTGTAAAGCGTCTCAGACATTTTTGGTATTTCTTAGTGATTGCGCATCTAGTTAGCTCATTGTTTATCAAAGTTAGCACACATACCTTCAAGCTGTGTCTCCTTCCAGGCGTCCTGCAACTGGTCATACAACAGCCCTGCGTCGGCCAACAGCCTCCGGAGTTGGGTGACGCGTTTCCTCTCCGGCCTCGCGGACCGAAGCAACGGGGCAAACACCGGCCGGAACGTGTTCTGTCTGATAACATTATTTATTTAAATTGCAAATTTTTGGTTTGTGAACATATGGACCCTGAAAGGGCGTCGCAATTTAACATTAACATAAAATTATACCTACATAATTATTGATTTAGACAGTTAGTACATTATTTACTTATTTAATTCAGTCAATAATAAATCAATATCAATAACAGAATAGAGAAAAATAAAAGATTGTTAAATTAACAATAATAAATCAAAAGAAAAAAAAATCTTGTCAAAAAAATATGTTTGTCATTATAATATAGAATAACTAATAATATAAATAACATTGAATCTGTTTAACAACATATAATATTACGAGGCTACGATTGGGAATTTAGCATACTTTATTGGTATAAAAACACAATGAAAATAACAAAACAAATCATATGTTTTTAAAATAAATAAAGATCCACTGACATTCACACAACGCCATCTAGCCCCAAGTAAAACGTGAAGCCTGTGGTGGGATATGTGTACCTTTCCAGCAGCCGTTTGAGTGCGGCCAAGGCGTCCAGTTCTGCAGCCACGGGGCGCGCCCACGTCCGCGCCGTCTCCACCATATCCGCGCTCGCTCCAGCGCCGGAACCCTCGCCGCCAGCACCTACTTCTTGTTGCTCACCTGACACCAATAATAACAATAAAATTTCATTTATTTTCAATGCATATAATTCGGTATTTTCCACCATCCGCGATAAAATACCAAACCTTATTTTTATACAAGCGCAACTTCTATGTCGTTTCATTGATCGCTTTTGTTTATTTGCAATATTGTATTTTTAAATACACTGAAACCAATAAATATTAGGTCAATTGATGATAGTGAGCAATGACGTCACATATCAATAATCTCATACAAAATATATGGAAACGTTCCTTTTTGACAATTTAAAAAGTGCGTCAACGATTAGTGGTGTCAAATACCTAATGAATACCACCTAATTTTTATAAGTGTTACATTTCAAAATTCTGATACACATGTACCAATTATAGGTGAGTTCAGCTTAATCAATATATTATCATTACTTTTGTACTACTACTAGTTACAAAATTAATTACATTATAGTGAAATTCCATTCAAAGTAAACCATTATGCAGCCTCTTGACTTCATGAAGTGCATGATTTTCCCTTCAAATTTAAAAAATGAATCAATAAATATGTCCAAGTCGTGTATTTTGCTTCAGAACAAGTTGTAATTGTTTTGGATTCTACTCAAAGGAATAAAGGGAATAATTTTAAACTATTTATGACTTTTTAAAAATCACTATCACTATCTATCAAATCACCTAGTTTGCCTACATAGTAAACAAACCGCTCACCCTGGGCCAGATGCTCCACAATCCTGTAAGCCGCCGTCGCTCTGTCCAACGCACTGTCCACCGACAACGAGTCAGCGTCGAGCAGCACTCTAGCCAACACCCTCAACGAGACCGACTTCACGGTAGTCTTGCACTTGTCCGCGGCGAGCGCGTAACTGTCCGCGAAACCGGCCACGATCGACTTGAATCGGTCGAGCAACTTGTACCTGGGTGGAAAAAAATAATAATTTCAAAACGGAGAATTTAGGGGGAAACGAGTCTAGTGGTGACATCAGATAAAATATTGTAAATTAATTTAGTCATTCTCTCTCAACCTATCGCAGTCCACTGCTGGACATAGGTCTCCCATTTTGCGCCAGATATCCCGGTCCTCCGCTTTTCTCATCCAGCTCCCACCAGCGACCACCAGTCATTATTTCTTACTTAATAATCGAAACAAGTACTGCTTGTAGTATTTAAATTAGAATAAACTAAATATTATAATTATTAAAAGCGATAGATTTGTAAATATAGTTTAAATCAATAAATATTAACTGCAGATGGTGCTAGGCCCAAACTAGGCATTAGCCTGTTTTTGTTATTTTTAAATATCCACTGACATTCACACAGCATCTAGTCCCATATTAAGCGAGGAGCTTGTGGTTAGAGTACTAAACAACTGATAAACATACTTTTCTTTTCTTGTAAATACAAACATATTTTACATAGAAACACCCAGACTATAAACAGACATGTTCATGCACACAAATGTTTGTAATGCCCGGGGATAGAATTCGGAACCCTTGGTGCAGCAACTCTAAGATGACACCACATAAGTAGTCTAATCAATTTAAAGTTTTCGCATTTACTCCAGATACTGATAAAACAAAATTTGATAACTCTTATGAATTACCTGGTGAGAGCTTCCAGAAGCATAGTAGGGCTAAGGCGACGCGGCTCGTGGTAGATGAGGATGACGCTTCCATCCCCCTTCTCCTTTTCCAGCCAGTCCAAGAAGTCCGATAATGCGGATATCTCAGACTTTGTTTTGAGAATCTGTGGACAAAAATAGACTTTGAGGCCCGTATTCTAGAACGAGACACAAGCTTTGATATTTACTTGAATAGAGTGAGAACGGGATAGCCCTCTTTACGATAAATAGCACTATCTCTTTCTAACTCAGGTTAGGCACCAGGAGGGGGTCACATAGTAGTTAAGAACTTATAAGGTATTTTGTTAATGTAAGTTAGTATAGTACTTATAAATAGCTCACGGGGGGTCATGACCCCCATGACCCTCCCCCTATTCTAGTTCTAGAATACGGACCTGAATTATATAATTTTATGACTAAAATTTTGTGTTGACTTACTATAATAATAATAAAATCATTTATTCAGTGCCAAATACATACAAAGTTCTTAGTCTAAATTACAGTTAAGGACACTGAAAGGTGCCCACTCAGCTTTATGTCGAGGTACTACAAGATTACTTGTACTCTCTACATTACAGGCTTACCATACCCTTGCAGAAAATCTATACACAGTATTCTACATGTATTATGCTAATTTGCATTGCCAATTTCCCAACTATTAACTTATAGGTTGACTTTAGCCTCTAAGTCAAATTATCAATGTTCATCATTACTGCTTCTTTCCCGCTCAATAAAAAAATAAATCTTTAAATAGTATTTACATATTGGAGGATTCATCATAGTTATCACAAAAAAAATCCATTACAAGTTAAGCATGAAGTGGTATAATATAAAACCACTACTCAACTAAAGGATGTGCCATTTCGTTCTTCAACCTATCGCAGTCCACTGCTGGAGATCACCCCATTTTGAAACAGATTCCCCATTTGTCTTTATTTCTCATCTTAGCCTTGTTATAACAAAACAATGCATACCTTATGAGTAACAGTGTCCTTGAGCATTCGGTACCGACCGACGGTGACCACGCGCAAGTTGTGGCGCCTCCGCGCGCCAGGATTCAGGTCACCGTACGGCATTATGTACTGAGAGTACGTCTGCTTTGGCGTGTACGCCGCTATCTGGCATATCTGTGGACAATACAGCTTAATTTAACCATTATTTTAATATAGATCTGGAAATGATGATTGGTCTGGGTGTTTTAAATGTATATGTATTTAAAAATATATATATAAGTATGTTTACCAGTTATTTAGTACCCATTATACAAGCTTCACATTAAACTTGAAGCTAGATGGCGTTGTGTGAATATCAGTGGGTATTTATAAATCTAAACTGTAAAAAAATCTAGAAGAAAGACTTGGTTCCAAAACTGGCTCTTTTCATTTAATGCTTTTAACTGCAACATAAAACTATCTCCAATAAAAATAGTTTTTTCTATCATTTTAGAATCACCCTTTGTACTTATTACTACAGGAGTCCATTTAATACATGGTAATGAGCACCAATCTAACCTCAATGTACTTAATTTGATTAACTAACTCTTTAAATTTTTCAAATTAAAGTGTAGTGGGTTACAATATTTTTGTATAATTACTATAACTTGTAGATTAGTTGCCACATGTTATAGGGAAAATATAATAAATCTATAAACTAACAAAACTACAAAACATCAAAAAGGTGCCCCAGAACACTGTCCCTAGTGTGTGACATAATACCCATAGGGAAAATTAAATTATAAACATTTACTGTCAATGTACACCTATGAATGTACATTAGTAAAGAAATTACCTATATACGATTTAGATTTAAATAATAATGATACTAAATGAAGACATTCTGAATAGTATTTTAATTGCAATTAACAGTTAAAATCATTGTTTCAATACATATTCTAAAAGTATATGATAAACAATAATTATGTGAACAAAGCATACATTGTATTTAGATAACATTTTAGCAAATTAAAAGCTCTTGTTGTCTTATAACCTTTATCAGTATTTTGTTTAATCTATTACACTATCATTTTCTTGTCATGACATGATGATTAAGAGAATGCCTTAATTACATCAGTCAAGTACCTGTAAAGGTTCCAAAACTATTTCATATTGAAGCAATCATGGTGGTATTAACAATATCCTCATTACCACTTGCAAAATGAATAAAGACCATAAAACCTTGCGTGGTGATGACAGAATGGAAAGAAAAGCATATACTTAGATTGACTGATCCATCTGCATAAAAGCCCTTTTAGGGAGGCCTTATTGTGCACTATAGTGCACAATAAGGCATAAAATAACACAATCTTAAATACAATTACCAATAACATTACCTGAAAATTAATTAAATCGGGATCAGAATTATTTATGAATATAACTACATATGGAACATAGACATATTTTATGCCTATAAATAAATTATGGACATGGATCTTACAACTAATATATGATGCTGAAACTGGCAGAAAATTGTAGCAGAAAAAACACGATGGCCAGGGATGAAAAAAGACTTGTACCAAAAAAAGCTGTCTGAATTTATAACTTTTGACTGCAACATGCAAAAATTTCAAATATTTTTACACATATTCTATTGAAAACAGGGACTAAGTCCTTTTTTGTCCAAGGCCATCTTGTATGTTCAGCAAGAATTTTCTGCCAGTTTCAGCCTCATAACTAACATTGCAAGTCAGAGATTGAAACAGAGTTTAATTGTTTAAGAACTGATCTGAAATTTAAATCAAAGCACCTTGAATTATTGAATTACCTCATCAATAAGCCTCCTTCCAGTGGTATCCATATCCCAGCCAACCAAGGAGTACTTGCCAGGAGGGAGCCCTGCTGGCTTCTCCGCCAATGCTGGTGGAAGATCCACAGGTGCCTCCACCTCCCCACCATTCACCTTAGCTTCCGACACCATTGCCATGAACACTTGCTACACACTGAAAGGAACAATTAAGAAAAAAATATCAACTCAAGTTTGCTTTAACACTATTTAATATCACAAATGAGGGTAAATGATTGAAAATTTGCTACAGCCTAATATAAACTTATTAATATGCATAAGCATCCGACTTTGACAATGTTTATTTTTACAAATAACAATAAGTTGTACAAAACACAAAAATAATAATGTTTAAGTACCTATTTTCCTACAAATAAATCAAAATGCATACACTAGTAAGATGCAATGTGGGTAGTACCAAAAAAATATACCAAATCACTAATAAAGGTTCGTTTAAGAAATAAATGGAAATTCTCAAAATCCCCGAAATTTTTAAATTCCACTTTTATCACCACTTGTAGCTATCTGTCAAATATTGACCTACATTTGATTGCTTCTTTGAGGGTCGAAGTATACAAAATTACAAGCCATTTGGTCAATCATATAGGTATATATATATATATAGGTATATATGGTATTTAAAATATTAGAATCTAGACCTTAACTACGAATTATTGTTAACCTAAACATTTTATGTGTACCAGTAGTTGTTTTTTATGCCCCGGGGTTAGTATAGAATATGTAAAGGTTAGCTATCAATATTTTCCATAATTTAATGAAATAAACAACTAAATAATAATTTTGAATAGTATCTATGCCGGTGGTTTAGATCGATCATGCTGCAAAAACAAAATAAAATTAGGAGTGCACGAAAATTAGACGCATAATATAGACAACTGTTGGTGCTGTTGACTTGGATCATATATAAAGAAATTAAATTATTTTATCAAAATTAATGAAATATAAGAAAAAATAGAAAAACTATAATTTAGGACACGTGGCGGCCTTTTTCTACAGACATTTTGCCCCACCCCTTCTTGTCAAAATAATAAATATAAATACTCACGTCTCAAATCTAACGGTGATTAGTTGTTGATAAATAATTTCCTGGAACAGCAGGTGATCAACCAAGTCCTCTGAACGCTGTAAAGTAAAATAATTTTGTAAAAATAACATAAAATCTCAGCACGTGTGCGGCAAATGGCAAACCGCAATATAGCAAGCAATAGTGATGTCTATTGTCGTGTCGTCCAAACGAAAAACGATTATAATCTGTACTATATGATTATGATTTTACCTTTTTAAAATTAATTACGAGTTTCTACTTCTATACTTTATATGTACTTCAGATATATATTTAGGATTTTAGTAATTCCTAAGTTATCAAATAGAACTCAATTTTAAATCTTCTAAGGACAGTAAACAAAGAGTAAAGCACAACACTAATTAAAATATATTTTTCCTCTCCCTCTCTTTCTTCAATCTATTCCCAGAATAATAAATAAAGCTTTAATTTAGTTTAGTTATGAATCTATCGCAGTCTCGAAAGAATAAAATCGCAGTCCACAACTGGACATAGGTCTCCCCCATTTTGCGATAGATATCAATTACTTATTCATATTATCCTCCGAGTAATTAGAACTTCATTCGAGATATTATCATAGTGTAAAATACAGTAAAAAAAATATATAATAAAACAACTTTGGTGCAAATATGTAATGAGCACACAAAGTTTCTAGCTCACATAACTGAGTAACCTAAGCGTTATTTGCTGTTCATCTCACATAGTTCGATACCTTCAGTGTATAAATAATGATATTCTGTATATATAAAGCTTAGAGTATCAAGATCAATGACATAAAGGTAGATACGCCATCTGTGCTTCAAAAACGAACCGCCGGGAGTACAGTTTGTATTCTTTTGCTTAGGTAAATGTGTCCGAAATTCGAAATATGTGCTGTTACTGTCACACTTTTTTCGATTGTTTTGTGGGAATATCACGAATCCATACTTTTTTACATCATTGTGTATAAATCTGTGATCTCACCCTATCTAAAACAGGGGAGAGGGGGATTCTCAAAGGTTGGGCAAAAAAAAAAGATTACCGAAAAAGTCCTGGATAAATAGCAAACAGCATTATTGTTTTAGTGTAAATTTAGGGTTTAGATCTGTCCTGCTATTTGCTTTAATTATTATGTTTCCATACATGTCTTAGTACCTATTATAATACACCTTTATTTTTTCGTATTCAAAGCGTTAAGTGTGCTTACCAGGTTTAGATTGTTCCAAATAGAATATTAAATTTATTTTCCGTATTATGATACTGTCATAATTTTTTGGGATCGTATTGAAAAAAAGAACTTGACAATTTTACGTTTTATTTTACTTTATTAACAAAACGTCAAGCTGGCAACATATGTGATTTTTGTAGGTGGTAGACTTAATACGATACCAACTCTTTTTTTTCATTTTTCTTCTCCTGAAAGGATAAGGAGTGCCATCAAGTTGATGACTCCTTCCCCGGACTTCTTCACAACGAGTTTTGGCTCGTTGGTTATTCGGCTGTATGGAATGCTGGGCCGACCTCCAACTCGATACTGAGAGTTTGTGATACTGAGTCTTCTAGGTAGGTAGGTACCGTACCACCGCAGTGCCAGATACAGGAGTATTATGCAATTTGTGTTTCGGGATGAAGGCACTGTAGCTAGTGTAATTACCGGGTATAAGAGACCAAACATCTGTCGTCTCGGGTTTCGGGCACAGTGCGGCATTGATGCAGAATAATAACTGTCTATCAGTTGTTGTTCTCCATCAATGCTGCTCTGTCATGGTTAGGCGTATCAATTACCATCAGGTGAGCTTCCTGACCGTCCTGTACACTTATAACATAAACAAAACTTTTATATTACTTTTAGTAACTTAATAATATGTTTTCACATTTTTTGCAGTATGCTACATATTTAGGATATATAGAGTAATAAAATTTATTGTAAAGGTATTTTGATAGAAAGAAAGTAAAAGCAATATTTGTTGCATCACAAACAAATAAATCTTAAAATAACTTATGTCTAAAACACAAACATTCAGTGTATTTACCTATAGTATTTACTGTGTGTAGATCAGCCACTGGCCGATTAAGTACTCAAAAATGCGATTGTGCCCTATGAAAGTTGATTCCGGTTTGAAATCTATCGTTCTATCATGGTTCTATCATCAATACATTGAGATTTTTATATCATAGGTTATCTGAAACTTCAGAGTTGTTATCTTTGCCATCTGTGCAAGTTTATTTATAAAGAAAAAAACGTCAATGAAACGTCAAACTAAATGAATCCCTGACTTGAAGATATTTCTTGTTATTCTAGAGTATTTATATACTCTTCGGTTATTCTCATAGCACAAAATACAACTGCACTCATATTTTATATCCGCAGGATACTTCAAATTTAGAAAAATGACTGAGAATTTAGAAATCTTCCGAAATCAAATCACGCAAGCTCGAACTGAAATCAGAAACTTGCGGTACGAGCAATTTTATTATTGCTGGGACCTTGTATAACTCGTTTGCTGCTTATTATTTTGTATCCAATATTGTGTTTTGATTACAGACAACAGTTGTCTGCCTTAAAACACGAGCACTTGAAAGAAATTAAGAACATAAAGTCAACATTGAGCGGCTTGCGCTGTGGTGAATGTGCTAAAACGGGTAAGTAAAGCATACAAATGTTAGTAAAGCTTGATTAATTGATAATACTCTTTGATAATGTGAGGAATTGATATATTTTTGACACAAAATCTATTCCTAACTGATACTGATTTCCTTTTTATTTTAATTTTTGTTAGCTTGACACTCATATCAGCTTATGGGAAATTAATATTCAGTCAATGAATATTCATTTCACCTTCTTCAGATGTCTCTGTCATTACTTATTAGTTTTTTTATCTATAATGATTATATGTGTATGTATTTGTTTAAAAAACCCAATATTTTTTTATAATTCATCCTTATTTTAGTTACTTTATTATATAGAAATGTCCTTTCTTCTTGTGGTTTCTTTTCCTAAATTGATTAATTTAACTAGTTGGTTTTCAAAACCTTGTTTTTGCAGTATTATGTAAAAATCCATCAATAAATCTTTTCATTGAATACATTTTTTTTTTATTAATATATGGTCAATTTAAAACTTTGTGTTTCCTTCTCAATGTTTTGGTGACTAGCAGATCATGGGTAGTACAAGACAATAGATACAAAATATATGCATGCCTATGTTAGTTTGTGTTTTATTACATTATTTTTGTAATTTACAGCTACAACAATAATAAACAACACAAATGGAGAGCCATCCATATTGTCAAGTCAGCAAGACTCCATTGTATACAGACCTATAGGGGTTATAGAGACCTCATTCCAGAACAAACGTGGTGTGCCACGGCAGCCATCTGTGTTAACAAAGGCTAGAGGCACCATTGTGATAGACACTAATGTCTTTAACAACCCCGAACATGCAATGTGTGGACTGGAAGAGTTTTCGCATATTTGGTGAATACAAACTTCATTATTTCTACCTAAAATCATAGTTGTTTTACTTTTATTATTTTGAAGTGTTTCACTTGATTGTCATATTTTTTCTTAATTAATGTTGCTATGTCTCTTAGGCCAGTTTGTGTTGAGGAATTGCTTTACACATATATGTTATGTATTAGGATTTGTGTTTAATGCATAGCAATTTAATATGTAGTCCTATAACAATGCAATAAGCTTAAAAGGATTGTCTTTAAGAGAAAGTAGAACTCCTGTCAAGGGTTCAAAGCATAAATGTAGAATGTTGACTTTACAATGTTGTATGTAGTTTATGTATTGGGATGACAAAGCCACCACCATTTGGAGCAGAACCTTGGTTTTAAAATGCTTTGAGTATTTTTGAGCTCTATATTCTTCAGATGCTGCTATGGTGATAATAACCATACCATTCCTACTCTTTTATATTATGTTTCATTACTGTATTTGCCTGGAAGAGAATAAGGCCACCATTTATTTTTGTACTGTAAATTGATGTGATTGTGAAATTGTTTACGGGTAAGTACAGATTTTTTCATAGTGGCTCATATGAAAACCAAACATGTGACTTCAACTTACCAATGTCGCTTAAACCAGTTCAAAATCAAATAAATATGTTTTCATTAAATTTTGGGTTCTTATAGAACATCAAATAAAGCTACCGCTGGTTCCTACTGCAGTTATCTGCAATCTTTCAGGTAGGTTGATTTCACTAGGTGGTAGACTTGGTACTGAGTCATCTATTTAGGTAACACTGCAGTACCAGATATCGTGCTGTGAAATAAAAGAGTTTTGCACTACTGTGTTTCGGGATTGGAGACATAGATTTAGTATTAGCGCGCTACGCATTAGGGCACTGTAGCTAGTAAAATTACTGGGTATAAAAGACCTAACATTGGTTGTTTTGTATATCGGGCGCAGTGCGGCATTGATGGAAAATAATAACTATTTAACAGTTGATCTCAATCAATGCTGCTCTGTCATGGTCAGGCGTATCACTTATCATCAGGTCAGCGTTCTGACCATCCTTTACACTTTATGATATAAAAATAAGTTTATTGTTATTTACGAATTCGTAATTAACGGACAGTAAAGTGTAAAAAAATTTAATTTTATGTTTTCAGGATAATATTCCACTTCCACGCGACAGAGAGTACAAGTGTTCCGGCGAAGGTGGCGCCCCCTCGGCTTGGTGGCGAGCGTCGCGGCGTGTTTTCTACCAGATCTCCGCACAGACCTTGTCCAATTGGGTTGTCCCTAGTCAAAATACATAGCATTGAAGGTATGTATGTGTGAATGTTGCGTATTATCTAGTTATGATTTTGAGTTGCCATTTTGGCTGAAGGTACTTACTTTTATACTTTGTTAATAAATAAAGCAGAATAATTTAGGTAGTTAACCCATTAAATGCTGGAAATCCAGACACAATAGAGAATCTATTGATTAGCGTCTTAAGGCGTCATTGATCGTCAAAGGGTTAAACACACTTGTCATACATGGTTACCAAGTAAATTAAACTGTTCTCCCAGTAATCGGTGTTTTTAAAAAGAGAATAGTATGTATGATAGATAAACATTAATTGTACAATTTCACTACAAAAATCCATTAATATAACAAAACATCAGCCTATTACGTCCCAAGGCAGGGCACATGCCTGACCGCACGTAGCTATGGATTGAGCCGTAATCCACCACGCGGGCTCAATGCAGATTGGTGGTTGATAATGAGGACCGTCATAAGATACTAGCCGGGACCGACTACGATCGGGACGGAATCATGCAATGACGGCCGATTTGGCGTAATTGAGATGTCGACTCTTACGCCACAGGTTCCGGGTTCGATCCCCCGACAGTAAACATTTATGTGCATGAACATGTCCTTTTGTATTGGTCTGGGCGTTTTCAATGTATTAAATGTATGTTTTTATAAAAAAAAAAAGTATTTTTATCCGTTGTTTAGTACTCATATTACAGGCTAAATGCTTAGTTTGGGACTAGATGGTGCTGTGTGAGTGTGTGAAGATTTATTTAGGTATATTATTTATTTATTTATTAGTTCGGGAACCCCTAGAAATAACGTGATTTCGACGATTTCAAACATTTTTAAGCTTATTTCTAACGTATTTTTTTTAAACACCATTTTATATAGATTTCTTGTAAAAAATTTCATGTAATAAATGTGTTACGACACTTCATCATCAGCTCATTAACTGTCCCCACCGAGGGGAAATGACGACCCATTTGGTGTTGTGGTTGAGACATCGGCTGCAATACCAAGGGTTCCGGGTTCCATCCCCAGGCAGTACAAACATTTGTGTGCATGAACATGTCTGTTTATAATGGTCTGGGTGTTTTCTATGTATAATATGTACCTATGTATTTACAAAAAAAATATATAAGTATGTTTATCCGTTGTTTAGTACCCATAATGAACGCTTCACACTTAACTTGGGGCTAGCCGCTGTGTGAATGTCAGAGGATATTTATTTATTATTTGTAACGTATTTTATTTAAACACCATTATATATTGATTTATTGTGAAAAATTTCATTTAATAAGTGTCACGACACTATTATTCGGTGGTTATGGTCATATGACTGGAACCCGACATACCACCAGGGGTATGGCCAGTGGTAAGGTGAACCTGTAGGGAGATGAATCAAGTTTGCTGCATCATAAGCTGTTATCATCATCAGGTAACAAGATCCACTTCCTCGGTGTGGACATGGTGAACGGCACCCCGGTGTTGGACATCAAGCCGTACATCCCGCAGTACGACTACCCGCCGGTGTTCAACCCAATATCGGTTTTGGAGCGGCCGCGCACCGAGGGTGTCAGTGATGTTACTGATAGTATTGCCGGATTGAATGTTAATGAAGATTTTGATGTTCGGAGGTTTGTATTTATATATATAGTTAAATATTTACGTAATATGATTCTGTGGTATTTTTTTATGTTAGAGTGTACAGGACGGGCACGACGTTTACCTGATGGTAAGTGATACGCCTGACCATGACAGAACGGCATTGAGACTAACAACTGATAGACAGTTATTATTCTCCGTCCATGCCGCATTGCGCCCAATACCAGAGAAAACTGATAACATTAAGTAGTTTCTTAGAGAACATTTTCACATATTTCTGAAAAATGGTTTCTCTCCATCCTATCGGATTTTTTTTATGTCATTTGTGAACAGGCGGTCAGTGCGCTTACCTGGTGGTAAGTGATACACCTGACCATGACAGATGCAGTGTTGAGGAAAATGAATAACAGTAGGTAGTCATTATTATCGGAGTTTACAGCTCGATATATTTCTTAAATAACCAACACAATTCAGCAGAGATAAGAAAAATCCTAATCATGCTATTTTTGTTTAACATTAAGTAACATCTACTGCTGAGAAAAATGTCTCTCCTATAAATTATTATATCTGTGGGCAAAATGACAGGACAGTGATGTCACTTTTCGCTGGTTAATATCAATTGCATACAGTTTATCGACAGTCGATTCGATTCGTTTGCCTTTTGCAAAGTCCGATGCTCTATTTCGCATGTAACGTAAACCTCATTTCAATTCCAGCCTAAGTCCGCGCGTAACGAATCCAATAGGCGTCGACACGGCCAGCCCGACGTCTTTCGAAGGAGACATCCCATCGCCCGGAAACGAGCCTATACTGACTCCGATATCGCCGTCTCCCGACTCCCCATTGAGTGCTGATCTACTCGATAGTTACAGGCCTCGATCCCCAACACGAAGGCCTGATACCGAAAGGGGAGCGCCAGACGGCCAAGAGAGATTCACCCCACCCCAGTCAGCGCTGCCGGTCAGCCAT
Source organism: Leucinodes orbonalis (assembly GCA_019425675.1). NCBI lineage: Eukaryota > Metazoa > Arthropoda > Insecta > Lepidoptera > Crambidae > Leucinodes > Leucinodes orbonalis. The sequence continues at coordinate 149,091 of PQWD01000205.1, forward strand.
GATGGCATAAGAGTAGCCCCATGGATATCTAACCCAACATCGCAAACATTCGATGTACGCTTCTCAGAAGACGCATTGCAAAGACTCAACGAATTGATAGGAAGCAGGGCGCAAACGTTCAAATCGAATATAGAAACGTTGCTATCGGAGGATCCTAGATCGAATTATGTGAGAACCCGATACCCGGATCACGAATACAGTTGTGTTTTAGAAGATCTATCCATAAGCTGTGTGTTTGATACAAATGCTTCTGTGTGCACTATTATAGCGGTAAGGAGTGCAGAGGAATTGCAAAATTGAGAATAATGTTTAGTATAAGATTTATTTATTACTTAAAATTAATTTATGCACAAAAATATAATTTGTTAGCACATAACATTTTTTTGTAATAATTATTTTAATATTATTTCACAATTATAAAATATCCCCTAATTACCCTTATTATTATGACACTATACATATAACAGTATAATAAAATGTACCAAAACAGAAACTACTAATAAAAAGTATATAAATTATATTTATAAATAATGTACAATTCCAACATATTCTCAATGTACTCATAAAACATACATCAATATAGTCGGTACTGTTTCTAGTTTAAAAAACTTCCAAAGAAAAATTAAGACAAAATGTATTAAAACCCTATTGTTATTTCTTATATCAAATTGGACAAGATATGAAACGGTTATATTTTAGTTGCCCTTGGGGTCATTTCCTAAACTCCTAAAGTTGTAAAATTATGGAGAAGCAAAATAATAATTGTACCTATTGAAAGACTTAAAAAAAAATTTTGGAAACAATAAATTCGTAAGGTAAGTTCCAAGAACTCATTAAAATATAAAGATATACTTTAAGCATTGAATACAGATAAATTATTGTTATTTCTACTTAATTTCTTTGTAAAACAAAATCTGCCTTCCCGAGCCGAAACCTCCGACGGTGTTAATAACTTTTAGAGCCAAATACCTGAATTTGGCTCCGTTCATTAATATAACCTTGACAGTCTCATCGCAAGGGAACACCACAGTATTTGCAGGCTCATTCCAAACTTTGCCATCCAATGAATATTTGTACTGGAGTTCTAGAAACGTCCCGTTACCCGCGTCATCTCGAGGGTAGTACTCTACCTTATTAATCTCGTATACATCGCCCAAATCAAATGTTACCACTAAAAAGTGATTCTTGTCTGGATCAACTCTCCCCAAATCACCCCAGTTAGTATGCCACATTGATGAGAAATCTCCATCGGTTAATTTGTTTATTTCTTGATCTGGTTGACAAGGTACATTGCACTGTACCTTAACACCTTTGATGGTATTTATGTATGGATCGCCATTTGTGACTATCTCTATGTTATTGCTCCACTCGGATACTTCTTTATCTTTGGCTGTCCGAATTCTAAAATTATGCTTAGAGTCATAGTCAAAGTCTTCAAAAGTGAAGGAGTCGCCTTTAATGTTGGTAAATATAGCACCGTCTCTTAGTATTTCGTAGAATTCAGCAGTTCCCACAGGTTTCCATTGTACTGTTATGGTTGTTGCTGTCGTATGTGATTGGTCAGTGAAAGAAGGTACTTCAACTCTTTATTAACCGAAATGTATTCAAACACTTCAGATGTGTAATCAAAGTCTTGAATTTTTAGCTGAAGTTCGTTTTCAGTGATATCCATTTTTTGTATTTTAATTAAAATGCATTTCTGATGGTATTGATTGTTACAGAACGTATTAAAGTATGGATTTATCACGAAATCTTCTTTAAAGAAATATATGTTGTCATTTAAGTTGAATTCTTTCTCGGATTTGGCTTCAGTTATTTCTAAAGATTGCCCATTAACAGCCGCTTTGATCTGCTGTGAACGCTTTGATGCCATTATTTGAATTAATGTAGATCTTTCCCTTTCCATGCCTTTATAAGATCCTTGCGTTTTGGCGATGTTAACATACACATTATTAGATTTAGATTCTACAACTATGATATTTGTTTTAGCGAACTGTTTCTTTAGATAATCTGATGTTAGTCCATCGTCTTCATAAACTATAAAGTTTGAATCGCCATCAGGGTATAGGGTAAATATTCTATTGTTTCTCTTTATTTCGTACGGGTTATTGTTTGGGGCCACCATTGGTATAATAGCACCACTTTTGATAAATACAGGTATTTTCCATATAGGTGCCAACACATTATTTAGTATTTTACCACCTTTATATTTCTGACCTGTAAATAAATCTATCCAAATTTGATTTTCATCTGGCAAATATATACCATCACGCACGGATAGTTCATCGACGTTTCGGCCGTTGTAAATGGGTGCGACTAAAATATAAGGACCCCACATAAATTGATACTGAGAGTCAATTGTGTAGGCCAAACGTTCATGAGGAAATTCAAGGAACATTGCTCTTATCATCGGCAATCCAAGTGTGGATTCATGGCCTATTGTATAGTTGTACGGTAACAAGGTTGATTTAAGTTTTAAATAGGCCCTGTTTATGTCTTCAGCTTTTTCGTCGTAAGCGAATGGTGTTTTCTGTTTATTGCCCCATCCGTCCATGTTGAGCTGCAACGGTGTAAATGCTTTCCATTGGAAATCCCGTACATTTATTGCTCTGTGGCCTCCTGCATAGATTCCATCCATATCAGAGCCTATAACGGCAGCCCCGAAAGTCCGCTGCCAATATAGGTCGGAATATGGAATCTTATATATTCCCATTCGCCCCCTTTTTGATCACCGCTCCAAATGCCAGAATATCTTTGGGTGCCAGCCCATCCGTCGACCATTACTATCATGGGTCTCGCATATTGTTTGGTGTTATTTTTAAATATGTTTGTTGCATCTTCGACTGCATTCAAACCGAAGGAATATCCACTCCCCACCCAGGCTACGTCACATTTTAAAGCCACCACGCCAGCTTCTGCAACTTCCTTGCCTAAATCTCTTTCCCCTTTTTTGGGATGTTCGGGATTAGCTGGGTGTAAGTTAGACTCTGTCCACAATGCAACTTCAACACCTTGCGATCTTGCATACTTGGCAAATGTTTTCAAATTGTTGATGTCCCCTTCTAAAGAATCTGTTTGGCCGTATCCAGAGCCGTAACCGTCATTAGGCACAAACCAACCTAAAGGCATGTCGTGCATTTTATATCTATCTATCATCGCACGCGCTGAAAATTGGTAATTGTTATTCTCCCCGTTTAATGACTCCAAAATGCCTTCCTTTTCGTCTAACTCTTTAGGCTTATAACATTTGTAATAATATCCATCTTCAAATAATATAGCATTACTAGTATCTGCCGATACTCTTACCCAATAATCTCTGTTGAAAGCGTTCAAATGAGCTTGGTAAAACGCATACTCCGGCATGAAAATGGGCCGTCCCGTAAGTTCATAATAATCGTTTAACAAATCCTTGGGTTGAAAGAAGATAAAGTAAAATGCATCGAAATCATCTCCTTTGTGAACTGTCTTGACATAATTTGACGATTTTGATCCGAAATCATATAAACCAGGTTGCCAAGTATTTCTTAACACCCCATACCCGTAAGTTGACCAGTAGAATGGACAAGGAGATGTAACTCCCCCATCCACCCAGTTATTGGAATTGACAATGTTTATTGTTTTCCCTTTATGAGAGAATCTACCGTTTTGCATACCTCCCCCGAAAAAGTACTCATCTTTGTGCTGTTTTAATGTTTGCGTGGATTTGCTCTCGCTATAAGATAATGGATGTGATTCTGACAGGACATGATTTTTTGTTCTCTTATCTATAACAGACAGTGTTCCTTTTTCCATGTCAAATATCATCTGGATATCAGCAGTATCCACGATGTATGACGTTGCATTGAAAGTCACAACAGATTCTTCGAAAGCTTTTGAGCCATAGTCGGAAACTTTTTTAATATTGATCTTTGCTACGTCCTCTGGGTTAACTGGCACTGGATATTCCAAAAATGTTGCAGTTGGTGACATGTAGAATCTGAAGACATGATCGTTTAATATTTGCAGTCTTGCAGATTCCCCAGTTGCATATTCGATCACGTAACAGTCGTCACTTTTTATGAAAGTCGTGATCCCTCCTATTTCCTTGGAACTTGTAGAGATCAGAGAATTATCCGCCATATTCGACCTATAACTTGTATTCTGAAAAGAAATAAGCAACACTTTTAACAGTTAACAGCAGTTTTGCAGCTTAAAATACGCTCGAGTCCTATATGTTGTTAAGAGACGTTACCTATTTTATTATCTATTCCAGTTTTAAGTTTAAATAGGGCGTTTCAATATTTCTTAACGTAAGAGGAATCAGATAAGTAGGTAGGTACCTATTTTGGAGAATCGGGAAGACGTGTTAAGAAATGTCACTGTTTTATATTTAGGATGTTAGTAGTTTGAAAGTACGACGTAAAATACCGTCTATAGCCTGAGCCGAGCGAACAGTATTTAATTTTGTTTCACAAGATTGTAAATTATAGTGAGTCACTTTATGCTACTTTTAACAGTTTGGTAAAAAATGGGCGCGATGGGCGCATTTAATAGTCTTTCCCGACTACAATCTTATGATAATGATCGTTAACTCTTTCGGTCGTAGTGAGTTACGGTCCAATCTTCGCATGGCTGTGCTGTGTGGTGGATGGTTCCCTGCAGTGAGACGATATAGGCTGATGATGATCTTCTAATATTTCCCGGTAATTTTCACGAAATACATGTGATACGTATGGCCGACGGACAAAGTAAAACAGTTACGGAAATAAGTAGTATCATAACTACAAGATAAGTGATGATAACGCAGTTTATTTTCTGAAAACTTGCATTTCTTGTAGCCGAAATAGAGATACCCTTACAAATTGTAGATAACCGACGTAACCCGCGAAATAAGTAAGTTGAAATTGTAGGCAAGTCAGTTCAAAGAATCGATGACCGATGGAGCGGAAAGATTCGGAGTGGCGCCCAAGAATGATTGAGGAAGAGCCTCGGGAAAAAAGTATAGTCCGATCCGCAACCAAATGGAGCATTGACTTTGTTAAGCTTGGCGGGTAGCCGATGCAGCGTGCGTAGCTCTTTCTCAATCTCGTTGATTATAGGTGCCGGCAAAATGCCTTAGCAAGGCCCTTCTTTAACAGTATATTTTACTTTTAAGTGCTGTGCTTTTTCATGAAGGAAAACATCGTAAGGAAACCTGCGCACGTCCACGAAGTCCTTTAAAGGTTCGGAAAACATTTATGTAGACAGTAAAGAGGTACGAATGCTACAGGTCACGGATTAAATCTACTTAGGTGGACAACTACGCAGAACTATGTAACTAAAGGTTTTGTCTATTTATTTATCTTTATTAAAGAAATTAACAACTTAATATAATACATGTATTTAGAGTACGAGTAAATGACATAATACATAAGCACTTAAAAATTAACTAATAATGCTTATTTTGGTGCAGGTACGTACTCAAGTCTAATTGTAAGAAGTTATCAGTAATAATGTTTTGCCCTTTAGGTATTTTTTCCTTCTCTAAGAGACTTCTAAGTTATTTATTATTTACATGTTATATTAATTAACCACAAAGACTTAACAAAAGTCGGGTTGTTTTTACTTACCGGTAAAGTACTCCTCCCGTAGTCCTTTACATTGATCCAAGCGGGTCTGAAGTTTACTTAATACTGTGTAATTTTATTTAAGTTCAGCCATTTTTATACATTTTAATTAGTAGGTATATAAAGAAAGCATTATTTTAACAATAGGCTCTTATCTATGCGATAAACAATTCTGTGGCATTTGTGGTTGTACATTTTGTTGACACATAACACATAAAGCAATACCAAAGAGTATATAACACTACATACCAAAGTAGGTGACATTTGGTAATATGCCGTAAAGGGTCATATATATCTATATTAAATCAACAATGTATTTATTTAATTGAATGCAGTACATGATATTAATAAACCTTCATAAGGGTTCAGTTGCAACCTGCGTTTGCAATGTAGAAGCGGAAAAACTGAAATCATTTACGACATAAATTTAATGGATGTTATTATGCATATATAATAACATTCAGTAAATATAAACCTTCCTCTTGAATTACTTTATCTATTTTAAGAAACTGCATCTAAATAAGTTGCGTTGTTTTAAAGATTGAAGCGCACGGGGGCAGAAAATTTTGTTTTATACTCTGTAGTAATGGGAGTAATAAAAAAAATAACTTGACAATGACAACACCATTTCCATTTTGACTTTGACATTAAAAAGTAAAAATTGTTTGCAAGTCAGCGGTCTTGGGAATAATTGAAAATATTCAATTCATTGATTATTTTTCTCGATTTTGCCCCAACAAATACATAGAAGGTACGTATTATATGCATTAAGGGACCTATGAACTTTTGTATTAAGAAAGCATTAAATACAAAGCGCTTTGTCATTGTGGCATAACCTGTATCCCCGGTGAATTGATGCTCTGTTTTCTTAGATGTTTCTGACTCGTTCTGAGTACGACCGAGGAGTCAACACTTTCAGCCCTGAAGGAAGGCTGTTTCAAGTGGAGTATGCAATTGAAGCCATTAAATTAGGATCTACTGCGATCGGAATATGTACATCGGAAGGGGTTGTATTGGCAGTGGAAAAGAGAATTACCTCACCACTAATGGAGCTTACCACGATCGAGAAGATTGTGGAAGTAGATCGGCATATTGCGTGTGCTGTATCGGGACTTATGGCTGACTCGAGGCAAGTATTAAAATATCATACAAGATTTAAAGACAAAAGTTAGTCTGTCTATGTACTGTACGCCCAATTTTAGCTTTTTAAAAAACACTTAAGAAGTACTAAATTTAATGAATTGTTATCATGATACCAAAAACTGTAATCTCTTCAACCTATCGCAGTCCACTGCTGGACATAGATCTCCCCAAAAATTAATGAAAATAAATTAACAAATGATTTACTTTGAGTCATTCAAACCAACTAATGTTCTTTGGAGAAATGAAATTTTAGGTATAGCATTTTATAGATTGTTTGTCTGTTGATATATACAATATAAGATTATTAATGATAATTATATTTTGAATAAAATGAGCATGTTGTGACCATAGTAAAAGTCATCAAGATTTAAGAAAGAAAATATGTATAAATTTTGAAAAATATTTTTTAAAATATGATTTTATGCCATTTTTACAATAGCTTATCAAAGGTCAGAAAAAATATCATGTACAGTACACTCATTAATTGAATAGGCATCTAAATACTCTGTTCCTTGCTAGATTTTTCATAGAAGGAAACTTCAGTCTAAACCAGAACAAGCAAGGTAGCTTCCTTTCAGGTTCATATGTGCTTTTCAATGGCCTAAAGTGATTTTAGTTTAGATTTTCAAATAGTTGTAAAATTTAAATATTACTTAATTATATTGAGTTAGTTCAAGTAAATATATAAATAATTGTAGTTTAATAATAAAATACCTTTCAGAACTTTAGTGGAGCGTGCCCGTGTGGAATGCCAGAACCACTGGTTTGTGTACAATGAGCGTATGAGTGTTGAGTCCTGTGCTCAAGCCGTGTCCAACCTGGCCATCCAGTTTGGTGACAGTGATGATGATAGTGGAACAGCGATGTCTCGGCCTTTTGGTGTAGCTGTTATGTTTGCAGGTTTGAATTCTTATTTAAATCTTGTATGTAATAAAGCATATTTTTTTGGTAGCCTTGAATGTGTTACAAATGTTGAATTAGACTTTTACAGAAGCATAAAAAAGAAACGAAACCCCATTATCAATAATTATATAAAATATGATTTTAAACAGCTTTCAAAAATGTATTGGTATTTATTTTCTGAGACCATAGATGAAAGGATAATATAATCCTGAAGAGATTTCACTGTTTTTTGAATCAGAATAAAGAAAGAGAATTTATTAGCATAATCTATTTTGTTGCTAAGCTGAGGTGACAATGGGCAGAGCAGAATCACAATGTATGGCTGTAAAAGCTATACTTCTTGAATGGAGACTGAGTGAATGAGAAATTCCAGAGTAGGAAGGCCATGCATACAATGTATAGGCAACTTAATGGTTGCCTGGAGTTCAAAACTTCTGATGCAGATTGCTTTTGCCAATTGAGAAGACCTATGACTTTGAGCTGTAAACATGTGATTGAAGTGGTTTAACATAATGATTTCATTTGTAGGTATTGATGAAAAGGGACCTCAACTGTTCCACATGGACCCCAGTGGGACATTTGTCCAGTATGATGCTAAAGCAATTGGCTCGGGAAGTGAAGGTGCTCAACAAAGTCTTAAGGTAATGATAACACTTTTTTAAAAGTATTCTATTAAAGTTTGTTTGCTATTTCATTTGTAACTTACAAATTGGATATGTTTATTCTTTCTAGCAGTTTGTAATAAAAACGTAGAAAATACTTAGTGTGAGTTTACTAAAATATATAGCTATTTTTTTTGTCAAAGTGTATAGGATGATCAAGTAGCTCACCTGATGATAAGTGATACGCCTGACTATGACAGAGCATTATTGAAGGAGCCCAACAACTGAAAGACAGTTATTCTTCTCCATTAATTCTGCACTGCGCCTGACATCAGAGACAACTGATATTAGATCTCTTATTGCCAGTTATTTTACTAGCTACAGTGCCCTTATTCCGGAACACATAAGTGCATAGCATTCTTGTTTCACAGGAGGATATCTGGCATTGTGGTGTCACCTAACTAGATGACTCAGTATTGTGTCTACCACCTAGTTTTCTACAGTAAAATGTATAGGCTATGTTAATCTAGGGTTTTATCTCATCACAAATATTAAAATTGCTTTAGTAGTATAGATGTTACAATCATACACACTCACAAACTTTCGCCTTAATATTTATTAGTTATAATTAATTACAGGAAGTGTACCACAAGTCGATGACTTTGAAAGAGGCCATCAAATCCGCCCTCACCATCCTCAAGCAGGTGATGGAGGAGAAATTGTCCGAGAACAATGTTGAAGTGGTGACAATGACACCCGAGTCTATGTTCCATATGTTCACGAGGGAACAGCTTGCTGAGGTGATCAAGGACATACCTTAGTCTTATGTATTATTGGTGCTCAAGGTGTGGTCTGAAGATTTCTTTTAAAGGCATGTGCACAGTGTTTTTGGCTTACTTCTATACTATATGCACTGGAAGTGTAATTCTTAATTCTGATTGGTGGGCAAAATTTAATGAAAAGACAATGATGTGATTAAAATTATTGTGAAAAGGCATGAATTATATTCTTGTTTTTGGATATTATCTTCAGATGACATCTGTGCGTTCGAATAGTGTTTTAGAGTAATATTTAAATAAATTGTAATTTGTTTAATCATGAGAGTAGTGCAACAATGTATGTATGTATCTTCAATATTATGTAAATTTATTTATGTAGTATTTTGATATATTGTAAAAGTTCTGTATACTACAGAGGTAAAGTTTATGTACTTCTTGAAATGTTGCCAGTGTTGATTGTGGTTTGTAAAATGCAGTTTGATTTAAATATTACTTTTGGATGGATCTTATGGTAAGTATTCACTGTTTTTAATAAAAGAAATCGTGTATGTATTGCGTATTATTTAGTGTTTTCCCTTACATAAGAAAAATAATAGATTTCATTTACAAAAAATACAGTTGTGTAGATTGATTTAGTTAGATTGAAAAAAGTTTAAAATGGAAATGGGTTCTGTAGTTTTACTAAGTATCTAAATTATCTGTAAAAACTGCATTAAGTCAGTTAAATCTTGCTTTTCTAAAAATTTTTGAATAAATAACCATAGCTTATTGAGGTTGCCTATAGTGCTTCCCAAGCTCTATATATAAATCTTATTGACAAAGATTAGGTAAGTGCTTATATTTTTTTATCTCATTTTTTGTTCATCTTTCCACACTTATAAAGAAGTAAATTTATTTTTATAAGTAGAGTTCTCATCATCTTACTTGTACCCTACAGGTATATTTTTTTTTTCGAAATTATTTTGATATAAATCAATCAGTCGCGTATGTCGTAGAATCGATGGCCGTTGGAGCAGACGAGTTCTGGAGTGGAGACCGTGTCTCGGCAAGCGTAGCGTAGGACGCTGGAATAGGCTGGATGAGTAAAGCGGAGGACCGGGATATCTAGCGCAAAATGGGGGAGACCTATGTCCAGCAGTGGACAGTATTGCAGTCCGCAGGTTGAATAGATAGATAGAATAGAAATCAATCCAATTGTTATGAAAAATCTGAAATTAAAAAGTGTCATATATAATTTAGATGATCGCGGCATTCCCAGAGTTGCAATGGAGTGAATCAAGTTCCAGGAACACAATTCAAGAGTTCTCGAAGCTAAGACTTGGTAGACAAACTGTTTAGTTAGTTCAATGGTGCTATGATTAAAAATATACAGATAAAACGTTTGGTTTATTCATTGTCGAAAAAATATTTTATAGCTATTCAAAAGGTCGTTTCTTCCCACGTTTAACCGGTGATTCTGTCACCACGGGTTTGACGGGTTACAACTTAAAAAACTTTAGCTCAGTAGACAGTAACAGCAACAGTTTATGTCCTCTATGATGGATGGTTATTTGAACATTTAATTATAAAAATGTCAAGCTATCCTTTACAAACTATACCTAGGTATTATTTTTTGTAGATTAGCCATTTATATCATATTCCAACTAATGTGGGAAGAACGTGCGTTTTTAGGTATCATAAAACATATTAGCAAAAGGATTATTTGTTTAAATAACATACTTACATACTTTTCTTACTTTGTTTCCTTTTGTTTTGGCCAGCTGGAAGAAATTTTATTGTGAAATAAGCTGTGCCTTTGTACGTACTTTTCCATGTTTATTGTGTTTTTGTCTTTTCTGTGTGTGCATAAATTGTTAAATAAATAAATACTTTTTCTATTTTACGGAAGACTTAAATTTAATTATGTTTTAGAATTGATTTACATTTAATATGCCAATGAGTTCAAGCAAAGTATTGTGGCTGATAACAATACATTGTTTGTTAAACCCAGTTATTATTTCTTTGTTTCAATACGGTTTGTAATGCAAATATTAACATTTAATATTTTTATAATGGAAGTTGATAGATAAAGTAAACAGGCAAAATGCCTTTTGTAGGCCATTAAATACAAAATAATAATACTAGATTCCTACCTTTTTTCCGGCTTAAAAGCAGTAAGCGGCCAATTTTGTTTAGGTTTTAATTTATTTTTTCGTAAGGATAGGTAAATTTACTTTAAAAGGCTTCAAATGAGAATTGTTTTTATAACAGTCAACGGTTTTAGCTTTTACTAAATTTAGTTTAATTTTGCTTAATTAGATGGACATTTTAAACAAATCAATGTGGGAACGCACTTAGCACTTGGTAGGTAAACACACACACACACACACCCACAAATCGATAAACTAATTTATAACGATTTCCATTAAGACTTCATAAAGATTTATCTTTTGGGAGAGTTTTAATGTTTGTTTAGGCAAATAAAATAATGATAAAATTGATGATTATTTATTACAAAATGAATTTCAATTACAATAAACTCTTAGGCCCGTAAACTTAAACGAGACTCTCTCTCGTCTTAGGCAAGTAAACTTAAAGTGATGATCTTTAATTGAATAGAGTTGGAAAGGAATAGCGCTATATACGATTCAATCAACGTTGAGTCTCATTCTAGAATATGGGCCTTAGGTTACGATGTATTGTTCATTTGACTACAATATTACAGTGGTGAACTATTTAACAACTATTAGATATTACTTCCTTGATATATATAACTATTATTTAAAATCTTAAAACATGTATAAAAATATTACAGTTTGAAAAAATATTTTATATTTGGATCTAGTTACAACGTAAAAATCAATGGTACCTAGCTACCTACACATTATTATTTAAACAAGTTGTAATGTGATTTATTTATTTCAATGTTTTTGTAAGTCAAACGGGCTCATGGGTATATCATATGTACGTTTTTGAATAGTAAAAAACAAGGTTTAAATTGTAACCTTAGGTATTTAGGATATAAATTAACATTATAGGCTTACTTTATTTAACTGTTACTCATTTAAGTGGAAGTACCATATGGTAGAAGAACCTTTATTGCCTATAGCAAAAACACGTGGAATAAGAATATTTGTATGAACATGTCTGTACATATGTATGTATTAATAATAACAATAAATACTTTAAACCGTTTAAGTTCCTATTTAAAACTGGGCCTAGGTGTCGCTTTGTGAATGTCTATGAATATTTATTTTTATTGTTTAAACAAGTGATACAAATACTAAAAAGTTGGTAGGTATTTTCGTCGGCGACAAAAGACAATCACAGATAAATAGAAATATTCACTGACATTTACAAATACATACATTTTTTAAATAAAAACAACCAATGTCATTAAAAACAGACATGTTCATGCACACAAATGTTTGTAATGACTGTAGTAGCCGAGGTCTCGACCATTACACCACATGGGTCGTCATAAGTAGGTATACTTTTAAGTACTTAATAAAAAGTATGTAAAGTATACAATCTCAATAAATACCTATATATAAACAATAGTTAAAGGCACTATAGATTTTAAAAACAAAGTATAAGCGATAATTTGTATAACGATTCATATGAGCGTTAGTTGTATGTTATAGCATGACTAGCTTTAAAATCTGCGATATTAAGTGCTGCCACTGAGGGTTACTATATTTTAAAAATCATTACTTAGATTGTTTATAGTCCAATTATATTATTTTTTTAATGAGCTGATGATGATGATGATATCAATTATCATTTTATCAAATTATTATAGCAATCAAGCAGCCCTGGACTTCAATTTGGTATTCCAGTACAATTTTAATGTTAATAGTTTAAAATGTTAATTTTATAGTAGAATGAATTGTCTAATGGTGTTACCAATTAAAATCTACCATAAAAAAGAACGGTTGTGTGCAAAGTTTTACTATTGAGACACAATTACAATCTTATTAGCGCAATTGAAAATTAGCGGAATTGGCGCCCTGGTGTTAATGGGCAACTTTCGCGTTTAAATACACAAATAACATCCAAGAAGAGATCAGAATGCCGTGATTAACGTATGACCTTAAAAAAAAATCACAGAATATTTTTTTTGTTACGGACAGGACGGTCAGGACGCTCACCTTAAGGTAAGTGATACGCCTGATTATCACAGAGCGGCATTGATGGAGACCAACAACTGATAGACAGTTATTATTCTCCATCAATACCGCACTGCGCCCGTCACCCGAGACAACAGAGGTCTCTTATACCCGGTAATTTTATTAGCTAATTTAGAAAATTTATTGCTTTTCACCCTTGAACCTGGAACACAACTATAGTAAAAACTTCTTTGAAGGCCTTAGATAAACAATAAATTAGATAACTAGATGCATTATCGCGAAGAAATATCAACCAATAAATGTAGGAGGCGCTTGACGAATGTTATATTTATAACATAAAATTATTTATTAAAAGTTTGGTGTCAAAAGGTACAAAATCAAAAGCACGAGCATACTAAAATGTCACTATGACATGTAACGAGAGACGTGATTAAGAATGAAAATTTTGCCCAACTGACGCGAGGGGCAGACTCTTGCCGCGGACACTTTTAAAGAAAGAAAGAAAAGAAAGAAAAATGATTTATTTTAGCAATAATTTTTAAGTCTTGCATCTTGTCAGTTTATTGTTTATCTATATTTATTAAGGCGTTAAAATGCGTGAGAATTAGGCAACCAACATATACCTATTAATTGCTAATAGACTGATATTTTACCAGTACTTCGCCAAGCTCTGTTCCAAATCCAACGGGTTAACATTAGGCGCGAACCTCTCGACGGGCACACCGTTCCTATCCACAATAAACTTTGAGAAATTCCACTTTATAAAATCACCTAACATCCCACCTTGAGCTTCCTTCAGGAACTGCCACAATGGATGAGTGTTTTCCCCATTAACGTCAACTTTTTCGAACAAATCGAACTTAACGCCTCTGTTCTGAGTGAATCTGAAGATATCTTCACGACTGCCAGGTTCTTGTCCACCAAACTGATTGCAAGGGAAAGCCAGTATACGTAGACCTTTCGATTCGTATTTGTCGTATAGCTCGTTGAGTTGTTTGTAATTGGTGTCGGTTAGGCCGCATTGTGAGGCAACGTTTACTATTAAAAGTACGTAGCCTTTGTATTTGTCCAATTTAACTTCTTTGCCGTTTAAGTCTTTGACTGTGAATTGGTAGATGGTTTTTGTGGTTTTAGCAGGCGGGGTATGTTGTTGGCTGAAAAACATTAAAATTATAAAGTAAAAATCCATACTAATATTATTTATGGTTGTGTTTGTGTGACGTAGTAGGTATTAAGTTTCGTATTATACTTCAAGACGTTTTATTTGATATCCATACTTTGTAGTGTAGGAACAATAGTAGTCAACCATCTTGGATTATCCGCCATATTGCTAACCATGCATTGTTATCTAAAGTAAGCGTGTAGGTATACAAAATTTCAGCTCAATCGGTTGAAGGTCTCCATCATCATTACAGTCTAAAAGTCCATTGTTCAACGAAGGCCTCTCTTAATGACTACCACACGGACCGATATCTAGCAGTTGACATCTATCTGGTACCCGCCACCTTAACCAGGTTATCCGTCCATCTGGTTGATGTCTCTTCATTTTTCGTTACGCGGACGCCACTCGAGAACCTTTCCGCCCAATAGGCCATCGGTTCTACGCACTATGTGCCCTACCCAATGGGCATCATTTCAATTTGCAACTTTGCTTGACAACTAAATTATTAAAATTGAAGATAACACTTGTTCAAAATTAAGTGTCAAGATTCCAACCAGATAAAAAAATAATATAAATTAATTAATAATATCCACTGACATTCACATAGCGCCATCTAGCCTTAAGTTAAGCGTTAAGCCTGTATAATGGGTACTAAACAACAGATACACATACTTATATACATTTTTTTTATAAATACATACATATTATACATAGAAAACACCCAGACCATTACAGACATGTTCGGCACACAAATGTTTGTACTGTCCGGGGACCGAACCCGGAACACTTGGTGTTGCAGCCGATGTGTCAACCGCAACACCAAATGGGTCGTCAAAACCCATATTAAATAAAAAGACTTACGCTTGTGTATGAAACTCTTTGAATGTGCTGACAGCCATGAATATGTCGTCAGCCAGCACGTCCGGCAATTCCATAGCCGCAAAATGGCCGCCGTCCTCCACAATGGTGGTGTGCAAGTAGTTTTTGTATTTAATACGTAAAACGAAGTCGGGATGGTATAGTACGTCGTTCTTGAACTTAATACCCCATGCCGGTACGTATGTTGGTATGCTGAGAACAAAACGCACACAATAATATATTGCATTAACTCAAAATAAGATTGATGAACAAACACGTTTAAAGTTTTACGAGTATGTCTTACTTAACATTGTTGCAAAAAATATTATATAAGATATAAGTGAAAATGAATTGTATTGTTTCAATTATCCCGTGTTGGAATTCAGATTTTTTTTGTCATTTACACACAGTACCATCTAGCTTCAAATAAGCTAATGTTTAGTTTGGGGCAAATCAATATTATAGGCTTATATGGATATTAAACAACGCATAAACACAATTATATATATATATACATATAAATTTTAATGTAAATACATACATATCATACATAGAAACACCCAGACCAGTCAAACTGGCTGGTTATAACTTACTCGTCCAACTTCAAATCCATATTCCTCTTGTTGTACGTCTCGGCGTGCAGCCGACAGCTGGTGGTGATGCTATTCGAGGTCCAGTACACCATCACGTTGTCGATGAGATGCGCCAATTGGTATCGCTCAGTCAAACGGCCATCGCTTGCTTTCTTGTACTCTTCATTGGTCCACGTTGAGAACTTTTCTAGAATATACGCGGCTAGTCCAGCTGGAGTGTCGTTAACGCTGCACCTGTATGAGAATGGTTCTATCACTCATATTAATAAATATCACTGACATCTAGCCTAAACTAAGCATTAAGCTTGTAAATGACTACTAAACATTGATAACTTATACACGTTTTTTGTAATACCTGTTATAACAAAGAAAACCCTAGAAAATACAAACAGGCATGTTCATTTTAGTATACATTGTTTTACTTATTACATACACATATATTGCACATCTTAATGTGTTAAGTACAAATGGAACAGTTAAATAACAGTATGATTAATTTAGGTATAACAATGACTATGCGATCTTTGGGGTATAACTAAAGGACTAATATCTGTCGTGTGTGACGGCCGCGGGGAAGTTTTTGACAGAAATAATTATGATTACTACACGTAATTTGTTTTGACTTCTTTGTGTTCAGGTTCACTCACTTGGTTAACCACCAGGTGAGCAAATTAACCGTCCAGTTTACTTCATCAAAATATATGTTGCCCAGTTAAGCAAAGCCAACATTAATTTTGCAGAACTTTTTCACACATACACAAAAAAAGTAAAGAAAACAAAGTGATCATAAATTTATTATTAAATACTACCTGCAATGGCTTAAATTCACTAACGAATGTTATAAAATGAACAAAAAGTTCTCTCCGGCGGGGAATCGAACCCCGGTCTCCCGCGTGACAGGCGGGGATACTGACCACTATACTACCGAAGACTAGCGTTTGTATTCCATAGAGGGTTTGTATTGTCCATTTATAATATATACTATACAGATGATGCATCCCATACTGCAAAAAACGTGACCACTACGGAAGCTATTTGAGGAAGCTATTTTTAACTCACTTTATTCTCACTAGATGCCACTAGGTCCGTGACTAGGTGCTTATAGCAAGATTCGCGTAGACAGATTAAACTGATATTTGAAAATCCGATAGGTGGCGTAAAAACACAGCTATTAATTAATCACAGTTCTAAATAAGGACGGCAACAGCGCATTTATTGTTTATTCTTACGGCGCGTGCGCTTTGACAGAGCGGCAACGTCGCGCGTTAGTGCGCTCTTCCGAATCCGATCCGACTAAAATGTAATTTCTCAAACCAAACATTTTGATAGGCATAGGTAGATAGGTATCTATGTATATTGACGCGCGCGTCGTGCGTGGCGTGTGTAGTATTGTGCAAATTTAATTGCAATTAAGAATTGATTAATTGTGACGTTGCAATTAAACAATGAATTTATTGTTGATTGTGAACCAATAACAAATGAATTTCCAGGTTTTTTAATTAAACTTTTATTAAATAAAACTATTACTCATTATTATTTCAAAAATATAGAATATTATATAGAATTGAGCAGTAAGCCGTTGGTTCCAGGTGGGGGTTATTAGAGGAGGCTCTTATTATATATTAATAAATATCCACTGATATACACACAGCGCCATCTTGCCGCAAGTTAAGCGTGAAGCCTGTATTATGTATGAGTTCTAAACATACTTATACACTTTTCTTGTAAATAATATAAAAGCCAGATATTTTGTGAACGAAAAGCATCTTATATGTAGGTATATAGCCGCAAGAGCGGTCTTGAATGGAAGCCATCAACGGCGACGATATATTTATCAAAGGACAAAGGATACAAACATAAGGACTTAAGCGCCGTGCAAGACGCGTCACTTACGCGTTTTCTTCAAAATACTTATTAGTGTTTTGAATCAATGGTCACTTATTCCACACTTGTAATGTTTTTTATGTTTTTGTTATATTTAGTTTTCGACACTATATTAAATTGCGTTTTTAATTTGCTAAGGAACTGATATAATTTATTTTTATCACTATCAATACCGGTGAACTGAATTTATTTTTGAAGACGGAAAGTAAAGGTAGGCTCTTCGTTCCAGCGTTAGGACGGTAACTTATTTATGCATATCAATATATATGCGGTACTACATATTATGCCAAAATAACAATGTTTAAAATTTTTGTCGGACTGTCAGTTTGTTCCGGGTAATCTGTGAAACGGCTTGACGTATTTGGACGGGACTTTTTTTGGCAGGTAGCTGATGTAATAAGGAAAAACAGGGGCTGCTTTTGAACCGACTTAAAAAAAGGAGGTTACTCGATTCGACCTTGGCAAAAAAACGGAACCCTTATAAATTCGTCAAGTCTGTCTGTCTGTCCGTCCGTATGTCATATCCTTTTTTCTCCGAAACTATAAGAACTACACTATTCAAACTTTGTAGATATATGTATTCTGTGAACCGCTATAAGGTTTTTACAAGAAACTTGAAAAAATATTAATATATTTTGGGGTTTCCATACAGTGAACTGAAAAAAAATTTTTTTTCATCGACCCCCCGTTTGGTGTATCAATGTGTATAGATCTTGAAAAATGGTATCGAGGTTTCTAATATCATTTTTATAACTTGAATATTTTGCGCGAGAGACATTTTCAAAGTTGAAAAAAGTGTGTTAGAAATTCGAGGAGGGCTCTAATTTCTAAACTATGGGGTTGATAAAATAAAAAATGATGTACATAACCATAAAATCTGACAATAAATTTAGTTTAAGCGATTTCTGATGTGAAGTTTTTTTATACGTCATAAATGGTGAACCACTATTTTCTCATAATAAAGCTGTAGTAGGTGCCTAAGTAAATAAATAATATTTTTTCTATGTAACTTACTGCTGCGGAACCCACCACTATGCGACTCGCGCTTGCCCAATTTTTTTACGTTTGTTCGCATATATCTTCGTCGTTTATGAACTGATTTTATGATTATTTTTTTGTTGGAAAGAGGATAGTCCAGAGGTGGTTCCAAGATAAGGAAATAATAAATTTGATGAGTGGTGACCAGAGAAATTGAACATTAAAAATCGACTCATATCAACTACTACTTCATGTAATCATGACAGATGTTTATTTGAGTGATTATTTTTATTAGGAATCCCTCATTCACTCACTTATTCTCAAAAATTTTCAGACAAAAAAATACAGACTTCAAACTGAAAATCTACAGAGATATGTTTAGCCAAATAGAAATGCTTAAATAATTCTTCATAATTTTTATGTCGGTGCCAAACAAACTACCTACCTATATTAAATTATAAAGCTGAAGAGTGCGTTTGGCTCCGACATCAAAATTATGAAAGAATTATTTAACCATTTCTATCTGGCTAAAATTTATTTTTAGTTTTAAATCGGTATTTTTTTTCCTCAAAGTTCAAAAAACGTAGCCAAGTCGTTTTTGTAGTTTTAACGATAAATTTAAGCAGAAGCAAGTTTTAAGAAGTACAAAAAAAGTAAGAATAAAATTTAAAACTTTTAGTTGAGTTGCGTTTAGTTCGACCCATCTAACATGCAATTTTATTTTGATTGCACTGCATATTTCATGTTTTTATTATTCCCATTTACAATTCATAAGTAGTCTTTTTATCAGTGTAATGAACACACACACAAAAAAGCAATTTGTTATAAAAACATTATAATAGAAAAGCTGATTCAACACATCTAATAACACATTAACTGTGATAAAATTAAACGCAGTTTGCTCGCTCAAAGTGTACACGTGCAAGCGCCATCTATTAACTTTTTTTTTTTGCTGCAACCGTGCTTTCGATAATTGTGGTGGTTCCTTTTACTGCCGTTACCGGTACTGTCGCAAATCTTTAAAAAACTTTTATTTATTAGTAAAAAATGTTTTTTATATGATTGTTGATTGAATTAAGGAAAATATTGATTTTAGGAATAATAATTATTTGATAATATTGCATTTTAAAGTGTAAGCAAGATAAACTGATACAAGTAACGCCATCTATCGAAACTTCGTAGGAAGCTCACGGACAATATTAGGCGATGGGACCCCGTGTATTGTGAAAAAGTATAACAATGAGTTAAGAATATATGTAAATTAAAAATTCCGATTTTAAATTGATCTTTTTTAATTTTTTTTTTTTTTGAAGACTAAAGTGTAATAGGGATAAATTTAACATTTCATATATTGAAAAGAATATCACCTATTCATAGTCAGATACACCTACTGTACAGATTTTTAGAATCTTTAGTGAAGTAGAATATTTCATAGAATTCCATAAGTAAAGTTTACCTATTGTATCAGGCTTGGTGGCCTGAATATGCATGTACCCAGACTCTTCCATTTGCTTTGTGAACAGCTCACCCACGGAGTATACCCTGCTTTCCAAACCTGGTTCCGCTATCAGACTGGGCCACAATGAACCTGTAAACAATTTAGTTCCATGAGACACTCATAGATGGCGCTGTTAAAGATTATATTCCAAATAGTTCTCTGATTAAAAAAATATGATAACTTTTGTTATAATAGAATTTTATTAATAAAATATATTATGTGAGGAAGCTTTTTAAAATAATAACACAAGTAACTCAATATAAACTCTTAAACTATATTATCACGTAATGTAATTAAGACTAAAAGCAAAAGATGGCGCTGCATAAGCCATTCAACTATGATGAAGTTATTTTGGTAATTAATAAGTGCCGTAAAGAAGTTTGGAAACAACAATATCTTAAGAAAGTACTCTTATATACTGCAATATCTAATATAAAACACTGAGCAGGGTATGAGGTGCTATTGGCACCCGCACTAGCGTGGAGATTATGACAAATACCTAAATGACTGTTACCCTAAAACTTACGCTAAGTATGAGACTTACCTAAAGTGAACACTAAATCGTCCATTGGAATAAGCTTTAGCAGTTAGCACTAACAGATTGGTGTTACTGTTTTATTTTTTATTAAAACGTGTACAGGATGGTCAGGATAATTACGTGATGGTAAGTCGGATCATGACACAGCGGCATTGTAGGAGCCTAAAAACTGATAGACAGTAATTAATCTCCATCGATACCGCACTGCGCCCTTTACCCTAGACAACAGATGTTAGGTCTCTTATACCAGTAATTTAACTAGCTATAGTACTCCACCCCAAAACAAGAAGTGCAAAAATTTTTATTTCACGGGACGCTACTGGCGCAGCGGTGGTACCAGAGACTCAATACCAAGTCTAAACATAGTAAAATAAATAATTTTTAACACCATACCAGGAACATATACTCGAAGCGAGCGGACTGAACAGTACTACTGGGAAACTGCTATGGAAACCCAACACGTTTTCCGGGAATAAATTGCAATGGTCGATCCAATAGTATGCCCACGTCCCCTCCGTGGATATAGTACTTCGCAATGCCGATACGCTTCATCAGGTTGCGTATAACTACTGCCATTTCTACTGGCCCGAACCTGTCGAGCTGCACCCTGTTATAATAAATAAAAATGATGAACCATTTGGTGTATTGGTTACTGCACTAAGGCTCTGGTTTGATCCCGTGTATAACAAACATTTGTGTGCATGAACATGTCTGTTTGCCAAAGGTCTGGGTGTTTCTATGTATAATATGTATTTACAAAAAAATAATATTATATAAGTATGTTTATTAGTTAGTACCCTAACTACGAGCTCCTTGCTTAATATGGGAATAAATGGCGCTGTGTAAGTATCAGTGATATTTATTAATTCATTGACCTTTTACAAACACTTAAAAAACGACTCTCTCTTCAACCTATCGCAGTACACTGCTGGGACATAGTCTCGCCCATTCTGCGGTATAAAATCTCGGTTCTTTGATTTTCTGATCCATCCTCCATAGCGACAGCGCTTACGCATGGCTAGACGCGGTCTCCACTCAGAACACGTTTGCTCCAATGGCCAACGGTTCTACACATACGAGACCAGCCTGCTGCCACTTCAACTTGATAGCTAGCTATGTCGGTATCTTTAGTTCTCTTATGTAAGCATAAATAAGCAAGAATGAAACACAAATGCAATTTTTTATCGAAAAGAATGTAAAAAAAAGCATACTGATTTACCCTGATAGACCAGAAATCCAGAAATGTAATAAGGCCCTTTAAAAGAGTGCACTATCTCACCCCAAATTAACCTATCATAGGAAGGATGGCGTAGCTGCTGGCTCGGGAAATTCATAGAAAAGTATATGTTCCATGTTATGGAGTTGGTTTCTGCACTAAGTCTTGAAGTAGAGCGTGTTGTACGTGTGAGCCATGGCGGCTTGTTGTTCACTCCAACCCACCCTAGGGAGGTTTGTGCGGGTGGGTAAACAACTGGCAGAAGCAGATCAATCTTTCCTGTCTTCTCAGGCATCCACACGTGTTACCGGTGAACTGATGTATAATAGTATATTAACTTGCCTCTGAATATCCAAAACAGGAAGACTGGGCACAATGACTTCAAAGACAATCTTGTGCGAGGTCCTGTGAGTTGTAAGCTATTATCTCATAGAATTCCCTGAAGGAGCCAGGCCATCCATGCAGTAGTAATAATGGGACCACCTGAAAGACAAAACCATTATAAAAATAATATTCTAATATTTGTGCTAAATTTGAATAAATATCTCTTAAAAACTGATTTAGTGAAGTTGTTGAAGAATCACATAACAGTGATTGATTTGTTTATAAATAATAATAAGTATCATTTGAACAGACTTTTTAGCAGTTTAATACGAGTGAATAACTAATGTAACTTCTCCAAAACAATAGATTTTTGATTACTTTTCTGTTAACACTGTTTTATGAGATATAAGCCTGTTTCTAAAAAAGACTCAAGTATTGATCTTTACTTAAATAGAGTCAGAAGGAATGCCACTATTTCATATTATTATATAGCGCTACCCCTTTTAAACGCAATCCAAGATAAATGTTGAGTCTCGTCCTAGAATACGACCTTAGTATGCCAATCATCAACTTGAATAATCAATTTACATACCGTAATATCAGCAGTCACTTTTGCTTTACATGTACATAGTGGACATCCAACCCTGTATTTTGGTTTTGAAATGATTGTATTGTTAAAGAAGTTCTCTCTGTCTTTAAAGTTGTATTTATTCTGCCAATAATCAAGCACTTGGGTAAGGTAGTTAGTGTTGAAGCCATATGTGAAACCGGAGTCTTCTAAAGGCGTGTGAACGGGCGTCGATGAAGTAGTCTCTTCTGAGGTCGTTAACAATCTGCAGATAGTGCGTACAATATAACTAGGTGGTAATTTGTACTGATCATCTAGATAGGTGCCAATGCAGTGTCACATATTGTCCCGTGAAATAGGAGTGTTATGCCATATTTAGGAAAGAGGCTAGTAAAATTATCAGGTATAACTAACACCCTTATAGGGTGCTTAGGCCTTAGTCGTCCACGCGGGCCCAGTGCGGATTGGACGACTTCACACACAACCTTTGAATCTCTTCGCAGTGTGCATAAAGGTTTCCTCACAATGTTTCCTTCACCGTAAGAGCGTCGGATAACGTACGTATAGTTTCGAAAATACGAAAACACATTAGTACGTGGCGGAATTCGAACCTCAGCCCTCCCGGTAGGAGGGCGACAGTCCACACCATTGAGCCACCGACGCTCTATGCTATATAACTTATGCTACGTAACTTGTACTAATTACTACACTGCTAATTCAAAATGGCACCTCATCAGAGTCACATTTTTTATTGTAACTGTTACCTATCCCAATTTGTAACCTTAAATCCCAAAAATTTTTTTGGCCTTGTGTACCTATTTAAAACAAATCGGACCTGGCAACACTAGGTATCAGAGACCTTAAATTTATTGTTCATCATGGGGGACTGAGTTGTTTTATGTCAGATTTATATGAGGCAGTGGATCTCTCTAGTCCAGCCATCCAATTTGTGCTGAATGCTTTTCCACTCATGAAATTTATTTCATTAAAATTAGTTATTGCATTAGAAAAAACTCACCACATCAGAAAACTCAATTTCAAATGGTCTTATAGACTCATCAATGACTGGATCTATGGGATAATGTCCCCACCATTGATTTAGATTTAGCTTGGTTGGGCTGGTGGGCTTATCAACACTTTATATACATAATATGAAAACAATCCCATCAGAACAGCAATGATGAGGAGTAATTTACTATCTGTAACAAAATATACAAAAAAAAATTTTTAACAGATATAATTTCTCACATAAAGGATATAAGGCCAATAATATTATAGAAATCAAATACATTGAACAGTCATTAGCTACCATTAACAATTGGAAGCTACCGAGCTTTCAAACTTTGCACAACTTTTTTTAAATTAATAATTACCTAAATTATATTGACAGTATCGTCCATACTTAATTGATTATCATTGCATTTTTAAACTATTCATTAATAAAAGAAAATAAATACCTACTATTGAATATGAAGATTTCGACGAAGTAGCGGGGTGCCGATTTCTGGCTTTGTTTTCCATTTTTGTTTTCTTTTTTTTCCTTCTTAGACTTTTTTTTAGCCATTATGCAATTAAGGAACAGCTGGAAATTTATAAAAAAGTAAACTTTAAAAAAGTGAGTTTGGAAAAACACTTCAATATTTTAAAGTAACGAAGACATGGGAGTTGCCGGTCGGTTTATTTCGCGTTATAAAGT
>PQWD01000205.1:174932-195082 GCA_019425675.1 Leucinodes orbonalis
AAACCAGTTTACATATTTCCTGATCCCTGCCATATGCTAAACTATTGCGAAATGCATTTGAAGCTAATTGTATTTTTGTAGACCAAGATGGGAAACAAGCTAAATGGGACCATCTCATTAGCTTAAATAAAATTCAAGAAAAAGAAATTTTCATCTTGCTAATAAGCTAAGAAAGATCATATTTATTTTAAAAACCAGAGAATGAAAGTCCGATTGGCCTCTCAATTATTAGTAATAGTGTAGCTGATGCTCTTAATTTCTGTGCTCAATTAAATATTCCAGGACTGCAAGACGTTGAAGGTACAGTTGTATTTTTAAAAACTATGACAATTTGTTCGACGTGTTTAACTCTCATCACATGGCACAGCTTCACTATAAGAAACCATTAAATCCTCATAATAAAAAAAACATATTTGAGTTTTTGTCGGCTACAGAACTTTATATAAGAAACCTAAAGCTGACAAATGGCACAAAACTCGTACAATCAGGCAGAAAAACCGGTTTTGTTGGGTTTTTAGCATGTATTAAAGTTTAAAAGAATTATACATGCAATTAGTTGAGGTAAGCAAGGCGCTCGAATATTTTCCAACTTACAAAGTGAGTCAGGACCATTTGGAATTACTCTTTGGTCAGATACGCTCCCACGGTGGCTGTAATACTAACCCAACTGCCGACAGTTTCAAGCTGTTTATAAAAAACTTCTGATAAAAACGGAGTTAGCAGACTTTGACAATGGGAACTGCCGATCAATGGACATATTAGTATTTTAACATGTTCGTCAGCCTTACAACATATCAATGTCACGACAAATCCATCTTTACAAAATGAGTGTGAAGATGGATGATGAGTGCATTATATGAGATGACAGTGTTCGAAGAAGAAATGGACAAAGTAATAGAACATTTACAGATTTTAGCACGCAAGTGATTACATACATTGCAGGTTTTGTTGTCCATTCGCTAATATACTCACTAAAATGCGATACTTGCAAAGGAGCTCTCAAATCTGATGACAACACAAAGAATATTTTCATTTTATAAAAGTCAAAGACAAAGGTGGACTTATTTACCCGGCTAAAGATGTTGTCACCATTTGTGAATACACAGAAGCAGCAATAAAACTGTTGTGCTTTCGGACAACAAAATACTTATAGTACAAAAAATATTGCTCAAAAACTTATGGCCAAATGTTTACCACAATTTATTGGCATGAACATTTTTGACAATATTAAATTCCACCAGTATGAACTGTCACATTAGATAATCATTTGGTGCTGCTGATGAAATGTGTAATGGAAAAATATTTAAGAGTAAGGCTTCATTATCTCACAAAACATGCAGCGCCAAAATTGTCAAAACGTCAAGCGCTGACTAAATATTTACATTCAGGACAGTAATTAAATAAATAACTTACTAGCTCAAACAATGTGTTTTGTTTTTGGAGTTCCTAATTAGTAAGCTGCAGTAGATATACGAATGTACAAAATTATAAGAAAACAAACGTACTTAATTATTACTTACCAACATCGATATTAAATTATCGATACACTCTCACTCAATATTGTCAGTAGTGGTGGCTTTTAAGTTACGTTTAACCAATGAGGATTCTGCATTTCGCAATCTTAGTGTGTGTTAGCTATTGTTCTATTACGTTTCAATACATTTTGTAGTAGGATATTTTGAGCGGACACCGAAACCATTATGTTAGGACCGGCGCCTTATCTCCTTTGCTATATATCTATGATCATTACTTAGTTGAATGCAGCTGGCAACATTGTAGTATGTAGAGCAAATATATGTCCCAAGCCATGAAATTTTCAAATAAAAATAAAATGTCAAACGTGTAGATGAAGGCACCAATCAGAGTTCGCCAAGTAAAACTGTCAACGTTTTCCTTTCGGGAATGGGATTCTTCTAATTTGACTTTAATTAGGCGAGCAAATAGAATCAAATTCTCGACACACCTTTTAAGTGCCACTATACCTGATTGCTAAAGTTAATTTTAGACAGTACTTTCACTATTGTTTTTCTAAAATGTACAATTTAATGTGTTTCATTTATTCGTGGCAGCAGTGATACAAATCGCACTAGCACTCAGAGAAGGCGAATGCGAGGTTTGTGTTAAAATGTTGAAAAATTCGCAGCCACATTATCCGACGACGTGAAGAAGGAACAAGAAGAAGAAGAAGAATTTAAAAAGTTGTAAGGGTTCCAGAAATAAGAAAATCGGTTTTGTTACTATAGGAGTCTCGAACATCTGCGACCGGATTTTGGGAGAGCTCTCTAAGCCTCTCAGTTGGTCTATGCCAGCTGATAAAATCTGTGAAAAATTGAAGAAGAAAGACGCACAAATCTGCGACCTGAGGTTCGACAAACAGATCGACCTGAACAATGTTGATTTAAAAAAACTCAAAGTTCGTGACCTCAAAAAGATTCTCAACGACTGGGATGAAGTATGTGACGGCTGCATTGAAAAGACAGATTTCATCAAGAGAATAGAAGAATTAAAACCCAAGTATATGGGAAGATCTGATTTGTAAAAAATAGTACAATAATCTAGGTAAGATTAAATAATTTCATTTCATCATAATGCCATTGTGTAACATCACACAGCTCATGAATGTTGTAATACTCCTCTTTCAGTGTACGCTTCCCATCTCTATATTCTGGAAATGGCAAACTTTCATAACCATTCATAACTTAATGGTTTGTTTAATTATCTGATTGAAAAACTATTTTAACAGGCCATATTGAGTTTTATTCTTAAAATTTTTGTTAAGAAAGTTTATAACAACATAAATGCAAGATCTATCAATTTTTTTTAGAAAATGCCTGCTTAGTGCCTTTCGGTCGTATTTCTCCATATAGCCATAACAAATGTCCCAGTACAGTAAGCTTAGTTAATTAATTATATGGAATGAATTTCTGAAATTACAAAATACTTTCTTAAAAACATAGTTTAGAACTATTTTGGAATGTGACTAAGTAGGATTACAGTCACATTCCAAAATAGTATAGAATCTCAGTCTACCTTTTAGTATAAGTATTGGCAAAGTCACCAAAATTAAATTAGTGATTACTATTATGTCTAATTTATTAACACTATAATGCTTACAATTAAGACTAATTAATCTGCGAAAAATGTTTTTTATTCAATAGTAGATTCTTTTTTGTTAACAAGTAAATAAATACACTTAAATGTTGGTCTTGTAGATGGCCTAAGACTTGTTGGGAAAAACTGTTCCCGCAAAAAAAAAAATTGTCTTCACAATAGCCTTCAATTGGATTAATATAGTAGTCATTCAAAATATTTGTCTTCTCAGGTACTCGGGCCAACTGCACATACCCAAGACATCTCTAGTAGAGCGGAAAATTATGTGGTGGTCCTAGTGATTATTAAATTATTGCATTTGAACTGTGTGCTTGAATGAATGCCTGTGTACACAAGTGAATAAATTATTAATGTAATTAAGTAAATATTTTTAAATATATTGTATTTTTCTTTGTCCAATACCATTAAAAACTTCTAAAACTAAAATTATAATGCTGGGAACTAATAATACCATTGCATTATAATTTTGAAATATGCTGTCACCACAGCATACCATATACTGTACATTATCCAGGTACCAATATATAATTTTAAAAAAGTTGTTCTCTACTTACAAAAAAAATTATTAACTAATAAAATTGTTTTGATGTAATTTTTCAAGTCGTAAGTTAAGAAATAAAGGCTATTTTATTTGTATATTATTTAAAACAATTACCCCTTTATACTATACAATAGAGGTCTTGATGGCTGATATGTTCAGATGATGAGAATGCAACTTAACTATCACAATAGCTAGGCATTGATTGGATGCGCAAAGAAGTATTATCTGGAGTCCCTATAACTTCTGTTAAAGCATGGAAGTTGTGAACACCCACAAATGCGCATTTAGATTGCATGGCCTAATCTCCCTTTTGAGGCAACATATTAGGCTGATTGATTGGTTACAATTCTATTTATATCATTACAGCCTTAAATGTATGTCCTCTGCTGAACGAAGGCCTGTAAAATTCCAGTTCACAAATCTTTCTTAATTATTATCTCTAAAAAATCCTTACATCATAACCATTACATACTGTTATTTATATTTCATATATCAAGATCTACAATTCAATATTAAGTATAAGAAATATAGCAAATAAAAATCCTGTAATTTGAGACTAAAGATTTATTTTGCAGCAGTTACAATGTGTTACTAGAACAGATAATTTTACATGAAAAATTTATTTGATCATTAATACACAATGGTTGAGATACAGAGTTTTCATTAGTGGTACTTGTAGTTCCTGTGATGCTCTGCAAAAAAACGTATAAATAATTATTTCATATTAGTTGTATTATATATTTACATGCATAGTGAAATTATGAAATATAAACAATCAGCGAAACAGAAGAACTATTTTTGCTTTGTAATGTTTTATTTTGAACCCAAGCCAATTTTAAATTGAGGAATAGTTATGTACAAAAGCAGACTAAATGGTCCCTTCTCTTTTTGAAACAATTGAAGTTTGATTTTTAGCTAGTTGCAGAAATTCTTAAATTTCTGTATCCAACATACCTAGTGTAGAGTTTCAGGTTGATTCCCTTTCTACAGAAACATTTTTGTGAATGAAAATGTGTATTACAGATCTAGGTCTTCAATGCCTAACTATATTTACAGTAATGCATATATTTATCCATTATTTAGTTCCCACAGAAGAGGCTCCTTATTTAAATTATAGGTGTGATGTATGTGTGCAGGTCTGTAAATACTTATTTTTAAAAATAAAGTTATCTGATTACCTAATTTTCTTAGGTTTGATATTGAAAATACATAACAAGAGGTGTAACTTACTGATCCTTCCATAGTTAATTGCATAGAAGAAGGCCATGGACCCAACTATCAGCTGGAAGAATGGAGCCATACCCACTTTCTTGGGCTGCACATACTTATGCTGCCATCTCCACCAGGCTGTAAAAAAAATATTCATCATCATCAATCGTAAGACAACCTATGCCAGGATTTCACGGATTTGTTTACCAATGACGGGCAGCAATGGGATTCCTAACCTCAAATAAAAAAATAAGGTACACGAAAATAAATTTACCTCGGCTGCAGGCACCAGCGATAGCCGAAGGGCTCTTGTTCCTACGAGCCAACCATGAGCCAAGTTCATTCAGTTTGACCTGCCCAAATGGAGTGTCAGCTGAAACACCAAAAATAAATTACATAATCGCATATTACATGCTATGGAAGACATACAAACATTTTCTTATTACTTACGCTTTCCATAGTATCGGGCCGGATCATAGGGTCCGTGTACAGCTGGATTATATTCCTTTGGATAATCACCGAATGCCATGGTTATTCGGGACTTTATTAAGACTAATTTTTTAATAAAAAATTGACCCAATACTCCCCGATGTCACTGTCAAAATTCAACCATAGACTTTGAAGTTTTTGGACATCAAGCATCATGGTCACAAAATTGACCATGAATAAACTATAGTAAGGAATTCTAGATAGGTATAATAAAATATGTGTTGAAGTTAAAGTCAGCTTACAGAAATATTTAATTGAGACTTATTTGGATATTAGGTATGCACATATTATTTTTGGCTTATAGCATTTAATACGTAGCCAATGTTAAACTTAATATAAAATAGTTAAAAGAGTAACTGTCAAAATACATAGTCTATGATTATACAGCATATTTCATTATTTCGATTGTACACGATCGTTGTTTCTATCTTCTGTAAAACTTAGATAAACAAAACAAAATGGTTTTGGAGAGTACAATGATTTGTGTAGATAACAGTGACTACATGAGAAATGGTGATTTTCTTCCAACTCGTCTACAAGCCCAGCAAGATGCTGTTAACCTGGTATGTCATTCTAAAACACGGTCAAATCCAGAAAATAATGTAGGTCTTCTGACTCTCGCTAATGTTGAAGTGCTGGCCACTTTAACTAGTGATGTGGGCCGTATATTATCCAAACTCCATCGTGTTCAGCCCAATGGCAATATCAATATTCTTACTGGGATCCGAATCGCCCACTTAGCACTTAAACATCGCCAGGGTAAAAACCACAAAATGCGTATCGTTGTCTTTGTTGGCTCGCCTATTCAAACTGACGAGTCGCAGCTAGTGAAGTTAGCCAAGAGGCTGAAAAAAGAGAAAGTGAATTGTGATGTTGTTTCCTTTGGCGAAGACTCTGAAAACAATCCTCTTCTGACCACTTTTGTGAACACATTGAATGGCAAAGACAACACTTCTGGAGGAAGTCACCTGGTGTCAGTACCAGCTGGAGGATGTGTTGTGCTGTCTGAAGCTTTGATTTCAAGTCCATTAATTGGTGGTGATGGAGCTGGCCCTTCTGGTTCCGGATTGTCTCAGTTTGAGTTTGGTGTTGATCCAAATGAAGATCCAGAATTAGCACTTGCTCTGAGAGTATCTATGGAAGAACAAAGACAGCGCCAAGAAGAGGAGTCCCGGCGCCAACAAACCGGCACTGAAGGCGAAACTGGAAAGACAGGAGAAGTGCAAAATAGTGGCATGGAAAGGGCACTGGCTATGTCTCTTGGGCGTGAGGCTATGGAATTATCAGAGGAGGAGCAGATTGCTCTTGCCATGCAGATGAGCATGCAACAGGATGCACCAGCAGCTGAAGAGAGCATGGATGTGTCAGAGGAGTATGCCGAAGTCATGAATGACCCAGCATTTCTACAGAGTGTTTTAGAAAATCTTCCTGGAGTGGACCCTCAAAGTGAAGCCATTAGAAATGCCATGTCCACCATCAAGAAAGATAAGGATGAAAAAGATGACAAAGATAGCAAGGGATCAGGTTCCAAAGAATAAACAAATAATTTTTCAATTTTTTTTATTCATCCTTTATGCTCGTAAACTTTAACATTAGACACCACTTTAGTGTAATTATCACTAAAAATGTATAAATACAGATGATATAAATTATGTTTTGCCATTTATTTCCATGATATCCAATTCAGACCTTCAATCTTGTAATATTCTGAAACATAATTGCGAACTAAAACAAAACAGTTTTAATTGTAAAGATAATAAATTCATGGCTTGTAACTGAATTATCTTACCTTACTTGAGTCATCAAAAAAGTGTTTGCTTTGAAATTTCTTTTTTATTTCCTTCAATTGTTGATTCCTATATGCCTCATTGAATTGTTTTTGCTTATGTACTGACACCAGTTCTTTTTTATTTTCTATAATAGAGCATAAGCTTTAAATCAAGAATTGCATTTAATTAGTACATTGAAAAAAAATACCAGATTTTTTTTCATATTGAAATACTCCCCACCCATATTACCTTTGTTCTTATTCTGCTCTTGGGGTTTCTTGTTTAATAACATGAAAGAACTTTTTATATCTTCCAATTGTGGTTTAAAACTTCTACTGCATAAGCCAGCTAAAAAATAACAATTACTAACATACATCATCATAACATAGTCATAAACATCAAACTTGGATAATTCTTTGTTTTCTTTGTTCTGGTGTTGAAGCTGATAAGAAAAAGACTCAATTTCGGTTCTTAACAAATTGGTTGGCAGGGGAATGACCCTATATCACTGAGTGCTACTCAAGACACCATGGTTTGCCTGGACATTCTCCCCTTGGAGGGAAAACTCTCCAAGGATAAGTTTTCCTCAATACCTATTTAATCTACATCTATATAAATATACTTTTCACTAGCTGTGCCCCGCGGCATTACCCGCTGTATAAGTTGTTCTCCCGCAGTAAAACGTAGCCCATTTGTTTATCTAGGGTGTCAGCTAACTATTAGAATCGATTCATAAGGCGCGCAGCCACGTTACAAGCAGCCTGTTTTTCTTTATTACATAAGCTACCTGCCAAAAAAGCTCCGTCTAAATCGGTCCAGCCAGTTTAGAGATTACAATAAACAGACAGACAGAAAAAATAAAAAATGTTTCAGTTATGTCAATATTTAAATCACTAGCAAACCCAGCGAACTCCGTTTCGCCACCAGATGCCTTCGTTTTATGTAACATCTCGTTTGGTGATCAAAAGATGCCATCTACTTAAAATATTGGTTTGTAGTACATGCTATGTATCAGAGATGACGCTGTATGTGAAAACAGATTTTCCCGCTTTTCTGTTGAAATTTTTCCTTAATTTTATTTGCTATAAGCCTCACGGAGCCCGAGACCTTTCCAACGAATGCAAAACCGTGAAATCGGTTCTTGCGTTCTGGGATTATAGCGTCAGGAAGGAAAACCCGACCTACTTATTTATATAGTAGATATCAGTTCCACCAGTCATCCTCATCAAGATCTGCGAGTGTAGGTACTAATTCACCCAAAATAAGAATCTTAATAACTATTTCTGTAGCTCTGGTACCTATTGAGTACTTGCACAAAAAGTGTCAGTTAAAGTAACTATTCTAACTTTCAGTGGGCTATAAACACCAGGTTTTGGTGTGTCTTTACATAATGGTTGCCTGAATCTCTCACTTAACATGTCGCGAAGCGGATCTGAAAATGGCTTTTCACCCTTTCTCTCAACGCCACCAAAAGACCTTGACTGCGGATTTGATTTGTTGCCTGGTGTATCTTTCTTGGCAGTTCTTAATTCTAAAAAAAATGTTATTATATTATTTGGTATTTAATAATCAGCTTGTGACGTCCCATTGCATGAAATAGGTCTTCCTATACCTGCCCTGGGGAAATTAGACCATGTGCCAACACGAAAATGAAGGTATACGCCATTAGTTGGGTATTATTTCCTAAAATTGTAGCCAGGAACATTAAAGCTTGGAAAGAAACAATCTGCTTATACCTTGATCTGTGGTCATGCTTAGTAAAGAAGCTGTATTTCTATTTGGTTGTCTATTCGGCGAATGGCTTGGTCCTGAAAAATGTCAATTTATGTATGGTATTACACAACAACGTTTCACAATATGATTTAAAAGTTCTATTTACCGCGATCCAACTCTTGTGTCCGTTCGGAAACAGGTTTTACTGTATGTAATTTATTGCTTAAAATATCTAAACAGAAAAATAATAGGGTAAACATACAATCCTGCTGTAGATACTGTTGTATTATTTAATTAAGGAGCAAAATATAGGTATGTACATACCTTGTCTGGTATCGAATCTTGTTGGGCTTTTACTAGCATGCTTTGAAAGTATAGATGTCAAAGTTCCCTTTATATCTGAAACACGGGGATGATGATTTTAAACCGCAAATAATATTTATAAGCTCATATGTATTTCTAAAAGCTTATAAAATATACATGGCAATATGAATTTTTAATAAAATAAGTACCTAGTTATTTACTCAAAAATGGAAAGGTTAGTCTTTTAAGTAAGGTAAAAAACCTACTTAGCACCCCATCATCACTATCAGCCTAAAACTTTCCACCCCACTGCAGAGCACAGGCTTTAACCACCGCGCAGGCCCTCCCTAGATTGTAGCCTTGGACGACGGCTTAACGTGCCCTTCGAAGTGATTTAGCATGCATTGTCTTAACCTAACTGAGAAAACGACGACAAAAAATGACGACTTCCCGCTGGATTTGAACCCACTACACTCGGATCACGTATCGAGCTATACCCATATCTGAATCACATTATTACTCGTAGTAGTAAGCACCTTTTATTACATCAAATTATATTACTGCAAACTCACGCTTTCCGGGCGCACAGTTCTTGCTGAGCACAACTCTGTCATCCAGTTTGTTTTTGGGAACGGTAGCTGTACGCAACTTGTTCCTCGACACGCCCTTCATGGCTGTCCAAAACAAAACACCAACAGCAATTATTGTGAATAATATGACGCATCGCAGTGAGCACAGGTACGATGCGACGTGAGCGACCCTCCAAAATATTAAGTGGAAAAGCACGCTCGTCACTATCTCTAGTCTAGGGTACGTTACTGAAATAGAATTATTTAAAGTAACATCCTTATTAAGCTACATTGAGTCAGGATTTAGCGTTGAAACATTCTGACAGTCAAAACCTAAAAAAAAACACTGCTGAATGATTTAACGCCCTAAGCCGAGATTCGAGTCCCGTTCGGGGACGCCCTTAGGCTCGTTGTGTAAATTTTAAGGCTGAGAGCCATCTGCGCCCGCCAATTGCCCGGTGAACCTTTAAAGGCCATCTGAGGCCAACAGCAGTAGTCAGTTCGAAAAAAAAGCCTAATGATTATGTAATTAACGCGGACCGATCGAAAAGCAATTTTTATCCATCTGCTACCCGCTACCTTAACTAGGTCAGGTTTCAGGTAAGTCACCTAGATACAATAATATCTAGCACGTAATGCATTGAATTCAACAACTTAATGACGTTACTCTGATTAAACATTACAAAAATACCTATGTATAGAAATTGTATACTTAAAAATGCGAACTTACGGGGTTTTGTTTTATTAACGTCGGTCTTATAAGTACCAGCAGATGCAATTGACTCTTTGTGTTCCGCTGCAATAATAAAAAACATTAGACATTTAGTACCAGTATAGGTTAATTCATCATCATTTTAGTTAAACTGTCCACTGCTAAACTAGGTCTCTGTCGGCGACTCTTTACCGATATACAAGGTTGTTTGTCACTAGTTCCTCCCCGAAGGCCACTTAAGGTCAACAGCAGATGTAATTTAGAAAAAATAACGATAGTCATTGACCGTTGTATTGTAGAAGAAAGAAGAAAAATATATCATATTTGTTGCAATAAAGGATCGCACAAATTCAAATTCAAAATTCTTTATTATTCAAATTAGGCTTACAAAAAGCACTTATGAACGTCAAAAAATATACAAAAATATAATAAACAATTAAACTACTAAAAAATATGAATTTTGATGCTTTGAAAAAAAAGCGCTTCAGTGGATTGGCCTGTTGAGACACATCCTACAGAACTTAAAGTCAGAAATAAGCGACACTTTATGACTCTTAGGTACAGGACATAAAATCGATTGAACAGTTATCTGCACCCAGATGAGTTATCGCGCATAGCTAGAGCCTCGTTCTGCATGTGTATTTGACTCTTGGCGGTCACAATGGAAAATCAATTTTTGTGACGCTTTGAGGCGTCTCTGGCGGACAAAGTATTAAGGAGATATTTTATAAACTTACTTCTCCATGGTTTTACAGGAGATGTAGATCTATTTGTTATCACTTTTAAACTTTTGATTTCATTCATAGCTGTGAAGAAATAAAAGCGATACCAATTAAGCACGTTTTCACAAATCAAAATATTTCAAACCAATTTGCAAATAGATACTTGCATTTGGGAAAATCTTTTATAACTGTCAATTTCTTATTGAGGCTCGTAACCAAAGGTTTCCCGTAACCAGAGTCATGAGCTGCAATCAAAGATAAACAATATCATTAAGTAATTGTGCGATTTTAAAATGCATTTCATATTATCATCCTACCGGGCTAAGGGTGAGTGGTTGGAGTACCATTTCCTGCCTGCAATTAAATCAGCATCACTGACTGGTGCGAGTGACGACGCGTTGAAGGTTTTGGAACGAGCTGAAATACATTTTGGTAACCGTGTAATAAATACGTTAAAGGTCACTAAACGAAGCTGTTTACGCTGTGAAAAGAAAAGTAGATAGTGTCACAAAAACACATTGAGACGTCTCAAAATATATGATCGGGGAAAAAGCCATTAACAATCATAAATAATTCATTTAGGCACCATTTGATGGCAATACGTGTAGATTACAATACTAACCCTTAAATAAACAAACACGAACTTAATGTACAATCTCAACTCAAAATGTGTCCGCGGCAAAAGTCTGCCATCGTTCAGTTGGCAGAATTTTCGGTCATAATCACGTCGCTCGCTGGTGTCATAGTCATACTAGTATGCTCATTTTTTGATCAGACCCTTGTAAGCCTTAAATTTTAATGAATTTTTTATGAACATAATATACAAAAGTCAACGTATGTGTTAAGCGGCTCGGACATTTTTGGTTGATATTTTTCGTGATTGTGCTAGTAGTACCTATAGTAATATATTGGTTATCTAGCCTACCCTTAGTCTTTCGCCGGGAAAGTAAAGGCGGCTTAGGGACGGATAAAATTCTACAGAAAGGTTGTAATAAGATCCACGACACTGTTTGTCGCTTCTGTTCGGTTTGCTGTCTCCAACCCGCCTATCAAGTGAGGGTTATGGCAAAAAAATCTATGGTCGAGTAGCCCGTCACCCATCAGTGAACTGTTCTGGATGTTGGAGAAAATGATCGTAGGAGGAATCTTTGGCTTTTTCCATACAGAGACACACAACTGCATTGGGCTAACTCAAAAATTTACCTGGTAAAGAATT
This sequence comes from Leucinodes orbonalis, assembly GCA_019425675.1. NCBI lineage: Eukaryota > Metazoa > Arthropoda > Insecta > Lepidoptera > Crambidae > Leucinodes > Leucinodes orbonalis. The sequence goes on from PQWD01000205.1 coordinate 187,287, forward strand.
TAGTCATGATTGAGATATGTATTTATTCGGTAATAATCCAGGAGTGGACGTTAAGGAGTGTTAGAAGTGTGATGTAGTGTATCTATAGCAATATAGCAAAAACTCACTATCTATCTACTCCAGATGATGGCTTCCGCAGCACTGACGCGGATTCTATCTTGCAAGTCTTTGCTCACATTGAGGTTGCACTCCCAGACCGAGCTACGAATATAATTTAAAATGAGTCAGTGTGCGACTACAGTGGTCCAGCCAATTGCTCTTATTTAAAATGTTTATAAACGTAGGTATTCAACTAATTTTACTTATCTCAGTAGGTACTACGAGCAGCTAAGGTAGACATCATAGACAGACAATTGCTTAGGTACTAGAATGTGGACCTTTTTTCGGAATCACTTTTCGCTTTTAGCCACGGATGACCTTCACAGCTTCACCGGACAGTGGCGAGCGCAGATGGCTCAGCTAATCAGCTTAAAAAACTTTTGCATCAAGCCTATGCGTGTCTGAGTGTAGGTACTGCCTAGAACCGATGGGGCCGAAAGGTTCTCGAGTGGCGTCCGCGTAACGGGAAATGAACGATGATGGACGGATGACCCGGTAAAGATGGCGGGTAGCAGCTGGATATCAATTGCTAAGAATCGATCCTCGATGAAAACATTAGGGGAGGCCTTCGTTCAAAAAAGATATTTTAGGCTGTATTGATGATGATGGTGGTATATATGGGGGATATACAACTGCGTCAGGTAAGTGTAAAGCTGCAAACTAAAAGGTAGGTAATTTTACTTATAAAGAACTGAAAACGGTGGTAGGATCAAACGCAGATAGTGATGATATATTATACACTCGCGTGCAAGTAAATCGACTCAAGCCTCAAGTGTGCATAAAAAGTGATATAACTAAGAAATTACTTATTTTACCTCTATATAATGTTTTACATAATTAAAGCCTGTAATTAGGCTTTCAAATGGTAGCATAATATCAGTAATTAAATAACACTTGTACTTAGAATGCAACTGAATGCAACCTCACCGTAACTGCTCTGGCGCTCTATTCACAACTTGCGCGACACAACCCACTATAAAACCCCTGTAATCGTTTTTTTTATCAGTCGCTCATTCAGGGCCGGATCTAGGGGGGGGCAGACGGGGGCACGTGCCCCGGGCGGCACGGTCAGGGGGCGGCAAACCGACTAATGGACCACTTATCATTTACTTACTTGCCGCGGAATAAATAATAGTACAAGTGCATGCCATAGAAATACGACTGTAACCGAGCGCGGAGTAAGGCATGTTACTGAACATTACATTTTTTTGCATAGTTCTAAATAGGCGCCCGCAGATCACGGTCAGCAGGCGGGTGCAGCTGCGATCTGAGGAATGACGCTGTATACGAAAACTCTCTCGTCGATCTCTATACAGGGCAGCAGTGTATTATTTCAAAGTTACAGTAGTTATTTCTCTATGTTAATTGATGCCAACTTAGCTGTTTAAAGCTTTATCATTTTCATGATGGACAGCTACAATTGAAAAATAAATAAAAATAAACAATTAAGCTCCTTTACTTGCATCAAGCGACCCTGTTTTTTAAAAAAATATACAAATAAATTGGAAATAAACGCCTTTTCATCCAGTGTGACTTCGAAAGCTGAGGAGTAGTCTTATTTCATTATAGAACTTAATTGATTAATATCAATACCAATAATTGGATAAATTGTAATTTTTAATGACATTGCTTTTTTGACGAGGTTAGGATGGTTATGAAACAGCTTAAGCGTTATAGACCCCGCTACGACGGATATACCGCAGAGCTTTGAAAGTAGGGGGCACGCCAGTGCTTAAGACCCTTCAGAAGCTTTTTAATTCCGGAATCGGTGATGGTGCGACACTCAAGGTGAGGAGCAATGGCGTGGTGGTGTCTTCTTCAAGAAAGGTGATTAAACCTTTTCCCTCTCTATTCAACCTATCGCAGTCCACTGTTGGACATTGGTCTCATTTTTCGCCAGATATTCCGGTCCTCCGTTTTTCTCATCCAGACTCCACCAGCGACTTTTCGCAAGTTGTCGGTCCATCGGGCCGGAGGGCGTCCTACGTTTGCCAAGACGCGGTCTCCGCTCCAGAACTCGTCTGCTCCAACGGCCATCGTTCTGCGCATTATCTTACTGCCACTTCAGTTCGCTAACTGGCGAACTATGCCGGTAATTTTAGTTCTTTTGCGGATAACATCATTTCTGATTTTATGTATAAGAGTCTCCCAATATAGCACGCTCCGTCGCTCGTTGAGTAACTTTGAATTTCTGAACCAATCCAAGGTCAAATTTTAGCCCAAGTAAACTTATTCTTGGACAATCTGGAGAAGGACGCCACCGACGCTTATCAGAAACGCTATACCGGTCTATAATTCTTCAAGAGAGCTTTATCACCCTTCTTAAAGAACGCTTGTGGACCACGCTTCCAGTGTAGTTCCCAGGTAGATGACGGCATTAAAAGAGCTCACCTAATGTCCTAAGGATGGGTTGTCCACCGGTGTTTAGGAGTTCTGTCGTAATACCGTCATCCCACGGGGCCCTTTCATTTCTCAGTTGCTTCAGTGCTGCACTAATTTCGCTAACGTCAACATCCGGCATATCCTACGTACAATGGTGCCTTAGTAGGGTACGTAGATCTTCGCTGTCTTCGGTCTGTACTGATGAGCGCTCGACAAATCCATAGAATTTCTCAACCTCTTCCAGGATCTGTTGGCGTAATGTGAGTAGTTGGCCATCTGCTATATTAAGCTTCACCAGAATGCCTCCTGCAAGTGGTTTTTGGAAAACTTTGGGCCCCCTGTTCTCCTTAATAAGGTCCTTAATTAACCTTGTATTGAAATAGTAGAATTCTCTGCGAACGAGTTTTCGTATCCGCTTGGAGAGAGCCTAATATTCCGGGTATGATAAGTTAAAGTCAAAATTCATTTATTTAAATTAGGCTTACAAAAAGCACTTATGAACGACAAAATATACAAAAATTACATTACAAAAAAACAAATTTATTTCTTTGAACTGTTCTTTAAGAGAGTCACGTGGTCTAAGGTTGTAGATAAAAGCTCTTTTTGTAGCACAAATATTGTATCAATGTCGGCAGCGTACCCCACAACGGTAGACCATACGACATTACATTATAAAAATGACTAAAATAAACTAATCTTGCCGTTTTTACATCTATTACGAGTTATCTTAGATATTAAAAGCTTATTGAAGAATTAACGACCCATTACGATATTGTGCACATCTTCAAGTTATTCTCCAGAGTCATTATGATCCGTCTCGCGCATATGTTTGACGATTTCCAGCCCTCCGAACAAGCCGGGTTCCTCAAAGGCTTCAGCACCATAGACTACATATTACATACGCTGTGGCAGGTTATACAGAAGAGCGGAGAGTATAACTGACCATTATGTTTGGCGTTGGTGGACTATGAGAAAGCCTTCGATTCGATCGAGACTTGGGCTGTGTTTCATTCCCTCCAACGGTGCCTGACTTGACTACTGCTATATCGAATTGTTGAGATGTTTGTACGAGAGCGCTACTATGTCAGGCCGAGTACATGAAGAGCTTACCATTGGCTTATCATTGGCACCGAGGAGTAAGACAAGGAGATGTAATATCTCTGAAACTGATCACAGCTGCGTAAAAAGTTGCAGCTTTGTCCAAATGTCAATCAATTTGGGACCTATTATATAAATTAGTGAAATAATATAGGATGATAAAGGTAAAAATAAATAAAAGAGGGCGGGGGCGGCATTTCTAAATTTTTGCCCCACCCAAAAAAAATTGAAGATCCGGCGCTGCGCTCATTAGACGTTGACCTGAACACATCTCTGCAAATTAAAGCCGTCATTTGAAGAAAATTATGGATACAACACCTGAAGAAGCCGCTCAAGTCTTTTGCCCTGTTGCATGAAGGGTTGAACCAGCGAGAAGTCGCTCGTCGTTTGAATATGAGTCAGTCCGCTGTCTCGAGAGTATACAGAAGGTTTCAAGAGACTGGTGCCTTCACTCGGAGGTCTAATACCAGCCGACCCCGGTGCACCTCGGAGCGTGACGACCGGTTTTTGGTCTCGACCTCTCTCCGAAATCGACACCTTACCGGCGTAGATGTGCAGCAGGAGCTACGTCAAGTTCGCGGGGTGACTGTCAGTCAGTGGACAGTTAGAAGAAGGTTGAAAGAAGCTAACCTTACTCCGAAAAGACCCGCTACAGGCCCGAAGTTGACCACAGCTCATCGTCAAGCACGCCTTCACTTTGCTCGAGAACATTTGGATTGGAGCATAGAGCAATGGCAGTCAGTCCTGTTCACAGATGAGACGAGGATGTGTCTCCATGGCAGCGACAGGAGAGGTCGGGTATACCGTCGTCCCGGTGAACGGTTTTCACAGTGCTGCTTTGTGGAAACCGTTGCATATGGGGGCGGATCTTGCATGATATGGGCTGGAATTTCCTTAGAAGGCAAAACGGACCTTGTTTTCGTTCCTGGGGGAGGCCGGGGAGGAGGTCTGACCAGTGATCGTTACATTGAAAATGTTCTACTGGATCAAGTTGTCCCTTATCAAGGCTTTATTGGGGAAATTTAAACACAATAACCCCATACTGTGAAATTGTATGAATTTGCAACATTTTTTTACATTATCCTTAGCATTAACCTTTTTTACTAAACTACTGAATCGATTTTCATGCAACTTACACCATTTGAAAGCTCAATTACTAGGCTTTAATTATGTAAAACATTATATAGAGGTATAATAAGGCATTTTTTAGTTATATCACTTGTTATGCGTACTTGAGGCTTGAGTCGATTTACTTGCACGCGAGTTTAGTTATATAAAATTATATTTACGCGTAGCGATGCGATCAGTGGTCTTATTTGACGCTTTTTCCGGCGACGGCGATCGGCTGCTGGCAGTTGAATTGCTTACGCTTTTTAAACCTAAAACAAGAATAAAATGTGATATATTTATATCTTCCCCGCAACGATTTCGCAATGCTTAAAAACGAAAGTCTTTGAGCAATGGATGCTACCCTTTTTTCTCAGAGTCCTAACGCTGAAGTGGTCGTACGGTGAACGCCGGTCCGTTCGTGGAATAATTCGACCACTGCGACGTACGGGATTCTTCTACGCACGGACTGACGTACGGATTCTTCCACGAACAGACTGGCGTTCACCGTACGACCACTTCACCGTCGGGACTCTTCAGCGTGCAAACACGACCTAGGGTAGTGCGGTATTATACGGTGCGAAAGGGGTATAGTGCGGGAGTTAGAAGCCCAAAGAACCACGCCCTGAGTCTGAGTCGAATTGTTATCTTTTTTTATGTATTAAATATTTATTTTTTAAATTTCTTCTTTTATTATTATAACTCACTTATGTATGCACGTCAAATTATCATTTAAAATTTTTTCGTGATATCCCGCAACATTTTGAATCTTATTCCTTGGGCATACAGATGTGAAAACCAATGATAATATTGGAAGTGCTATATCCTATAAGGGTTTAAGTCCTATTGAACGTACGTGACTTTATATTCTCGTGAAACTTCTCCACCGACTTGTCCGGCGATCCAGACCGGCTTCTTGGTGAAGCCGAACCACTGTTATACTCTGGAATAAAACGTTACATCTTGGACACAATTGAAAATTCATTTTGTTTGTATAAATATACCAATAATTAAAGGAACGAGAAGTAGAATAATAGGCATGATGACTGGGTCCTGGAATCGTTAGAATTATTTCATATTATTACAATTCTGGGTTAAAAATAACGATGTGCTTACTCAGCTCGAAACTCTGTTTTATGAATTTTATAGTCTTAAAGATAGGTGGGCAAGTCCATTTTTAAAGTACATTAATTGACAAAAATTTGTAAACAAAAGGATAACACACATATTTTAAAGCAACTTTTGCTATTAAACCATCTGAATAAACGCAACATTTAATATAGTTGTAATACAAAGTTCACCAACTATTCATACTAATTACTGAGGTGTGACGTAATTACTAGGTAGCCATTTGTATGAAGCGTTTTTGGGAAAGTCCATTAATGTGTTTTTAGAATTGAAAAATCTCTGTAAGTTTTAATCTTAACGCAGTATTTTTTTACCAATGTTTCTATTATAATGCGGTCCTTGGATTTAATAGCAGAAAAAAAAATTGTCATCATCCCTATTATGTGCCTGAAGTTATTCACCCAGGTGAACTAAATACACTTAGAGTAAACTTGAACCAACTTGCTTATGTATTGCCACCAACGCGGTGAAATTGACAAATCGACTACGTCACCCAGGGTTCCGTGTTCGATCCCCGGTACCAGTACAAACATTTATATGCATGATCATGTCTGTATGTATTGGTCTGGGTGTTTCTACGTATAATATGCATTTATTTACAAAAAAATATATAAGTATGTTTATCTGTTATTTAGTACCTACATAACAGGCTTTTGCTTAGTTTTGAACTAGATGGCGCTGTGAAAGTCAGTGGTATATATGTTTTAAGATATTATTTCTCAAAAGATTACAGCAATCACTTACAGAGAAAATACAAATTATCTTACTGCAATAAAATAGCGTAACACAAGACGCGCGAGAGCACAATAACTACCACAGAGTACTTTGATAACTACCCGCCAATCGTAAACATTACTAGGTATTATCACTGTTACGTTGAACTATACTCAGCGGCAGAACGAGTTAGGTCATATATATATATATATATATATATAATATATATATATATATAATATATATATATATATATATAATATATATATATATATATATATATAATTAATTATTTATCTAGCTAGATGATTGTATAAATTGTCACATACTGGACGAAGCATTGCTGGAATATCCGTGATGGCGACGATGTTTTGCTTCGAGACTGCGGTGAGCTTCTCAATATACCAGTTACCGCCATGCCCTTGATCTCCTGTCTTAAACCTACATGATAACCAAAAGAAGATAGTATCTCACATCTAGTAATTAGGACTAGGAAAAAGCTGCTATTATAACAGTAATCTATAAATCAGTTAGTACCTATGGCTACTTATAGTATGTACTACTTGGTGGTAGACTCGATACTGAGTCGTCTAGGTAGGTAGGTACCACCAAGGGGGATACAGGATAGGCGCCAGAAGGGGTCACATAGTAGAGGTCAAGTTAAGAACTTATAAGTATTTTGTTAATGTATGATAGTATTTTACTTAAAAATTGCTCGAAGGGGCGGGGCATTATCCCGATGACCCCCCCTGGATCCGCCGTTGGTACCACCGAGTACCAGATATCGTCCATCAATGAGAGTACTGTGCACTTTTGTGTTTCAGGATAAGGGTATTGAGTAGAAGTGAAATTACCGTATAAGATACCCAAGATTTGTTGTTGGGGTCACGGTCACGTGCGGCATTGATGGAGACAAATAACTTTATCAGTTAATGGTCTTCAATGCCGTTCTGTCATGGTCAGGCGTATCACTTACCATCAGGTGAACGCCCTAACCGTTTTGTTCATTTCATATCATAAAAAACTGGTGAGGCAAAATTTACATTTTTTTTCGGCTACTATCAAGAATCCTGGGTCTGACCCTGGTGCAGCAAAATATGTGCATAAACATGTTGTTAGTATTGTCTGGATGTTTTTTGTAGACAAATTACAAAAAACAAGTATTATGTTACGGTTATTATTAAGCTCCCACAGATCAAGTTCGTCGCTTTGTTATGTGCTAGAGGGCGCTATATGCATTTTTTTGAGGATACTTTTATTGCCTAACA
>PQWD01000205.1:197852-256605 GCA_019425675.1 Leucinodes orbonalis
TAGTGCACATTTATAAGGACAAAAAAAATCTACTTAAAAGATCGTCTACAAGATTTCATTGAATTCTAATATTTGAAAATACTTCATGATAAAATTCACGCGTATAGGTACTGGTCGGAGCCTGGATTTAGGCCATGCAATGAAATGGAAAGTATTCAAAGAAAAAGAGAATTCGGTTCACCCAGTACAAATATCGGAGCTTTAAATGAAAAAAAATGCGCGTACTTGAGAAACTCCTTCTTCCTATTTCCTTATTGAAGGGATTAAATATGGTAAATCCAATTCATTCCATTCTATAAATATTTTTCTTGCAACAAATCTAGAAATATTGCAATTATAAGCATGGCTCATTAAATATGCCGTTTAATTAACGAAGCAGTAGATGGATGTTGGTTGCTAGGGTTCGGTCCCTGTAGAAATCATAGGGGGAGGCCTGCGTTCATCAGTGAACATATTAGGCTGGAATGATGAGTTAACTATCAAGTTCGGACGGAAGGTTTAAACCACAGATTTTTAAACTAAACCTTTAGTTTACAAATCTGTGATAGAAACAGAGAGCAATAATTTTAGTGTCAATGTGCCAGAATTAAAACCATGAATAATATTTAGGGATTCTTTGAGGTGAAGTTATATTAAAATTAATTCACAAGTTATATCTTAATGAATTCTTTATTCATTTTTTTTTTCAATAAATATGGCATTAACAACACCGTTTCTATTGTTAAAATAATTTACTAATAGATTTACAATATAGGCGTTAGTTTGATTAATGACCCTTATTATATTTAATCATGCTTAAAGACGTAAAAAAAATCATAAATTATATTATGAGAAAAGGATTCCAACTCATTGTCTTTTGTTTCGTTTATCGCATTTATGAAAATACGGATTCCTTGGACAGTGGTATTTGTAATTATACCAAAATTATTAAAATGGATGATGCGTGACTATTGATTTTGTTTGATTTTGCTTTTTAATGTAACTGTAGGTGAACTTTATTAAAATAAAATAAATAAAATGATGAGATATACTCCAAGTAACCATAATGCGCATTGCGCTATTGGTAATATAAAAGTTTATCCGATCACTACGGTTAACAATATTGTGTATAATCGAGACCTACGCATAATTTTCTTAAGCTCCCGTCTCAAAATCTTGCCAGCTGCATTTTTGGGTATTTCGTCAACAAAAACAACTTCTTTGATCTCTTTGAAATCTGAAACTTTCTCAGCAATAAAACTCTGAAGCTCCGCACTAGTAGCTTCAGCTTCATCTTTTAAGATGACGAAGGCTTTGGGCACTTCCCCATAGAACTCATGTGGAACACCAATAACAGCTGCATCAAAGACGGCTGGATGCGACCGAAGTAACCCTTCTAACTCCGCAGGAGCAACTTGGAGACCTTTTACCTGGAATTTTATTTTACAAATATTAATTTCGTTGATTTTAGGAAACAATTTACTAGGTGGTATACTCGCTACTGTGTCGTCTATATAGGTATCACTGCAGTGTTAGATATCGTCCCGCGAAAATTAGTGTTATGCACTTTTGTGTTTACTCGTAGCTAGTAAATTAACGGGTTTATAATCTAACATTAGGCGCCTCGGGTATTGGGCGCAAGGCGTCATACACGAGGATTAGTCACTATAAAGAGTGAAGTTTTTGCTACAATACTGTTCCGTCATGGTCAGCCGGATCACTTACCATCATATAAACGAACTGACCGTCAGGATTACTTTGTAAAAAAAATATCACTAACTAAGGATACCAGTTCCATTATAACCGTTTATACATAAATGTGGTGATTAAGCTATGACCCACCATACGGATACACTGTGGTGACTGGCTGTTTCCTCGTAGTTGCAAATTTATTAAACACATAAAATATAAATTATGTAGGAATATGTGTAGTGACAACAAAATGACGATGCGTCAAAACTGATAAAAGATTTCTATATAATTATCGAGCCGTATAATTTAAGACATGAATAAAAATACAGTAATAAATTTTAACATTATTGCGGCCTATTTTTAACATCCAATTTATAATTTGGATTAAGTAACATAATTTATTACGTCAGACCGACACTAAAGTCATAGCAGTTAGTTAACTCAGGGTTTCACATATTTAAAATATACAAGATGGTTTGCGGTTGACCTCAAACTTGGAACTACATAAATATCAAGTGACGTGTTTTGTTTTTAACTACAAGTACCGTTGATATAATATGAATAAATACAAACTGCTTTTTCTGGCATTCTTCGCATCCTAAAATTAGGGCGAATTGATAATAAAATAAACCACGACTATTTTTTAAAAATATGTTGGCAAAGACATAGAGCATACATCCAAAACTGTTACCATTATTAACACATCAAACTTCGAGCTTCAGTTTCCACCTAGGCTACTGATTAGTACCTATTCGCGATACCGGCTGACACTGAATCACTTTTCTTCCTTAATATTTAGCCCTCCCCTTAATATCCTAATTATCAGGCTATGCCTGAATGATAATGAATTTATAAATTCAATGAACGGCCCTCGTGGGTGTGATTACCTGCTCGATAAGAACAAAATAAAAGATTTCTTTGATTTAAGTGCCAATTGCCAGTTGAAGTTGTAAATGCATCTACGGACAACAAGAAAGTTTACTTCGCCCTTTGACCGCCAATGACGCCTTAAGGCGCCATCACAATGAATGTTCTATGTGTCTGGATTCCCGGCAGACAATGGAGTCATGCTCGGATGATACATTTGTTGTAATAGATGACCGAATCCGAAACTATTGAAACACTCAAAATTACGTCACAATAAGTACGTTTAAAATCGTCAATATAAAATTTGAACTAAATTTTCATGAACTACCGTTACGTGAGTCGTTTTTGTTGAAAAGTCTCCAAATAAGAAGTTAGTTCATTTTTTTTCAAATAATAATGTCGATATTTTTTCTTGAGATATCATAAAACCTTCTATAATAAACAAACTGTTAGATTAATATAGTTTGAATATTTTCGTCGTCGATTTCGTAAATAGGAAGTTACGTAAGGTTGACAGAATGATTATCCCAACCGGTTTATGTTATGGCGCCCAATACAAGTCTTAGGAGAGGTCAAGCTTTACAACTTCCTCACTCTCCTTGGCCTATTGGTATGAAAAGCTAAAATCAGGGTTGGCTCGACCGGAGTGATAGCATCGCCTCACAGGAAACTGGCGTGAAAAAACGCACGCGTTATGTTTTATCTCACGACTCATTTGGTGTAACGGTTGAGAGGTCGGCTACTAACCTTAGGGTTCCGGGTTTGATCCCCAGGCAGTAAAAACATTTGTGAACATGTTGGTGTTTCTAAGTATAATATGTATGTATTTACAAAAAAAGTATCTAAGTATGTTTATCAGTTGTTTAAAACCCATATCACAGGCTAATTCTTAGATTGGGGCTAGATGGCGATTTAGGATTTTATTTATCGATTGAGATTTCCGGAAGCCCAAAAATATTCCTTTTCTTTCTACGTTTTTCCTATTATATCTCCTTTTTTAGGTTCAAATACATCTATACAGTAATAGAGTAATGAATCGTCTCTCATATCTCGTCACTAATGAAGCTCTCTATCAACTTTACCTTGTAGTTAAGGTGAAGCTCAACTTTTTACATTGCTTTAATTTTCAAATCTATGTACTCAAAGCGATTAAATTTGTTTTTATTAGGTATAAATAGATAAACCAGCACCTTAATGAGTTCCTTTATCCTGTCAGTTATGTATAGACCGGCTCCTGGTTTGTATACCCCTAAATCACCAGTTTTGAAGAAACCGTCTTCTGTAATGCTCTCCTTTGTAGCCTCTTCGTTTTTATAATAGCCGTTCATAACTAACGGTGATTTTAGGCAGATTTCACCGGCCTGAAAAATAATGGTAGTATGAGTTCAAATTCTTTCACGGCTTTAATATAAGGGTCATGAATTTCGTTCAAATAAAATTGCCGCATTGAATCTCAATTCATATACGAAACCAATCACGAGCAACACAACCAATACCAATGATAGTAGGTTTTAAAGAGCAACCATTATTTTCCCGATTTTTCCTTAAAATTATCATATATTTATTTCACTCACTTGACCAATTGGTACAGGTTTACCCGTAGCAGGATCAAGAAACTTCATTTCTACGTTAACCATGGGGTCTCCGCAGGATCCGTAATTGGTGTTCTTAGTGCCTTTGTAAGTTGTCACACCCATGGATGAGGTCTCTGTTGCTCCGTAGCCTTGAACAAATTCCGTCTTTGGCTGAAAAAGTTATAATTGTTATAAGAAAAACAAAAAACTCATCTTGTCAACGTTTGCCCCTAGCTGACCTACCCTAAACATATCATTCCGTGTCTCTCATCAACCTGTTGCAGTCTACTGCTGGACATAGGTCACCACCATTTTGCGCCAGATATCCCGATCCTCCGCTTTCCTCATCCATGCTTCACTTGCAACTTTTCGCATGTCGACGGTCTATCGGGCCGGAGGGCATCCTACGCTACGCTTGCCTAGACGCGATTTCAACACGAGAACTCGTCTGCTCCAACGGTCATCGGTTCTGCGACATACGTGATCGGCTCACTGCCACATTTACTTGCTACTCCTGCGAGCCATGACGGTAACTTAAGTTTAGTTCGGTTTTATCCTTAAGAGAGACCCGATCATGACTGGCTCCATTGCGCGTTGAGTGACTTCGAGCTTGTGAACCAATCCCGCAGTCAGTGCCCATGTCTCAGCTGCGTATGTTAGCACGGGTAGGACGCTTTGCTCGAAAACTTTCGTCCTTAAGCATTGCGGAATCGTTGACGTCAGAACATGACGTAGCTTACCAAATGCCGCCCAGCCCAACTGAATCATCCTACTAGCCTCCCTCTCGAAGTTATGCTGGCCAAGTTGGATGTTTTAGTCCAGGTAGATATATTCCTGTACAACCTCGAGAAGGACGCCTCCGACGCATATCGGTTGTGGCATGATCATTGAACATAACTTTCATATTGTCCAAATTCATACCAAGCCCAGCTCGTTGGGAAGATTCACTTAGGCTGTTCAGCATCTCAGCAAGCTATTCCGATGACTCTGCGGTGACGATATCGTAAGCAAAACGAGAGTGAGAAATATACTTTCAATTGACATTGACGCCTCGTTCAGACCAGTCCACGGACTTGAAAACATCTCTCTTTCACTCAACTTCCTTTCCTACAAATAACATACTAACTGCATACACAATTAAATTAGAAGGCTCTATGTCTGCTAGATGGAGATTGCATAGCACCGAAGTCCATAGCATCCTTATATTTAGCGCTAAAGGTTTTTTTCCAAAGGAGCAATTTACCTAAAAATAGCGACACTTTTATTATATATACAAAAAACAAATACTCGTAATGAGTTCCCCATTATGAATCTAATATATAAAATAATCTAAATCTTGCTGGAATAGTTTTGACTCTTCCATATATCAATAACCAGGTAAGTACGAGTATTGTTGTAGTTGTTTTGTTTTTTCTTGCTATCTGTATGTTGATTTCGTAGCTTAGAAAACTTATCAATATAAATATTCTACTTACATTTGACTTTTCTAGGAGTGCTTCCACATCAGAAGCCGCAATCGGGGCTGCTCCAGTGAAAATATACCTCAAATGTGTAAATGATCTTTGGTCACTAGAGGAATTTTACAAGAAGAATTGCTGAAATTTAAAATTAAGCTTCGTATACTTTTCTGTTAAGATTTTACTATTTGCATTTCAAGCATCAGATGAGAGTTCTATTGATCCACAATATAGTATAACGGACTATTTTATTATTTAAGTTAGTGAGTTTAAATTGAAATGAAATATACTGCACAAAGTTTTAAATAAATCTTATTAAAAAAAGTTTTTTTTTTTATATATTATAATTTATTTTAACTCGTTATTAAGTTTATGTAAATACCGCACACAGAAAATAGAATGACAATTTCGACGTGCTATACGATGTAAAAACAATACGTACCTAGTGGAGGAACTACATACAGTAAGTTTACTTTTTCCTTTTCTAAAATGTCAAAATATGTTCCCGGTTGGAAGGAAGACATTGTTATTAGTTTACATCCCTTATTTAAGTGGCCAAGTAGAGTGATCACCATCCCATAGATATGGAAGAACGGAAGAACGCACGGGACAATATCTTGGTGACTAGCTGAAATTATAATACATATACGAGTATAAGAATTTATTTCAAGCTTCTTTCAAGTTTTATAGTCTGTGATGCACTTTATCGCTTGATGAAGATTTATTTTAAATAAGGTATAATTAATTCACCTAATATTTGTATTAATGAATTATGATATTTAAGATTGAAAAATTATAAAATATGTCAAATTAAAATATTTTATTTTCATTACTTTAACTAAACAAGAAAAAATATTAAACATAAGATATATGTATAAAAAAATAGTCAAAAATTTACCGCTAGTTAGCTCGGCTAAGCATAATTTCTCATGAGACATAATGTCTAAACTAGTCAACAAATTCTTGTGACTTATTTCAACGCCTTTAGGTAAGCCAGTGGTACCGCTTGAGAATGGTATAATAGCAACATCTTTGTGTGTCTTCTCTATTTTATCAAGCAATAAGTAATCAGCTTCCCCTGATTCAGCAATTTCAGTATATCTCACAACACCCTCCGGAATAGATTCGCTAGGGTTATCTATAATTATTATTCTCGCGTTGAGTTTCGATTCCTGTAAAGCTTTCGCAACAGTATCGTAGTTTTGTGGGATCGTGACCACAACTTTGGGGTTTGTTACTGATAATTGATGACTTATCTCACCTGTAAAATATAAATATGTTAGAGATATGAGTCATGAATTGTGAAGCTATTGTTTTTAGTTACTCTACAATTAACTCTAGATGGTATTAAGATTTGTTAGCAAATTAATAAAAAACCATAACAGTAGTTTATGCGTATATTTAAAAATAATTTAAATATTAAATAATGTGAATCTATGAAAATTATAGCGCACATCAATGCACTAACTTTATGCTTTATCACCAAACAATTCAACACTCTATTTATAAGCCCTAAGCTATTAATATATTGATGTTAATATTTCATGATAGCTACTTCAATCTGCTTACTAACAACAATATACTTTTATCGTTAGATCATCAGCCTTTATTAATCAAATAGAAATCCTGTATTACAAACAAAACTTACAAACATACAGCATCTAAAGTGTTTGTTTGAGTATATGCGTGGTCTATGTGTGAAATACAAGGTGTAGTTCTTAAGCCTTGCTTATTTTTGAAAAGATAATAATAAATAGTCATCTTTAACTTTCTTTATAGTCATCTTGAGCGTCGGTGGCTCAGTGATGTGGACTGTCGCCTTCCTACCGGGAGGGCTGCGGTTCAAATCCCGACACGTACCAATGTATTTTCGAATTTTCGAAAATATATGTACGTTATCCGACGCTCTTACGGTGAAGGAAAACATCGTGAGGAAACCTTCATGCATGCCTGCGAAGAGATTCGAAGGTTGTGTGTGAAGTCGTCCAACCCGCACTGGGCCCGCGTGGACGACTAAGGTCTAATCACCCTATACGGGTAGGCTCGTGCCCCTCGGTGGGGACGTTTAATGAGCTAATGATGATGATCTTTAACTTACGTTCCTTGTACGTCGGATTGATTGTTGTTAAGATGCATCCAGCTTGAATAGTACCGAAAGCAATAACCGGGAATTCAGGACTATTTGGCAATACAACAGCTACAATATCGCCTGGCTTCAAACCCAATTTCTTAAGCAAAGACGTGGCGAAGTTTCCTATATAGTTTTGTAGTTGAACATAGGTATAACTCTTATTAGTCTCTGCGCTGACCTGATAAAGACATGTATAATATCATTAAAAATTTTAGATAAGTTACGTAAAACTGCAAGGGATCGGTCCGCGTGGAAATCATTAGGGGAGGCCTTCGTTCAGCAGTGGACATAATTAGGCTGTAATGATGATGATGATGACGTAACAATGAATAATAAGAATCATCTTAATATTTAAAAAACATAAATCTAACATATAGACAAACTATTCAATCAATTTGATAATTTAAATATATATCTTGAAGATTTATTTGAATAATGCATTATTGAGTTTTGTCAATAAAAATCTGCTCCCAAACTGCATTAAGTTAATGATCCTAAAAGAAACATAGAGGAGACTAAATTTTAAACGCCCGACTCTGTGGGAAATTCTTCACTGAATGTTGTTGACGAATACAAACTTCTTACTTACGACAAATTAATCTGATTAGTTAGATTCAATCAAAAAAATCTCTTGTCGAAACAACTCGGTTGGGCAGCGTTAAGAAAATTGCACAGTATGGACTCCAAGAATCCTTTCTTTATGAGTACTTTATAGACCAAAGGTTTTCAACGAATGTGTGCTGCTGACAATGATGACCGTGTCTTAGTATCTATGACAACAGGTAGGCCACTTAGCCCAAACAACTTATAGCCGTTGTGAAAGGTTCTTGAGCTACCAATCTACCTATCCAATTCCCTCAAACCACGAATTTGAAAGCTCAGCAATAGTTTGAATTAGAATCGCTGTTGCTGAATGCAAGTTCTACACGTTCCATACGAAGAACATTGGAGAAGGCCTATATCATTTGCAGTGCACTTCAGGCGTATTAATATGTTTTTTTTTTTGGTTATTTAATTTTAATGTTTATGTGTCATTATATCCTCCATGGAGGATTTAAGCACTATGCTCGAAACCCTAGACAGAGCTTCTCAACAGGTGGGTCTTAAAATGAACATGGACAAGACGAAAGTCATGTCGTACCTATACCGATGTCAGTTGGAAGTTCTGTCCTCGAAGTTGTAGACGAATATGTGTACCTGGGACAGGTAGTCCAAATGGGAAGGTCCAACTTCAAGAAGGAGGTTTCTCGTCGAATCCAATTAGGATGGGCAGCGTTGGGAAAGTTAAAGCAGATCTTTTCGTCCAAAATACCCCAGTGTCTCAAGACGAAGGTCTTTGACCAGTGTGTGTTGCCAGTTATGACATACGGAAGCAAAACGTGGTCGCTCACTAAGGGCCTCTTGAATAGACCCAAGGTGCTAGGTGTCTCCCTACGCCATAAAATCCGAAACGAGGATATCCGTAGGAGAACTAGGGTGACCGACATAGCCCAGAGGATTAGCAAGTTGAAGTGGCAGTGGGCAGGGCACATAGTGCGTAAAACCGATGGCCGATGGGGCGGAAAGGTTCTCGAGTGGCGTCCACGTAACGGAAAGCGAAGCGTAGGCCGACCCCTAACCAGATGGACGGATGATCTGGTTAAGGTGGCGGGTAGCAGATGGATGTCAACTGCAAGGGATCGGTCCGCGTGGAAATTATTAGGGAGGCCTTCGTTCAGCAGTGGACATAATTAGTCTGTAATGATGATGATGATGATGTGTCATTATAATGCCTACAGTTGCATTGGCAGGTATTGAAAACCTATCGTGGTCTTTTAAATAAAATTCAAGGCGTGATATGTGATTTCCGTTTGTTAATTTATTCAAGAAACTACGTGCTGCTGTAAAGGAACTGTTAAAATTTCAAAACATATTTGAACTTGCATGTTTCGATAATTAACATAGAAATTATACATATATTTAGTAAGAGTAACAATCCAAGCTCCATTTATACACTCACAAGTACATGAATAATAATAAACTTATGAATAAATAAAGATAATATTAATGATCTTTGAAACCTAAGTTGGATTTTAGCGGGATTATAATTATACTATTACATGTAATTTTTTTTAGAAAATGTATAAATGAAATAAATAACCCGTTTAAAATGTAATGTCAGTATAAGCATATTTTTAGGGCTTTTTTATATCAAATACATACTTTAATTTTAATTTTTACACTTTCTTTGCGGATGAAGTCGTAAAGGCTGGGGCCAACGCCATGCAAAGGACTGTCGAACCTGTCTGTGGCATCCCCGAAAGCCTGAGGAAAAATGAATTAGAACGGAAGCTCCTTGCGGACTCTGTTAACTACTGGCTAGAGTCGCCAGAGGCGGCTCACTCAAAAGCGCTAAAAGTCGAAGAACACAAGGTCAGGGCTCTTACGTAAGGGCACTGACTGGATATTGCAAGCTGAAAAGTTATCTTCACAAAATTAAGCTAAGTGACTTGAAAACCTGAGGATTCTGCGCAGAAGAAAGAGATCGATGCACCACTCTGTGATTATGGTCCTTTACAACAGAAGTGAATATCCACTTGGACAACTAACATTTATGACCAAGTGACATTTAAATTATAAAGTTGGCAGGGTCCTGAATTTCCTGAAAAGTCCCTAACTTTTAGATGAACTCTCAAGAGGAGCGAGTCACAAGATCTTCGTGGTTGAGATAACTACACAGGTCTCTATTAGCCTGAAAAGCCTGCAAAATTCAAATAAATACTCTTTGAATGTGTTTTGAGCCATTTTACTTATTATTATATAATTTTGAGGAAAGATATAAAAAAATATTCGTAAAGCCTTGAAAACCTACTCGTATTTTGACCTAATAGTTAAAACTCACCAACGCAACATGATTCTTAAAATGGGCCGATTCCATCCATAATCGATCTAGTAACCTCATATTTGGCACTGGCACATCAGGGTATGCCGATCTTAAAGTGAATTCGTCTTTTTTCACTCCCACACTTTCTGATAAATTCCTTTGCCATTTTAAGTTTTTAAAATGGCGTGAAAAAAGTTTACGCGATACGCCGTGCATTTTCCCGCGCGTTTTTCACAGCGTCTAACGACGATCTGTCAATGATTTTCTAGTAACAAGTCAAACAGCTCCACTTGACCTCTAAAGTAATTATTTAAAAAAAATCATGTTAATGATAATATTTAGTTTTAAAGAGTCAAGTGCGAACTCTAAATTGAATAGTGGGTCTTCAAATTCGGTTATTACAAAACTTGTATTTTTATGCCAGCCATTACCCACCATTAGTGAGAAGTGGCAACTGTCGCGTACAAGCGGCGTATTAAATTCCACCAATGATCTCTAAAAAAGTGATTATAGTAGAGTTGCCAAACTGTTCCCTCACATTTTGATAATGGTGATATTATTGCCTATAGAGAAGTTCCTAGACCAGGCCCAAGCTTTCGACTTAAATCCGATTCTTTTAAAAATTCTGAATAACTTGTTTAAGACTTGCTAGGAAATTTAATAAATGGTTAGACACAGTATCCAGTAATTGTACCTCCAGTATTTTTTTTCTTGAATAAGGATATGACTAGACAGTTGAAATCAAGGTATCAATCCACGTTATCGGTTAATTGTCCTTTACTAATAATAGAGGAACAGAAAAACTGTTGCAATTTTGAGTTGATCATAGAATTTGTGACTGCTAATCACATGCTAGTCACACTAACAGAAATCAAAAAAGTTGTTTATAGTTTGACAGACAACCCATAGCTGAACTCAGGCTCTACGGTAGTCTAATGTTCATTCATAATCTCTAAGAACGGAAGTTTTAGCTAACCTCATGCCAAAACCAAATGGTTAACCTATGTCCAGCAGTGGACAGCGATAGATTGAAGAGGGATAGAGATGCCCAAAACTAAAAGACCCCATACAGAAATCATTGTTTATTATCTTAAAATGCATACGTATTAAAATACATAACAAACAACCTTTTAAGAAAAATCTAAACAAAAAACAACACTGACATTGGGCTCCATTGTTATCGGACTATGGACTTTGGACATTTTGTTAACTGTTTTAAAAACGTACCAAAACAATACATTTAAAAACTGTCAGGGTGCCTTTGACGCACTCTGCTGAATAGAAGTGTTTATTTTTAAACATGCAACGAATGAGACTGCCTTGACAATAAATATATGGCAACGTTGAAGATGGATTAATGTAAGATAATAAGCAACCACCACGGCTCTAACAAGTAACAATTATTATGGAATGATTCTATACATAAAAGTATTGTTGAGAACTGTACCAGTTACTTTACACATCAAAATAACCACTTCTAAGAAATGGAAATATGAGAATTTTCAATAAAATAGTTACTAAGGATAAGAAAGTTCAAGTGGCAGTGGGCAGGGCACATAGTGCGTAGAACTGATGGCCGATGGGGCGGGAAGGCTCTCGATTGGCGGAAACGGAAAACGAAGCGTAGGCCGTCCCCCAACCAGATGGACTGATGACTTGGTTAAAGTGGCGGGTAGCAGATGGATGTGAACTGCAAGTGATCGCATTGCATTTTCATAAATATAATTATTGGTGACAAAATATTTTTGGAATCGCTACAAATATATTGTGTCTTGTTTGCGCCTTGGTTGTTGATAGTGTTAATAACTCGAAGATCTAAACTTGAGATACATCTGTCTAAGCAAATAAGGTACGAATCTGAGTCTAAGTGTTGACGCTTGGATGACAAGACCATCGAGGGATTTCTTTAATGTAGTAAGTAGATATCTTATATTCTATATCTATAGAAATAATGGTATCTTAAAAAAAAACCTCCTTGGACTCCTTAGAAAAAAATATTTTATTGGCACATTCAAATATAGATGTATGATGGATGACATACACAATACATAAAAATTAGGGTTCATTGAATATTTTTTTCTTTGACTTTACCGGGTTAGTAGAGAGCGTATATGGCTACGCTCTATGCACAGTAAAGCCGGGCGGTATAGGTTGTTTTTCCGTAACAATGCCCAGTTATGTCATTCGTTGTAAGTTTATATTGTAACAAAAGAAGTAGATTTTTAGAATCTGGGACAAAAAGTTGAACTACTGTTCTTCTGTTGCGGTTCCATGTGAACATAGCCTAGATTTGCCCTTGACAGATCGTGGTTCTAGGCTTAAGTCACAGATTTCAGGTTTAAGTCTCAGGATGATGTTGGCTTTGTTTACGAGGAATGGGGCCTAAATTCATACTAACTGAGTTATGTATGTATGTACTTTACTGGTATTAATTTTTCTTTAACTAAAGGATAAAATCATGAATGCCGTTGACGCATAAGGTACTTCTTTCGAACTTTAACCTAAGACGCCTATGGTTTTATGTAAAATACATGATATAATATAATTTTATAGGCATAGTTAACGACTTTAGGTGCGAGCACACGTGGTAAATATTTTATCTAATTTCCTTTTCATTTCACAAGTACAACGGCTTCACGTGCCTGCCGGATTCTAGTTACATATTATTATTATTTTTTCTTTCTTTTATTTAAATTTATGTATATTGTCATATGTTTCTACATGTAAATTTATCATTTATTTATATGTCTATATGAATTAAAATAATTTAGGGTGCTTATATATATTTTTTTATAAGTTATGTATTTATCCATAATCATATATATATATTTCATATATGTGTATTTTTATTTTATTATTAGTACACACTTGCCTACTTTTCTTACTTTGTTTCCTTTTGTTTTGGCCAGCTGGAAGAAATTTCATTGTGAAATAAGCTGTGCCTTTGTACGTACTTTTCCATGTTTATTGTGTTTTGTCTTTTCTGTGTGTGCATAAATTGTTAAATAAATAAATAAAGAAAGAAGAAAGAAAGAAAATACATTTATTTGACCAAAAAATTAACATTACAAGACTATAACAGACAATTCAACGATAAAGGAAACAAAAACAAAGAATACTGATAGCTAAATAAATATTTTTTGATCGCACAAACGATGACAAACTGATGTAATAAACTCGCGTGCAAGTAAATCGACTCAAGCCTCAAGTACGCATAACAAGTGATATAACTAAAAAATGCCTTATTATACCTCTATATAATGTTTTACATAATTAAAGCCTAGTAATTGAGCTTTAAAATGGTGTAAGTTTCATGAAAATCGATTCAGTAGTTTAGTAAAAAGGTTAATGCTAATGATAATGTAAAAAATGTTGAAAATTCATACAATTTCACAGTATGGGGTTTTTGTTTAAATGAAACAAAATGTGCGTAAGATAAAAAAAATATTCGTGTCAATATTTGTATTCCCTCCTCTAGCTCTGATCACTGCTCTCATGCGATTCTTCATCGACCTTATCAACTTTTTAATGGATGATTGTGGTATTCGACCCCACTCTTCTACCAACGCAGTCTTAGCTCATTGATGTTTGTCGGAGCTGGATTCCTCGCTCTAACTTCCTTTTGAGCTCGTCCCATATGTGCTCAATGGATTTAAATCGGGGCTGAGCGCTGGCCAATGCATAGTGTGAATTCCAACTTCGTTCAGGAAATCACGTGTGGCCCGAGCAGTGTGACATCGGGCATTGTCATGCATCAAGATGAAATTTCCCCAATAAAGCCTTGATAAGGGACAACTTGATCCAGTAGAACATTTTCAATGTAACGATCACTGGTCAGACCTCTTCCCCGGCCTCCCCCTGGAACGAAAACAAGGTCCGTTTTGCTTCTAAGGAAATTCCAGCCCACATCATGCAAGATCCGCCACCATATGCAACGGTTTCCACAAAGCAGCACTGTGAAAACCGTTCACGGGACGACGGTATACCCGACCTCTCCTGTCGCTGCCATGGAGACACATCCTCGTCTCATCTGTGAACAGGACTGACTGCCATTGCTCTATGCTCCAATCCAAATGTTCTCGAGCAAAGTGAAGGCGTGCTTGACGATGAGCTGTGGTCAACTTCGGGCCTGTAGCGGGTCTTTTCGGAGTAAGGTTAGCTTCTTTCAACCTTCTTCTAACTGTCCACTGACTGACAGTCACCCGCGAACTTGACGTAGCTCCTGCTGCACATCTACGCCGGTAAGGTGTCGATTTCGGAGAAGGTCGAGACCAAAAACCGGTCGTCACGCTCCGAGGTGCACCGGCGTCGGCTGGTATTAGGCCTCCGAGTGAAGCACCAGTCTCTTGAAACCTTCTGTATACTCTCGAGACAGCGGACTGACTCATATTCAAACGACGAGCGACTTCTCGCTGGTTCAACCCTTCTTGCAACAGGGCAACGACTTGAGCGGCTTCTTCAGGTGTTGTATCCATAATTTTCTTCAAATGACGGCTTTAATTTGCAGAGATGTGTTCAGGTCAACGTCTAATGAGCGACTGATAAGAAAAAAACGATTACAGGGGGTTTTATAGGGGGTTGTGTCGCGCAAGTTGTGAATAGAGCGCAGAGCAGTTTACGGGAGGTTGCGTTCAGTTGCATTCTAAGTACAAGTGTTTATTTAAATTACTGATATTATGCTACCATTTGAAAGCCTAATTACTAGGCTTTAATTATGTAAAACATTATATAGAGGTAAAATAAGTCATTTTTAGTTATATCACTTTTTATGCGCACTTGAGGCTTGAGTCGATTTACTTGCACGCGAGTGTAGTTGCATCAAGCTCACATATTAGCACAGATTAAATAATATATATATTAGGTATAATATGTGAGGATTGTGCCCGCGTACTTGATTATTATTGTTGTCGACCTACCGATAGATTGGCTTTTCTCTTCAACCTATCGCAGTCCACTGCTGGACATAGGTTTCCACGACTTTGCTTATTGGCTTCAATATGTTGAAATTGAATCGACTTAGGTACAACCGAACTAGATATCGATATTGTTTATTGCACGGTTACTTAATATCCCAAATACGTATATATTTGGCTGCACTCCGTGCCTATGAATTTACTAGTGCTGATTCGTATACTATTTGTTACTCGAAATAAATAAATTCCATTAAATAGATTTCATATAAAATGTTACCAAAATGACCATATAAGTTTTGTGCTGTAAAAAGATATCAGATCTTATGTAGAGCCAAGCTTCTTAATCTACAAATTCGAGATATCAGTACCTATCAAAATATCGACCCATTTCAGTCACCTCCATACTCTGTAAGACTATGGAGCGTGCACTTAACAATAAACTTCTGGCTTACCTGGAAGGTAACGATCTCCTCAGTGACCGTCAATACGGATTTCGCTGAGGCCGGTCAACTAGGGACCTTCTTGTGTATGCCACACACTTATGAAGTGAGGCCATCGAGAGACACGGTGAAGCTCTTGCCGTGTCACTCGATATCTCTAAAGCTTTTGACAGAGTTTGGCACGCTAGCCTTATAAGCAAGCTTCCTTCGGTATTCCTGATGGCCTTTGCACCTGGCTATCAGATTTCCTGAGTGACCGGTCAATACGAGTAGTCATTGATGGCTACTGTTCTGACCTCCAGCCTATCGACGCCAGTGTTCCTCAGGGATCGGTCCTGTCTGCAACTCTATTTTTGCTGCACATAAATGATTTGCTTATGCCCGGTATTATTGGGTATGCAGACGACAGCACAGTTACGGATAGATATTTATCGCATGCAAGGGCCAGTAAGGAAGAAACCCAGTCTTGTCGAGAGGCCATGGTAAGCCGTGTGGATGCGTCCCTTCAAGCATGCAAGCAAGATGAGAATCTGGTGACGTTCAACGCTACCAAAACACAGGCGTGTCTGTTCTCCACCAAACGGAGCAAATTCGAGCTTGCTCCGACTTTCCGGAATGTACCTGTCGCAGTGACTGATAGCTTAGAGCTTCTTGGTGTTCATCTCACTGCCAATCCCAACTTCGGCCAATATATCGAGTCCAAAGCAAAGACTGCAGCAAAAAAACTTGGGATCCTTTCCAAGGTTGGGCGGTAATTCACCCCAGGACAGCTTCTAGCATTATATCAAGCCCAAGTCCGGTCTTGTATGGAATACTGCTGCCACCTATGGGATGGATCAGCCAAATACCAACTGCCTGCTTTGGACTCGATTGAGCGGCGTGCTGAGCGGCTCATTGGCGACCCTACTCTGACTGACGCTAAGCTGCAAAGCCTCGAGCCTCGTCGTAGAGTTGCACGGCTGTCGGTTTTTTACAGGCTACATTTCGGTGAGTGTGCAATGGAATTACACGCGTTAATTCCACCAGCCCCTTTTCACCATCGGGATACAAGACGGAGGCGAGCGTTCCATCCTTACGTGGTAGACATTCCACACATCCGCCAGCCAGCTTTGGTGCCTCGTTCCTAATGCGCACCGCAAAGGAATGGAATTCTTTGCCTCGTTATGTGTTCCCCGATCATTACAACCTGGCCGTCTTCAAGGCAAGAGTGAAAAGGCTGTTTCTAGGCAGGCATGATCCATCCTCGGCCGCATTATCACTTACCATCAGGTGAGATGGCGGTCAAATGTCAGCCTATAAAGGATAAAAAAAACGTAACTATGTATGGCTTCGCCGTTTCGTTACCGCCGTGGTGGTGATACGAATACTTAGTTTCTTAAGTGAAGTAAGTAACCAAACAGCCAAGCCATACATAGTTAGGTTTCGCTAAATGCCGCCAATTGTTGTCATCTTTCGAAAATCGTTCTATAATTATTACTAAATAGGTTTTTTTAGTTACTGTCTACAGAACCGTGTACACTTCCATGTATACTTTATAAAATTGGTGAAAGTCTTATATGAACCGTGTATACTTCATAAAATTGGTGAAAGTCTTATATGAACACAAATGTTATAATTTCTGTTAGTTGTATACTAAACTTGGATAACATACCAAATTTCAGCTTTCTATCACTTCAGGAAGTAACCAAACATTTTGATTATCATCAGGCTGGATGCGGAAGGACCGGAATTTCTGGCGCAAATGGGGGAGACCTAGCCCTGTCCAGCAGTGGACTGTGATAGGTTGAAGCTCGAGGTAACCTACAAATACCTGTCTACTCTACATTTACTCCAAAACGTTTCAAGTAAGTATTTTATTTTATAAAGGTTTTACCTAGTTAAAAAGTATTTAATAATAAACTATGCTGTGTCATCGGTGAACCATGTTCAGGTGATATTATGTTAATATAAGTACAAACCAATGATGTAAGAAAATTGTAAACGATTGATGTCCTTGTATGTAATGTACTTTTAGTACCTTAATAAATAAATAAAAATACATTTCCAGTGCGTAAACCATAAACCGATGTTATGCCTTAGAAACAGGACTAACATAAGTGAAAAAAGCCTCAAGTGGTCATGAACATTGAAATGATAGGCTGAATAAGTACCAACGAATACTCGAAATAAAACTTAGCAGCATATGCAACGTAGGTACTACCTACTAATATCTATAAGTATCTATACGGTCAGACTCGCAGGGATAGCCATCTAAAGTGAACCTATACATTTTCAGATGAGTTTCCGTGGAAGTTTTCAAGAACAAAAATTTACCGACAACCTCTAGAAATGGGTATTGAACCATTAAATGGCTAGCCGATGTTACTAACGTTAGGTAGGTACGTTATTATTATCGAGTAGGTAAAAATTAATAAAAAATCATGATTCTAAATCTAAAATCGACGACCCATTTGGTGTTGCGGTTGAAAGGTCGACTGCAACACAAAGGGTTCCAGGTTCGATCCCCGTGCTATACAAACATCTGTGTGCATGAACATGTCTGTTTATAATGGTCTGGGTGTTTTCTATGTATAATATGTATGTATTTAGAAAAAAAAAATATAAGTATGTTTATCCGTAGTTTAGCACTCATAAATAATACAGGCTTCACGCTTAACTTGGGGCTAGATGGCGCTGTGTGAATGTCAGTGGTTATTTCTTTATTTATTATTATTAAAATAAGTTACTCTTAGATAAATACAACAATGGAATCCATTGGATCCAATGGAATCTATGATAAATACAACAATGGTTGATCCATTGAATGGATGTCAGTTGACTATCACCATTGCGAGATATGCTACACCATAGAACTTTGTATTTGAAACAATGAACGTGCGCACATAGAGGTTATCTATACAAGGTTCCTTAGGCATGATTATGTTTAGTTTATAATATTTTGAACATGGTTATACTTGTTGCTAAAACAAGTCCTTTTTCTGTCCCTCGAATGTTGAAGTAACATACAAAAATATGGCTGAGAGCTAACAAAACATTTTTTCTATATCAGATAAGAGACAAACGATTTAACGGGCTCTCCTGGGGGTTACCGCCATCTCTTAAAACAGTGTTACAATAATATTACTTCGTCATTTCTGGTACAAAAATGCTGACGTATCATTATACTAAATACTGTTTTACAAGATTGCGGTAACCCCCCTGTTATGTTAAAGTATCACCGTCGACCAAAATGATAAGCTCAAAATTCCTACCAAACTATAAAGTGAGAATACGGTATGTTTAATGGACTTGCGTCCATTAAAAAGTTGTCAAGTATCATCGCTATGTGAACATTCACAATTCTTAAGTTGAATCGTAAATTGTTGTGACAGACGTCCAGATGGTGTGGGTGAAATTTTGAATTTTCCCGCGAAGTATGGGGAGTGCTATTCGCAACGTAACGAAATTTTTGAAGATTTTGAACTCCCTCCCTACCCAATGTAATAAACAGTATCGTTTTTCAACAAAACTAAAGGTGGCATACAATATAATTCTGGGATTCCCTATAATTCATAAACTAAAAGGATCTATGTAAAAATTTCTAATAACCTAGTTTACTATTGAAAAAGAAATAGTTCTGTATCAAGTTGGTTGTATACCCCCTTTTGCACTTGTACTGCAATGTTAAGTTTTACCAGACAACTTCCCTCCTCCCGCCCCAAGCATGAGCGTAGCCAGTATTGGGCTCAGGGTAGAGCAACAGTGAACCTATCCCCCCCCCCCTCCCCCGGTATTATTTTACCCTGTGGCAAGCAACCCAGCTTGCCCCAGTGTGGCTACGCCCATGTCCCCAAGTACGTAACTTAATACTTGAGAGGAAATCTTATTTTTTACATAGCCCTCATTATCGATTACATTGATACAAAATTGGTATTTTTGGAAGAAAAGATCAGAAAATAATGTGTAAGGTGTTGAGATGTCGGCTACTACACCAAGGATTCCGGATTCGATCCGCGGGCAGTGCAAACTTGTGTGTGCATGAACATGTCTGTTTTTATTGGTCGGGGTGTTTTCTATTATCTATAGTTATAACTACAGTTGTTAAGTAGGTACCCGCAATACAAGCTTCACACTTAACTTGGGGCTAGACGGCGTTGTGTAAATATTAGTGGATATTCAATAACTATTGATTTAATCTTGACGTAGGCGTACGTTATTAAATTATTAAGTATGCGTTTTAAAATTAAACTAACGCTTGCATATTTACAATCGAAGGCACCTGTCGAAAATAGAATAAACAAATCGGTTTATCAATGACAGTCTGTCTCATTATTGTGCACAGGGCACTTCACTAATGGGGCGTTAATAACCGTCAATAAAGTAGTAGTATCGGGACTCTAAATTAAAATCTAAAATAATTTATATGGCATTTTATTTGTGAAAATTGTTCAAAGATACATGTTTCAATTCAATATGTAGGTAGGCAAAAAATCATACATCGAAATTAAATCTTAAAACAAGAATGAAAGTGTACAAAAATTGTATGGAGAAATATACGATGTCATCGCAATAACTCCTAATAAATGCTACAAAAATTTAAGGGGACATTAACATTTTGCTGATCAATATAAAGCCAATAAAAGGAAGAAAGTAAAGAAACGTCCGTCATGCTTTGATAAAAATATTAAACAATTCCAATGAACCCTTATGCAAGGCTTTATATCATCCTTTTTCATTCTTTAGTCAATAGCATCAGGTAATAGATAGATAGATATGATTCTTTACTGCACACCAAAAAAAGATACATATTTAACAACAAATGAAGGGAAATAATGCAATTCAGGCGGCCTTATCGCTTGGAGTAATTGGGTAATTGATATTATAAAGAATTATAATTTAGCAATAAAAACGAAATACATACAAAAACATATAACACAATATAGCGGTCTTTGTGGATCATTTTTACACCGGTAGTAATTTGACTAGTTATGTTTTTGGCATACCTACTCAATATAAAGCTAATATTAACATTAGAATACAATGTGAGTTATGAGTTTCTATAATATATATCAGAATTAACAGCTAGTTTCTAATTAAAATTAAGATAAATGTAATATTTGAAAATTAAATATCGTTTCTTCGAAGGAGACGTATCCTACTGTATCTTGTGAAGAGAAACAGTTAATATACATGTTATTAAAGAATAGATAATGAATTTAGGTTTTTTCTTACCTATATCTTAATAACATGTAATAGAAACAATTTCATTATAATAACTTAAATACAATAGCTATGATTAAAAAACGTATCTGGTAGGTAGGCTCTTACAACTAATTTAATAACATTTTTTTTATCAAATAACGGTTAATTTCAGTCAGGTGCTGGTAATACCATTAAACAATGTGTTGGTGGCAACTGACCACTGCAAGTTGATATTTAGAAATAGCATTGTCTATATGTCCAGTCGTAATTTTAAATAAAAATCCGATATTTACTTTGTCGCTTTTTTGCATCGACACATGTTATGTACTATATCTACCTTAACAACAGCCCCAGTTCAGACATCGAAGGATATTTCACAGGACATCGGATCGTTCGTTTACTAGTAATATAGTAACATTTTCTTATATGGTGATTATAAATAATAAAAAAAACATATTACAAGTAATTGTTGTCTTTTATATAAATGAATTGAGGAATTAATGGAAACTAATATCACTTCTAGAACGAATAGTGAAATAAACGCCATCTTGCAGCATCGACTTGAAACAAATCTCCCGTATCAAAACGCTTTAGCGATTATTCAAGTACTTCACATTTTGCCAGTGCCTCAGCGTTCTTACATATTTATTTTTCAACAATTTCAATTAATTCCTATCAATCATGGTTAATGTTTTCTTTTACATCCACAAAACGAGGTAATTACTATATTAAATAAATAAATGAAATTTTGGTCAATGGATTTGGAACTGCGGCATATGTAATCAATTAGCGCATGGTTCCCAAACATCAAAAGACACTTAACTACAGATCATTTAATAAATAGAAATAGAAACTGAAAGGTAAATCTAAGTACTGCGTAAGCAATGTTCAACACTACTAGGACACAGTGCGACGATAAACGCCATTTATTTATATAATAAATATTATTGCGTCGTATCCTTTGTCCCAGTAAGTGTTTAGAATCATGGACCAAACAGTTTTATTTAAAATTTTTATCGACATTGATTAAAAATACCGGCCAATTGTGAAAAAAAAATATTTTTAGAAATTATCAGCAAGAACTCCATTGCAAGTTTTTTTGAATTAAGTACAAGTAAAATTATACAAAACAAAAATTGTGTCTAAAAAAATAACATTGACCTCATTTTTCTTTAGAAAATAAAAATTTGGAATCTTATAATGAAAATCGTGGGCTTTAGACTCATTTAAGATTAAGGATTCAATACAAATCGATTATTGATGTGGATAACATATAGATGTATGATCGTGCTATAATATAGTAAAGCGTTTTATTTAATAGCGAAAAGGTCGTAAGGACTCCTTAATTCTAAGTCAGCCTTAACGGACACGTGTTAAACATCGGATTCGTTAGGTTTGTTCTTGCCTTTCTTCAGTTTCACAAAATAATCTTCGAGTTTTTCATGGATCCACTGAAAATAATAGTAAATAGTTTTAGTATAATAGGTAATTGTAAAAGATAAAAAAAATCTTTGTCTATGTCGGCCAATCCGTTTTGAGACCGCGTGGACGACTAAAGCCTAATCATCCTACGCTCTAACGGTGAAGAAAAACATCGTAAGAAAACCTGCGCACACCCAAGAAGAGATTCAAAGTTTGTGCTTGAAGTCTGGCAATCCGCACTGAGCCCGACTGAGGCCTTATCACCCTACGGGTAGGCTCGTTCCCCTCGGTGGGGACATTATAATAAGATGATGATGATAATTTAATTCTGATTTTTTTATATATAGCTGCATTAAAACAATGAAATAGGTATTTAATCCACTCTTAAATACCATTTTGTATGGCGATGGTACTACCATCAGTCAGTATTTTAGCTACTAAGCTAAAATACTAAATCTAAAAAATTAAATCTTACATTATCATGATTATCTGGATAGTTGCCAGCATCAGTATCGTTTGTTGCAACATCTTCATTTATTCGTTTTTTTCACAGAATCAAGTTCGTGTACATTTTACAACTTTCCTTGCACATTACTATTAGTTATTGGATCGAAAATATGGTTAAAAATATATAACAGGTTTGGTTCCTTTTCATTACAACATTCAGGAATTACGACAACCCATTCAGTGTTGAACACCTAGAGTGTTTCGTATATAATGTATGTATTTACAAAAAAGTAGGTATATTTATCAGGTGTTCAGTACCCAAAAGCTTAAACTGCGGCTAGATGGCGCTGGGTGAATGTCAGTGGATATTTATTTTATTTAGGTTGAGTTCATCTCATCTTCAATAGGATGAATAAGAGAGACTGGGCCACAAGATTCTGGGTAGCTTTTGGTAGTTTATGGCCCAATCAATCGTACATGCAATACTATGAATTTTTTTTTGGGTTCTCCTTTGAAACTACGTCGATAAATTTCTTTAAATTACGAAAAACAACTTTAACAAAAATAGAACTCAAACCTTGACTAACAGTAAATGTACTTAGAACAAACTAAATTATTTTGATAAAATAAAATATATATAATCTAAAAGTATAAACTACTGAACCTCTACATCTGGACAAAGGCCACTTATCATTCGTAGGGCCACATATAGTACGCAACAAGTTGAGATGGCCATTTTCTAGTGTTGTGACATCATAATATACTCAACGCAATAATAATCAATTACTGGACTATAGATAATATCTCAAATTGTCGCTTACTATATTATCCGCATTAATGGTCTAATCAAGTCTAATGTGTATTGATGGCCCACTAGGTTTCATTAAAAACATACTACCATAATTCATTGGAGATTCCCGATATCCTCCTCGAACAACCTCTTCCCACCCTTGAGATGCTTCTCCGCGTCATTGCCATACTTCTTCATGTACTCCTCGAGTCGTATCAACCACTGCGCCCAGTGTTCCCTTAGCTTATCCGTGGATAAGTGATACACATCAGCCTTGGACCCGTCCGTGTACGCTATCACCAATAAAGCGTCGCGCACGTTCAAGTGTTTGTAGTTTAGATCGTTGGAGACTGCGCCAAAGTACGCGGCCAACTGCACTGGGTTATCGTGCGTGAGCAATATAGACTTGCGTGGCTTGTCGGATTTCTTCCATTCGATCAGGGTGGGCTTGTCTCTGTAAACATAAATGTGGGTCCTTAAGTAAGGCAAGTGTCGTAGTTTGATCAAAAGTTTGAGATAAGAAGAGTTGATTTGATTTGATTTGATTTGACATTGAAAATCAAACAAAGCCAATGACACAAACATTATTAGGTATATCTTATATATTTCGCAGCGTACGATTAGCGTTGGCCCCAAGATAACAACTGAAGAATGCCAACGTAATAATAACACATTTGATAACTGTTTCACGGGCTTTTGTTTATATACGATAAACACAAGTTTTGAACTAAACCCAACATTTTGTAGACGCAATTTCCTATTTATAAACAAATTATTTTGCGTGTAAACAACTGTTAGTTTAGATAGCTTGCCGTGCCCACGAATGTAAATAAATAATAATAAATAAATATCTACAGACATTCACACAGCGCCATCTAGCCCCAAGTTAAGCGTGAAGTCTGTATTATGGGTTAGTACCCAACTTTTTTTTTGTTAATACATACATATTATACATAGAAAACACCCAGACCATTGTCCAGATCATTGCCCAGATTATTGACCACCACACAAATGTTTGTACTGCCCGGGGATCGAACCCGGAACCCCTGGTGTTGCAGTAGACGTCTCAACATTTGGTGTAGCAAATGGGTCGCCAAAGGTTTACATTTGTTTGTATATAAATGAAATGTATTTATTTGTATAGATAAATGAATTATGATGAAAATGCAATAAATCTTTCATCATAACATCAATTATTATCATTAGCTCATCAAACGTCCCCAGCGAGGGGCATAAGATTACCCGAGATTACATGCGGGTCCAGCACGGATTGGCCGACTTCACAAACAAGCTTTAAATCTTTTCGCAGCGTGCGAAGGTTTCCTCAACACGTTTTTCTTTTCCGTAAGAGCATCGGATAACGTACATACATATATATTCGAAAAGACATTGGTACGTGGCGGGATTTGAACCTGCGCCCTCCAGATCGGAAGGAAGCGTCCACCACCTAGGAGCCACCGACGTTATAGATCCTGATAATGGTGGAAAAATAGATACATTATTTATATTAATAAAATATTTTAAGAGACACATGAGCATCCAATAATCTATACATATAAATAAAATTGGAGTGTCTGTAATATTGAAATTACGATTTTTTTCATACTTATGAATACATACACGGTACATGCAACATAATAAAAAAGTGTCTGTCTGTTTGTTCCAGATAATCTCTGAAATAGTTGGACACATTTGGACGTTACTTTTTTTGGCAGCAGGTAAATGATTTAGTAAGGAAAACTTAAATTTTATTTTCTAAAAAATCTTTTATTTAGACAAATAAAGTACTTAATGTTGATTCCTATGCAGACAACACAATGTTGCAATGTAAAAGTTTGAGATAAGAAGAGATCACGAAAGGGACGTGAATACTCACTCGTAATCAGCTATGGCATCAATTATTCCTCTATACTTCAAAACTGGATGGACGACATTAGACTCTATGGCTTTCGGCGCAGATATACTCTTAAGGACTTCGCTGACTGACACCCACACTCCTTCGACCTCCTTCTCAATCCGAAGTTGCGTCTGAGGCTGGGTGAAGTAGTTTTTGAGAGTTGTGTGGAATTTCGTGCCTACTGCCATTTGGGCTGTAATTAAGAAAAATAACAATATATATCACTCACTAGCTTTTGCGTACTTCGTCCGCGTGAAATAGTTACTTTGGGCTAAAGCTAACTTTTACCCGCTACTTTGTTCATATAGGTAACTTAAAACTGAGATACCTATCACCTAAGATATTTATTTGAATCGAATGATGTAAAGAGCAATTTTGTTTTAAATTAAATACTCGTGATAAATACCTAACTAACACAAGAATACACAAAAGGTTAGAAATCTCAATGTTACAAAACCATAACAATACATTATTCATTTATTGTCTTTAGTAAAACATGAAAACTCATTACACTTATATGGTAACAAACAGTTCTTATGAAACAGATTCATATTTTAAAGTAATGCTTTATACACAATTATGTAAAAAAAGTATGGATTGGTGATATGCTCACAAAACAATCGAAAAAAGTGTTCCGAATGCAGCGACAGTACACATACACGTATTTCGAATGAGTGTACCTTAACAAAAGAGTACAAGCTGTACTCTCTTTGGCGGTTCGTTTTTTAGGCAGGGATGGCGTATCTATCTTTATATACAGAATATCATTGTTTTTACACTTAAGCTTTGTAATCAGTGGTTGTGTTTTTATTTACAACAAAGTGTTTTTATTTGAAGAAAGCATTGTTTTTTATTTTAAAGCCTTAATTGTAAATTGGTATCGTATCAGTTACTGAATTATTCCTTCATAACATAAAAGTATAGACTCTTTTGCTTACCTATAAAGTGCTGTTTGAAACAATAAAGCTTTATGTGTGAGTTGAAGTGTTGGTGCTGGGTCAGTTAGTTTATTACTATTAAATTTTAAAACTTAATGTGTAGTTATTTGCTGTGTATTGTATCATTCAAAAGTCATTTAAAATAATGTATGATTGCAGTGAATTTTTGGCTTCTACATTCATAAACCCAGTTTTGACCTTAAGTGTAAAACACCTAAAGGTCAAACCACTTTCAAAATTCACCTTGTACACTCAAGTTTAAACAGAAATATTATCAATTGCATAAACATGAATTTATTAGTACATAAAGATTATTATTGTAATAATGAAAGAAAATAAAACAAGGCCATATCAATACTTTGCAGTACAAGTGTGATTGAATGACAATGACACCTAAAGGCATCAGAAACAATCAAATTCTATTGTGTCTGGATTCCTGCTGTTCAAAGGGTTAAAGTGATCAGTTTACAATCCTGGGAACTCTTTTAAACTTTTCAGCACAGGGTTCAGACAATAGATATTCAAACATGTGTGATTTCTTAAGGGTAAAGGATTGTGTATGGTTCCTTTGTAACACAATATATCAAATGACAAACTGTTGTAACATAATATGTGTAATTGTATGTGGACCTATGTCAAACTAAGGTAGTCTGTTTAGGAGAGAGATGTATATACATTATCTCTATGTAGGTGCCTTAATCCCACAAAATGTCTCCTACAGTAGGAGTCACGGTTTTGGCATAAGTGCCAAGTGTGCACAAGTGGAGGCTGCAGGATGAGACTGTGAAATTATAGGGTACTTT
Source organism: Leucinodes orbonalis (assembly GCA_019425675.1). Lineage (NCBI taxonomy): Eukaryota > Metazoa > Arthropoda > Insecta > Lepidoptera > Crambidae > Leucinodes > Leucinodes orbonalis. Next base: position 225,247 of record PQWD01000205.1, read on the forward strand.
CACTTTACATCTTTCAGAGCTGCCTGGCTGTTATATACCCAATTGATTGACCCCTGACAAACAATAGATTTTCATCTACCGGTGACACAAAATGAGCATTTATGGTAATTATAATTATTGTAATTGATCACATATAGTTCGTATTTAGTTAGTATGTGCCTATAGTAATATCCATCTTTAAAAAGACAAGGCTTTGGGAGTCCCATGCTACAACGGCAACCCATTGTGGTGGAGTACCGGTTCAATTCCCCTCCGTTTGAATAAAGGACAAGGCTAAATGACATAGGATGATAACCCTCATCTGTTAAATGCCAGAAGCATTGAACATAAGAGATTCTATTTGTGCCTGATTTCTTAACATTTTCAAACTATGACCAAACTCGTGTTTATGTATTTTACCACCTATGTCTGACAAATATATGATTTGATTTGAACAGTGAAGTGTTTACATGATTCTTAATTTAAAACATAACCTTAACTAAATGACAGTTATGACAAGAGAAAAGGTGACAAGCTGTGGGCTGGCTGGAGTGACCAGAAGGCCGCCATGGGTTATGCAAAATGGTCCACTGCACAGACTAAGTGCGAAAACTGAACCCCTAACATGGAACATAGAAGGGTGACAGACTGGAGTAACCATCAGGGCACCATAGCTCACGCACAATGGTCCACTGCACCGACCAAGCGCGGAAACCAACCTCACTAACATTGAGGAACACATTAAGTAGAGGTTTATTATTACATGGTCTTCTTTGGGTATTTGAGGCTAACTAGAAAATTACCATAAAAAATTAAACATACCTTCATAGTATTTATTAAAAACTTCCTCCCCCATTTCAGCTATCCGCTCCTGTTTCCATTTTTCCAATGCAGCTCTAGACTCATCAGTCATTGTCTTATTCAATATCAATGTCACTGATGGGTACTGTTTGGCAAAATCATTCTTATGTTGTTTGATCTGCAATATTCTATCCTCACTTGCATAACCTGGTTGAGCTGGAGAGCTTTCAGCTGCACTATAAGGGGCAGCTGTCTTCAAACCTCTCACTGCTGTGTTATTCAATAAAACACTAACAAAATTCACACAATTCCTAGCATTCTGCCACATATTTCTCGTCAACAACGCCATACTGGCCACAGAATTATAATGTAAAGCCGTTAACACTGCATTTTCAAAACCACTTCCAGGTTTCAATGTGTTTTCACTTGCAGAACCCGCGCCGTTGTTTTGATGTGTACTTCTATTTTTAGCTGGAAAAAGATAAAATTATAAGCACGCGTCTATAACGAACGGCGCCAACCGCGTAATGTCATATGATTTAAATTGGCACGGAGCGACGCAAAAACTAAATACGCGATACAATCAATGAAGAGTGAAAGTTAATGTAGCCTTGTATAAACAATGTTAGGCGCCATGAGTCGCAGCCAACTATTTCCTCGTGCCAATGAAGCCTGATAGCCTTTTAATAGAAAGCTAAACATAATACAATCACGAGGCAGCTGAAACCCCACAGTTGCAAACCTACCCGCTTTCGTCAGTTGTTTCTTCTGCTTACTATTTTCAAGTAAAGGGCCAAATAATTCTTTATTTTCTTTATTGTACAGTTTTATCCGTTCCGCCGGTGTCAAGAAGGAACTAGGCTTAATTACCTTAGTTCTTACGAAATCTTTAGATTTTCTTTCAAAAGAAACTGTACGACCGATATTACAGATCGGCCTAAACATATTGTTCTTTGTAAAAATGGTTTAATTTCTTTTACTTTAAATCTTTGGGTCTGAGTTAAATGAGACTAATTTGGGGCGCCTAAATCAAGAGACGAAATTGTAAGAAAAGTTTTCGCTAGATATACCTATTTCACAAAATACGTAGATTCTTTGTAATTGAAACAATTTTTTTAATACGTCAAACAAAATATGACATTTAATTGTCTCGTCTTTTTTGACGTTTACTTAACGCCACAGATTAAAACACTCTTTGTCGTTTTTTTATGTCTAGTTCCTCCGGTCAATACGAAAGAAAACCGTACAATGGCTTTCTGTCTAATTTAGTATATTTATGATACGAAATTTTTCATGACTAAGTCTTACCTAAGTAAGTACCTACCTATCATAAGCGTCTTCAAGAAAAACCAGTATTTTAGTGTAGCGTCATCTCTACTATTAATTGATTATTACTAACTCACGGAAGACAACGTAACGTTCATTTTAACACACGACTCTTTATAATACCTCTAAATATTTCCAATAGATGACTCTGCTGCAAATATTTGGTTGTGGCATGGGTATTACGTGGTTATTAAATATGACTTTTGTGTTGTAGATACTGATGGGGAGAAATATACCCCAAATAATATTACTGGGTCCTGGAATCGTAAGAACTATTTCATATTATAACAAATCTGGGTTAAAAATAACGATGTGCTAACAATCATCTTGAAAACTCTTGTTATATGAATTTTATTAGTCTAAAGTTAGGTGAGCAAGTTCATTTTCATAGTAGGTATATTAAATCACAAAAAAAACCAACGGATTACACATGCAATTTATGCCAACTTTTGCTGTGATACCATTTTAATGAATGCAACATTTAATATAGCTGTAGTACAATACAAAATTAATTAACTATAAAAACTACTAAGGCGTGACAGCATAATTAAGTAATCATTTGTATAAATGATGAATGAGATGTATTATGCCTTGTGCAGATCATTGCTCACATACTGCATTTCCGCTTGGGGTGGCGTACCCAAGACAACCTTGAAGCAACTAGAAGTGTCTCAAAGAAGTATACTCAAAATCTGTACCTTTAAACCCTTTTTGTACCCAACAAAACTTCTTTACGAACAGTGCGAAGTTTTGACTGTACGGAAATTATACATGCGAAGCATTATATTGAAACAACATGCACTTCTTCAGTATTGCCCAAGTGCTATGAATCGGCGGAGATGGTATTGTGTATGTAACCCCCCTTCTAGACCAAAGACTACTTTTGCTAAAAGATTCTTTCCATATTTAGGCCAAAATTAACAAAATTAATGGAACACTGTGTGTCTTAATAAAACTGAAACAAGTAAGATCAAACGAATGTTTGCATAGAATGCAGACTAAGTCGACAGCTGGCTGTCCATGTAAAGAGCTGGAGCTTGTTGATGCTCTAACTTACCTGGGCCTTATTATAGATAGTAAACTTAATTGGAAATATCACATTGAATATGTATGTGATAAGCTCAGGGGTATATTGTCTAGATTCTCCATAATTAAATATAAAGTTCCATACAAACTGTTACTTCAATTATATAAGGCACTCGCTGAGTCCGTAGTAACTTACGGTTTATCCAGTTATGGGAGAACATATAGATGATATTTACTCATTGCAATTGCGCATATTGAAAAATATTGTGCCCAGTAAAATAAAAAGAATACACGAAGAATCGATTTATCATAACTTATTTAAATACTGTAAAGTCATACCGATTCATAAAAAGTGGAGTATATCCTACTCGTGGAAGAGTATTTTAATGAAAACTTAAAAAACATAACGACAAATGATTATGGTAAAACCCGTAATTCACTAAAAACGACACTTAAGTTACCAACATATTGTAACTTGTATGGGAGGCGTACCCTAGAATACATAATTCCAGATTTAATTAACCAATTGCCAGCATTGTTAAAAAAGTCAATTAAATGAAAATAATATTGGACACAAGTTTAAAAATCACTTTATTCATAGTATGTAGCATTTAATTAATTATATACGAGTAGCTAACTAGCGGTTCTTCATGTGTGAGCCGAACCCACGACTCATGCACTCCAGTTAGGGTCGCTGATAACTTGCCATTAGCAATATAGTCACAGTCGTCGCCGCTTAATATGAACCACCTGTATATGCGTTATCGTAGGCGACCGGTTTTTTCTTTTTTTTTGCTGTAATGTTGATGTGCAAGTCGCATTGCGTGACTTCACAGCGAGCAGTGAGCCCTCTCGGTTAGGTAGGCGCAAATGAACAGTAATTATTATAAGTAGTATTATGTGAATTTTAGTAGTGGTAATGTTTTCGTATTCTGTATTATCTAATGATAAGATTAGTACTAATATTATTGTAATAGATAAAATCTTTGGCGAATGTGGTACACGGTAAAGTTTGTAAAACTTATGCTGTACTTCATAATCATATTGCTTAAATGTCTGAATGAAATGTTAATAAATAAATAAAATTTCTCAAAACAAAAACTTATGATGAGACAGAAGCATTACTAACTCTTTATTATGAAGGAAAGAGATGTTAGTTGGTGTGGCTTCTTTTTATGATTTACTGTTATTAATATTTTGAAATGTATAGAATTAACAAAATATGTTAATTATTACTCACCCTCTCACACACATTCAAGCACCTACATTATACACACCGAGAGGACTCTGTACACTCTAATTCTTACATAAAATACTAATTCACCCGTTTACGTTGTATTGTTGCTAGTGCAACTTTGGATTGCCAAATGTATTACTTTTTGGGGAAAGTGGCGCTGTTGCTGAAATACAGGATGTCTCCATCTTAGTTCGGCTTCAGATGCTTAACCTATTTTTAAACTATTACATGTAAAATAAGAAGAAAAAAAATATTACTAGTGAGTAAGGAACACAATGTAAATTTTTATGGTGAATAAACGTATTATTATTATTATTATTATTATAAAGCGTTTTTGGGAAAGTCCATTAATGTGTTTTTAGAATTGGGAACCTCTGTGAGTTTAAATATTAACGAAGTCATTATTTTACCAATGGTTTAATATTAAGATTATTAAGCGGTCTATCGATACAATAGCTGAAAAAAATCTAAGTCATATCCCTATTCCTCTGCCTGACAAGAAGTAGGTACCTACTGTATGTAACCAGGGCCCTAATTCCGCTAATTAAAATGCGGCAAATCTCTCTTTATAGGAGCTCAATAGTTCATTTTGGCATATTTGCTATTTTACTATTTTAATAATTCTATTATTATTTCCCAATAACATGTTAAGAACTAAATATTGTATCCCAATTGTTGGTAGAAATTCGAAATTGGTATTCTACAACTTATTTGGCGTTAGACAGTTGACGTAATGGTTTTGAAACCATATCAATGGTAGAATTGGAGCATTTTAAAAATAGTAGAATTGGGGCCTGGGTATTGATCATTATGTTGCCTGTTATACGTCCATTGAACCAGATTGACCTATCCACCTAATACTTTATTCTTATGTACCGTTTCGTCCATTTAGGCCAAATTGGAGGCTCGCTTATAGCCAGGCAAATTGCTGATGGCGTTAATAGCCTCGACCATTTCACTAATATATTAGATTCGAATAGCTATGTTCCGATTTCCGAAATCAGAACATGGCATTAATCTTTTGCGTAAATAATGTGCGCCGATATTTTTCCAAGCACAAGGGTGTGGTCAATATTTGTAAGCCTTGGCTGTTCTACGAACTATTTATTATTTTCATGATGCACGACTAGGATCATAAATTTTGCAAGACTTCAAGAGATTTCAGTTAAAAAAATCTATTACGAGGAAATGAAGTTTTTTCGTTTTTCTCTGTAGTTCGTGTGCTCGATTTAGGCTCTCATTTTTTTTATAAAGTTAAAGTAGTTACATATTCAAAAAAGGTTCAGATATAGGATCCGTCGAGGAACTATATCTGAACTATAACTTATAAGCACTTAATACGATAGGACTAGTACTCAGCTCTCTTTCTCAGCTCTAGTGAGCCGATTGAAAATCATGAAACATTTACTAGGTAGTACTTAAGTCTTATCCTGTAGTAGGATAAATAGGTTAAACAGTGTAGACACTATGGAATAACACTCATCGCATTTTTTTAAGGTTTGAGTTCCTTCTTTCACTGTAAGTACTTTCTGTTCTAAGGGATCTAGAACATGAAAGCCGTTTACACAACATTAAATTTTAATTACAACTAAGTAATGAAAATTAACTAAAATTCTTGTGCAGCTGCAGTCAGTATTAAAAGCTTAGGTGATACTATTTTCCAAGCAAATTGCTGGCTTAAATGAGATTTTTCGTGCATAAAAAGCGCAAAATGAATCACAGTAGCGGCCATAACTGACATTTTTAATTAAAATTCAACGCCCGCGGTTCGCGATGAATGGCCCCATTCCGGGATTAATTTCTTTTGCCGTCTTATCGGTGTGAACAGAACTCAAGCACTATTTATTATTTCAAAACTTCATTGCTAGTTGTGCAAATGTACCTAGTGTTTTTATGACCTACTTCAGGCTTTCTTTCTAACAACTAATCAGACCGAAGAGCGTCGATGGCATCATCAGCTCGTTATATTATGTCCCACTGCGGGGCACCAGACTACCCGTAAATGGCGTATAGAACTTAGTCGGGCTCAGTGCGGATTGGCCGACTCAAGCACAACCTTTGGATCTCTTGTTAGGTGTGCGCAGGTTTCCTCAATATGTTTTCCTTCACCGTAAGAGCGTCGGATAAACGAACATGATTATAATTCCGAAAATACATAGGTACGTGGCTCCACACCAAAAGCTACCGATGCTCAGTAGTAGATATTATTAAGAACATCTCATGATGAATTTCGTGAGAGAACTGAGGTTACCGACATAGCTCTCCGGATTATTAAGTTGCAGTGGCAGTGAGCTCGTAACACATGCCTTAGAATCGATGGCCATAGGAGCAGGTGAGTTTTAGAGAAGAGACTGCGCCTTGGCATACGTTGTATATGTCCAGCTCAAGCCCGGTATATCGACTACTTGGAAGAGGACGCTATTGGAAATTAGATGAGGAATTGTAAGGATATATGGCGAAAAATGGGTGAGACCTAATATCTAGACTGGACAGCATTTGGTGAAAGATAAAGAGATGCTTTCAAAGGGATTTCGTTGAAACTGACTGTACTTTAAGACGAAGGCAATATCAAACTCGAGAGCCGTCCTTCAGCATTTAATGTAGCACTATTATCCCACGCCGGCCCTTGTCAGATTCGTCTCAAGATCCATTTTCAAGGGCTCAGTTTGTTTGACTTGTGTCTGTTTATCTTAAATTGTCTAACTTGATTTTACGGTTGGTATTTAGTTTTGTGGGAATATGGCTAAGAAAACGTTGTATGGACTCATGGCATGAGTATTATTTGTTTATTTGTTAATTTTTTGTTTGACTAATTGCTGTGATGTCAGCAGATCGCCTATGGTTTCAAATCTATAGAGGAAAATGGGCGAATCGCCCATATATGGGAAACATTCAATATGCCAACGATTTTCCGGGTTGTCTGGACGCACAGAGTATGCACTGCTTATTTTCATATATGGAGTGCACACCACTGGATACTCGTAACATTCAATAAATACAAAAATAAGCATACCTTTTGTTTTTACCCATTTGATAATAATGATTAAAAATATGTTTTAATCAGATTCTTCGTTATTGTAGGTACTGCAAAGTACCAAGTAGACTTTATCGAACATAGTAATTAGGTATTTCATTATTTCTAGATTGTACATTATGCGGTTACTTTACTCCAGTTGTTTTAAAATATGAACGAATTTAAAAAGGATCTATGGATTAGGGCAGAAAAAATCAAAATCAAATAATATCTAACAATGTTTCCAATTATAGGAACCGTGTAGTAGTGGTAGATATCGTCCCATGAAACAGGAGGGTTATGCACTTTTGTGTATCGTGTTGAAGGCATTGTAGGTAGTGAAATTACCGGGTACATAGTCCTATCCTAATATCCGTTGTCTCAGACGGGCGCAGTGCGACATTGATGGAGGATAATAACTGTCTTTCAGTTGTTTGTTTCCTTCAATGCTGCTCTGTCATTGTTAGGCGTATCACTTACGATCAGATGAGTGGTCTGATCGTCCTGTACACTTATATTATAAAACAAGCGCGAGTCGGACTCGCCCGTGGAGGGTTCCGCAGCAGCAAGTAACATAAAATACAATATTTTTATTTACTTAGACACCTACTACAGCTTTAATTTGAAAAAATAGTGGTTCACCGTTTATGAAGAATAATAAAAGCCTACATACCAATTATCGTTCAAACAAAATTTTGTAAAATATAATAGTTTTTCATACATTTCTTTTTTATTATTTATAATAGGCTTACTCTTGAGCACAGACTATCCTAGTAGAAGAGACGTACTCTAAGATGGGGCGAGTTTGCCCAGAAAAAGCCTATTCACTCGTTTTTGAATGCCAAAGGGTTGTAGGTGTTGGTGTAACGACGCAGGCAGATCATTCCATTTATTTGCAGTACGCATAATGAAAGTAGACGCGAAACGCTTAGTCCGAATACGGGGAACGTCAACTACAAACGGATGAAATTTTACAGTACCTACGCCTTGATGACCAATGGTGAATCGTGCTTCATGGTCGTTCACTACCTGTTACATTTAAAAGATGCATGGAGCTCATTAAATCCTAATGAATTACAAACAAAGTATTTTTACAAAGTCAAGGAAATGACTAAAGCTTGTAAACTGTATTTCAGCATCAAAAAGTACTTACCTACTACGGTGTTGTCAGTTACAACCTCGTAAAGCGAGTGCTAGTCCACAAACACTGCCCTAGAGTACGCTTTAAACTAAAACGAACAATGTACAACACTCGTTTGCAAGAAAACGTAGTGGTTAATTAAGTAATTACAAAGTTCAACTACTCAGTCTCGCCCACAGATTTCCCAATACAGGAGATGGGGCAAGCCGCGTTTAAAGTGCGACAACTGTAAGCTCAACGAGCATACACTGGCTACCAGTTTACGCTCTGTGAGACGAGTCAAGACGCACGAATATTAGAAGAATTACCGTTTTTTTCCAAAATGCTATCCTGTGCAATTGTAACATGCCATCATCGCAATGAATCAGTAAATTTACCAAGAAATATAATAACTTTTCACAGGTAAGAACCGAAAAGAAATTGCGACACTGGGACTGCCTATAAACTTGGCGGCTTGTCCAGTCTAATGTATATTCTGATGTCTGTGGTCTCGCCTGACTGAGTTGGTTATTTTTTATTTTACCGAATCACCCTCGGAGTCCCTAAAGAACAAAGGGTTTCGAAGTAACTTTGCAGTTTTTTTTTTCAGTGTAATTAACCTATGTTTATTCATACGATATAAGTAACTGGTTTCGTCTGTGGGCACTCGGCCCTTACACTAAGGGTCTGGGTTCGATTCCCGGGCAGTACAAACATTGTGTACATGAACATGTCTGTTTGTATTGGCCTGGGTGTTTTATATGTACAATGTGTATGTATTTACAAAAAATATGTCTATCCGCTGTTAAGTACTCATATTACAATGCTTAGTTTGGGACTAGATGGCGCTGTGTGAATGTCATCATCATTAGCTGATTAAACGTCCCCACCGAGGGGCACGAGCCTACCCGTATAGGGTGATAAGGCCTTAGTCGTCCACGCGGCCCAGTGCGGATTGGACGACTTCATACACAACCTTCGAATCTCTTCGCGTGCATGAAGGTTTCCTCACGATGTTTTCCTTCACCGTAAGAGCTTCGGATAACGTTCATATAACTTCGAAAATTCGAAAACACATTGGTACGTGTCGGGATTTGAACTTTAGCCCTCCCGGTAGGAAGGCGACAGTCCTCATCATTGGGCCACCAGCCCCTTTGTGAGATGGCGCTGTGTGAATGTCAGTGGATATTTATTTATTGTTATTATTTATTTTGCCGCTTCATAATCTGAAGGGGCTACGACTTAACCTACTCAATACAAAGAGTCTATTATGCTAAATCAAGTTCTGGAAATTATCCTAGGTACGCGCAAGAGGAATATGTAAGAACGTAAATATGTCACGAAATATCAGAGTAATTATCAAAGTTAAATGGTTTTGACGCATTACACGTTCCCCGAAATTAATCACAACGCTTCGTCGTACAAACACAGTCATTTCATTAGAGCGGCACGGAGCGGAAAAGCGAAAAGTGGAGTGTATCAACTCGGCGCAAACATTGAGTGAAGCCGCATCGCGTTGCGACATACAAGTTCGAATTAACTCAGTCTCTTTTATTTGTTTGCTAGTTTCTGCTCGTGATTTTTGAGTTTATTTTTGTCGTTTGTGTGTATTGTGTTTGAGAAATAGTAATTTTAACAATCAATTCATTCGAGCTTATATAGAACATCAATTAATATGCCAGTTTTCGTCCACTGCTAACATAGGCCTCCCCCAAAAGGCGCCATTCATTCTGAGCAACCCGTTGAAGATCATAATTTTCCAAATTGTAATTTTTAGCCAATTTGAGATTAATGGACCATTTTAAGTGGTTTTAGCTTCGCAGGCCCGTATACTAGAACGAGACTCAAGAATTGATTTTTACTTAAATAGATTTAGAAAGGGATGCCGCTATTAATTTTGTATTGTTATAGTCATGTAATGTTAATTTTGTGGTCAAATAAATGTATTTTCTTTCTTTCTATTAATCGCATATAGCGCCATCCTTTCTAACTCAATTTAAGTAAAGATCAACCTTAAGTCTCGTTCTGGCTTTAGGCTTTAAATACGATGCCTGCGTTCCAATTTTGTATTCAAGTTAAAGTCTTGTTGCCCATATGCTAAGATTCACCAGGGATCGACTCGATGGTGTAATATACCTGATACCGTCCGTTCCTCGTCTGCGTAGGTTATAGTTCCCTCGTTAGGAGAACTCTTGCACTGTTCAAAGCGACACATCAGCAGTCCTGTCTGTTATTCATCTGAATGTAAAGAACATGAATACAGCTTGAATATTCATTACTAACATGATTTTAAGAATGTATATGGAAAAAATAACAAAACTTAAATGTCATTATAATGTGGTTCTTGCTTCCCAACTTCATTAATTAAAATAACTTAATTATGGCAAACTTTAGAATAACTAAAAAGTTATCTAATAAGGATTCTTTTAGTTTAAAGATAGGAAGACATTAGCCGCTCTTTGGATCGCTGCTTAGAAGGATACAACCACAACAATAAGAATGAGGGTATTTGTAATTTAATAATCTGTCAAGTATAATAGCAAGTTGCTCTCTTCCCATTGGTTATTCGCGTGACATTTGGATATTTAATGTCACTACAAACATCAGTGACCAATCGAAATTATCCTAAACCTTTCACCAACGTAGCGCCATCTAGTGAGGTTTTACATTGCAAAAACCCTCATTGTTCCTCCAGTATCTCTGAAAGCATTAAAAGAGTATGTAGAGCAGGACTGAAAATCAATAACAACATACACCATAAACAATACAGACTTATGTATATATGCTATTGGTAATACCCAGTGATTCCATGTTCGATAATCACATTGGAAATTAGCATACTGGATTGTAAATGTGCTGCTGTGATGAGAGCTTTGATTGCTCTAATATTGGTACTAGTTCCGAATATCGAGATAGTGAATTGAGCGCTAGCAATAATGCTACTACCTATTGAAACAACCGATCTACCTACATTGATTACGCGTGTTATGCTCATTGTGTAAATACTTCAATATTAAAGTCCTTTCTCTTCGCCTATTAAATACTATCTTCAGCCAACAGCAGTAGTCATTAAGAGATAAAAAAGTAATTGTCAAAGCTATGTTTCTATCTACTCCTAATTGCCTATTAAATATTTTTTGTGAATAATTTGAGTAGGTACTATATTTCAGACACAGTGTGTAAAGAGACCCCTTGGCAAGTGTAGTGTAGGCCTGATGGATAAAAAATAGTCACTGGATAGGTCAGGGCAAGAATAGCGGGATATCTGGAACAAAATAGGCAAATTACGTTGGGCTCTCAGCTCGGTCAGTAATCAGAAACGGAATGGTACCTAATACTCTAACTTCCTAAATTTTCGCATTTTGAATTAAATTTGGGTTTGAAATCTAAAGTTTGAATAATTAATTTGCAAAATTAATTTTTTTTCTTCCGACTTTCGGTGAATTTGTAGAGTTACCAGGGTGAGTGGGATAGTATTTAGGTAGGTACTGTTAATAATGCCACAGATAATATAAATTAATAATAATACGTCACCTCACACAGGGTCTTCGGGATTTTTGAATGTAGGTAAATGTCATAGAGCAGTATTAAGGTAGTTTCGTAACTAACTAACATAGTAGAAATATATAACATAAAAATAGAAAATGTAACAATATCTATTTTGTCAGCTGCAGTATACATAAGCAAACGCGCTGTAAAACATTAACAGGCTAACCAGTGTATCTGTAAGTTATGATTTTGTTGGACAAAAGTAATTTGACTGATTATTAGTATAGTATTTATTAGTAAAATGAAACAGACATAATATATCACTATTAAAATAAATTTAAAGACGATGTGATAAAAGAAACAATGGAGGTCAGGAGGTCTGGTGTCCAAGAAACAAACAGAGAATCTCCTAGTTTGGGTTCCACATTACAACAGTGTGTCCAATAAAATATTTATTTATTTATTTTTTGGAAGATTTACAGTTTCAAAATACACTATAGTAAAGTATAACAATATGATTAGAGTACAATACTAATTACAAACCTCCACATATGAGTAATCAAATTACAAAAGTCATATTGAGGTAACCACAACCTTACATTAAATACGTATTTAACCAAAACAAATATTATTTAATATCATCAAGGTTCAAGAGCCTCAAAGTACATGAACATTTTTTTTGTATTATGTGTGCTTAGAGAAACAAATAAGTATATTAATTATATTATTTTGTGATGCACATTTTGCTGTTAAATCTTTTCCTCTAATAGCTTCATATTGGCTTTTGGATTCATGGTGTTTTATCGGTATTCTAATTGACACTCGTTAACGAGTCGTCTGCTCGCTGGATGAGAACCATCTGCACTCGCCGATTGTCCGGTGAAAGCTGTGAAAGCCAGTGGTAAGTCATTCCGTAAAAAATCCGCTCGCATGTCCATGAAATAAAAAATAATAGATTATCTGTTTTTATATTCACAAACAGACAAATAGTGTTATTTAAACGTAGGTAATAATTTACTTTTAAATAAATTCAGTCTTGATTAATATGACTTCTTCATATAACATGGTAACCCTACGAGTAACATAAACGAGTTTAACGCGGCGCAACACGTGGAAACGGTTCAATGGGTTAACTATCAGTTAATAAATATCTGTAACCTTATTTCGGAAATTTGTACTAAGAAGATGCGGTAATATTACTGTAACACTTACTTATACCTGCAATGACCCATAATTTCAACATTGACACAATGCTTTAACCAAATCATTGGTTATGTTTAGGAATTTAGGAAGTCTTTGACATATCTACCACACGCAAGTAAGGTTTAGTTAAAAATATTTTGTACCAAATTTTATCTGCATGTCTTATGGGTCGAGTGGAAGCCAATTAGCAAATCTTTTTTAGGGGCCGAGAGAGACAAAACCACATTATACAAATAGCAAAAACAACGCAATGGGAGGTGGTATTTCAATTTTGAAAAAATATTATAAGTTATTATTCCGTATGAAATATTTGAGTTTAGACAAGTCGTTAACAGTTAACAATATGTTTTCGGTTCAGCTCAATAAATCAACAATTTCGCATGAAGTGCACTATTAATGTTCAATGGTATAATATTTTCTTTGGATGCTCAATCTGAACATTAAATTGAGATTTGTATAAACGTATCAATTTGTCGGTTTTATTATGGGATTTTTATTATACCCGAAATCTCATGTTTTTATTTGTTACCGTTCATATTTTCAAGTCATATACTTAGTTCTTCAGCTGGTTAGAATTATGCATAACAAATTTACATTGCTATGTTTGAAATGAATTAAATATGTTCAATGTAATGTCGACGAAATTATTTTCTATAGAAAAAGGATTACGACAAGATTTTACGTTACAAGTTAGAGTTACAGTTTTGACAATTACACTAACCATCTCGTGTGAAACAGATTTATATCAAAAGCTTTAAATTTAAATCAATTGTAAACAACAGTGATAAAAGAAACATGTCTAACTAATGATAAAGACCTTCCGATTACCAATCTTATAACTTGCACCAAGCCAGGAAATTTTACTTTACGACCATCCCAGTGACCTGTTCTAGTAAAATTCCCATAAAGCCCTGCAGGGCATACTGGCCTAGATTACGTCATGGCGTTTAACTGCTGCCCTGACGTCTCTTTTAAAGTTTTGAATTATCACCCGACAGTTTTACGGTTGGGCCAACACTTCGATTAATTGGCTATTGAGGGTTAAGTGGGGTGTTTTCGAGTTAACAACGGCCCTGCCACGATAATTAAACAGTTTATTAACACTTACAAATGTAATGGTCATATAACTTTGACATGAAGTACTTTGTTATAATAAAGGCTAGCATATTGTTCATGGGCATTTGAATAGTGCTTATTATAGAAATACTAACCGAAGTTACCGATATAGCCCGCCGGTTCAGCAAGTTGAAGTGGAAGTGGGCTGGTCACGTATGTCGCAGAACCGATGGCCGTTGGAGCAGGCGAGTTCTAGAGTGGAGACCGCGTCTTGGCAAGCGTAGCGTAGGTCGCCGTTGGACCGACGACTTGCGAAAGGTCGCTGGTGGAGGCTGGATGAGAAAAACGGAGGACTGTGATATCTGGCGCAAAATGGGGGAGAACTATCTCGAGCAATGGACTGGATGGATGGAATGCGATAGGTTGAATAGATAAATAGTAATACTTTGTTAACATAGTTTGATGTATGTGAGTCAAGGTTATTTGCTATAGTTATTTCATTCCAATCGCAGAGCCTATTAAATGGAGAGGAATGACAATCATTCGATCAGCGGCAATTCCCAAAGACCTGATTGTGTCAGATTGTTAAGTACCGCATGCACGCAATCTAAACGTTACTGCGTCTCGCCAGTCATATTACAAATCTTAGTAACTAAAAAAAAGACAGGATTATTTTTATTTATTTATTTTCGGAAGACAGCATATCATCATCAGCTCAATAAACGTCCCCACCGAGGGGCACGAGCCTACCCGTATAGGGTGATTACAGTGACTAATAGCATATATACTTTCAAAAATAGAACTTAAGTTTAATACAATGTGAATAATAAGTCTCCACCTATAAGTTCGACTCCATTCAGAAGGAACGCTGTAAGCACAAAATAAAATGAGGTAAGTTTTATTTTTGAGTTATATATTTATAAACATTATGATTAATTCAATAATTATATATATCATAGATTAAAAATTAGCGCGCTACATTACTATATCCATGATGCATATTCTGGAATTAAGCCATTGTCACGACTACAATATTTGTCGATGACGGCCATTCGTCATTCTTGGTGAACTTAGTTGGCTTTCTATTTTTGAAGTAAGTGAAACCAATTTTAACAAATTCGATGTTCTTCCAATTTGATTAATACAGTGCAGGTGATCCCGATATGTTTGAAATGGAAATATAATTTTGTATCTCCAAGGGCAGGTCAAAATGTTTGCTTACTGTATAACAGTATCGTCGATTTGAATATAAGACATAATTATTATTCATTGTTTCCAGCTGCCAATATGGCGGTTGTTACTTAAATCAAATCAGCGCAAGTTAGTTAGGTCAAAAACCTGTCCGTAACCTGAGTTTGTCTGCGTTTTAATAATAATATTCGATACGAGGATGAAAATTGGTTGAAATCAATTTTTCAACAACAACAATCAAAATTGTAGTTTCCACTTATCAAGATGTCTCTCTGGACTGGCTCTTGCAGTCACTTTGATCTAACCCCCTGGTAGTGTTAACCCATCGGCTAATTTTACCAAATTGAACATACAACGGCATGAAATTATGACCTGGAGGGTTACCGCCATCTCTTAAAACAGTGTTACAATAATATTACTTCGTCTTTTCTGGTTTCTAATACAAAAATGCTGTCGTATCATTATAACAATACTGTTTTAAGAGATTGTGGTCACCCTGGTTAACATGAATAAGTGGCAAGTAGTTTTTCATCATTGATAGATAATCTTGTAATGTCATATTACGAGATCGAGTTATCCGCACAGAAAACCACATAAACAATCTCTCTCAGTAAAATTATCAAGTATGACTTCTTAGTCATACTACAAAACGGAAGCTGGGAATGTTAATTATTTTCAACTGCTAACGTACTGCTGCTACACTGAAGTTAAACTGTATATAAGCTTTTTCCGGATCGCAGGTGCACTAAAGGATATAGATGACACCCCTTCAGGAGAACTTTCTCCATTTCTCCAAACTAATACCTATAAAAAAATGCATTTTGTACATCGGCCCAAAATACAAACGCAGTGTGCTAGTAATGCTGCATGGTTTACATTTCGTATTTTATTCTTTCCCGGTAGTGTAAAACACATGGTGTGCACATATAATCAAATCTATTGAAGAGTCTAAAAAATGTATTCGCTTTATAATTTATGAAGTCGAACTTAGTAGTTGATGAACCGAATGCACTTCGATGAAATTAACAAGAATTTGTATTCCTTGATACTATACCGTAGACTAATGAAGCTTACCTTAGTTTCAGAAATATTGACACAAATTTTATTTGTGTGGATTGGATTGGTTTGTTTTGAAAGATGCCCAAACTAGAGTTTGCATCAATTTGTGATGTCATATTGCTAGCGCCGTAATACATATTATTTTTAAAATATATTTCAAGAGCATGTCAATTGGGTTTCAAGGTTATCTTTATTTTTTATTAATAGATTAAAGAAGTCTATATTCCCTAATATTTGCTAAATTTACTTCATTTTGTTAGCGTCTTGTTGTAGTGAAGTTTTAATTTAATGCGCTGTCCGGAGAAGTCCCTGTAAACAATTATACAAATTAGTTTAGATGGCTTGTATTGCATTAAAAAGGGTACGCTTAAATTGTGTAGTGTGATATTGTTAATTGAAGCTGACCGAAATTAATAATCATTTATAACAATTTTTCCTATTTATGGAGAGAGGTTTCAAGAGAAAGAAACGTAAATGCTTGTTTACATTTCGATAGAACATAATCCTCCTTTGATCGTTTTTAAATAAAAACAATATCTAAATGCACTCCATTACAGACACGCTCTGGCGTTTTCTATTTTTAACTGCATTAACCGTTTGCCGGAAATTTGTTTCTCTATTTACTTAAAGCATCGTGTAACAAAAATGGCGTTGAAAATAAGCTGGCACAACGGAAGGGTCGGTTTACTTAGCCAGGCGTATGTAGGTCACCATCGCATGTGCAGTCTTATGCATCTAAGTTTAGATACTAATTAATTGAAACAGACAATCTGCGGTGCGATTTGAAAATAACTGTAGGATAAAATTGATGGTGTCTATTATCATTTCATGATATATTATTGACGACCCATTTAGTGTTGCGGTTGAGAGGTCGGCTGGGATGCCAAGGGTTCCGGGATCGATCCCCGGGCAGTACAAACATTTGTGTGCATGAACATGTATGTTTGGTCTGGGTGTTTTCTATCTATACTAATATTATAAAGCTGAAGAGTTTGTTTGTTTGTTTGTTTGAACGCGCTAATCTCAGGAACTACTGGTCCGATTTGAAAAATTCTATCAGTGTTAGATAGTTCATTTATCGAGGAAGGCTATAGGCTATATATCATCACGCTACAAGCAATAGAAGCGGAGCAGCAATGAAGAATGTTTCAAAATCCGGGGGGAAATTTTCTTACTTGGAGATTCCGCTGCGTACGCTGCGTAAACGGTTAAAGTTTCGCAAAAGTCATGTATGAGAGTATTGTTACCCTTTTAAAGGTCTACAAAAAAGTCCGCGACAGCATATGTCTATCTTTTAAGGTTAGCTCCTATAACATATTTTTTGCTAAAAATTTTTTCTAAAATATTGCATCATTTTGTGAAGCTATTTTCATAAATAATATATCAATCCTTATCTAAATAAATACTTTATTTATAAAAGTATTTAATTTTCAACAAAATTGCCCTTTACATCATTCAATTGAAATGAATATCTTATGAGATATCGCAGTTTTAACTCACCTATATAAACGAAGTAGCGGGTAAAAGAGAGCGTTAGGCCAAAGTAACTATTCCACGCGGACGAAGTCGCACGCTAAAGCTAGTGTATAAAATGTATGTATTTACAAAAAAAAGTATATAAGTTTGTTTATCCGTTGTTTAGTACCCATAATATAGGCTTCACGCTTAACTTAGGGCTAGATGGTGCTGTGTGAATGTCAGTAGATATTTATATATAAAATAAAATAAAATATGTATGGATGATTCTTCATAGATCCTTAACATAGCAGACACTAATAATCCTTCACACACACGCCTGCACGCAGTCACGAACGGCTACAATACGGATTGGTGGCTGTTAACCCCTACCGTTGTAGCCGGACCGACAGCTTGCGTGCTCTGTGAAGCACGGAAAGCGATCAAAGGCAGCAAGCATTTAACCCTCTGAACTCCAGGATTCCAGACACAATAGAAATCGTTGGATATATCCGTCAGCAGCCGTTAAAAGGTTAATAAATCACATATGAGGGAGAAGAGTACGTAATGCCGCGGAGCACAGCTAGTTTTTTTTTCTTGTACCCTAACTCAGTCAAAGAAAATGGCGATAGCAGCAAATGGCAATGCTCGTTATAGTATAATAATTAATTACTATATATAATTACGTATGTCACAGGCGACGCTTCCTTGTTGTTTCGTGACCTGTCGCGATCTTTACTTGTTTCTGTTCTGCCTATTAATATTCCCCGGCTTCCAAGTAGGTTTAGATGTGCCCAGGGCATCAATTCCGATGATTTACTTGACATCACGATACCAAGACGATCATCATCATCAGCTCATTAAACGTCCCCACCAAGGGGCACTAGCCTACCCGTATAGGATGATTAGGCCTTAGTCGTCCACGCGGGCCCAGTGCGGATTGGACGACTTCACACACAACCTTCGAATCTCTTCGCAGGCGTGTATGAAGGTTTCCTTCACCGTAAGAGCGTCGGATAACGTACATATGTTTTCGAAAATTCGAAAACACATTGGTTTGTGTCGGGATTTGAACCACAGCCCTCCCGGTAGGAAGGCGACAGTCCACACCATTGAGCCACCGACGCTCATATGAATACCAAAACGATACCACGGTACAAATAACATTGTACCGTTACAATACTTTACATCACCCTATACGGGTAGGCTGATGCCCCTCGGTGGGGACTTTAATGAGCTGATGATGATGACTTTATAATCCAACTGTTAATTTGGTATTATGGCCCCCTTATGTGTTCCCCGATCATTACAACCTGGCCGTCTTCAAGGCAAGAGGAATAGGCTGTTTCTAGCAGGCATGATCCATCCTCGGCCGCATCATCACTTACC
Source organism: Leucinodes orbonalis (assembly GCA_019425675.1). NCBI lineage: Eukaryota > Metazoa > Arthropoda > Insecta > Lepidoptera > Crambidae > Leucinodes > Leucinodes orbonalis. Next base: position 244,591 of record PQWD01000205.1, read on the forward strand.
ATCAGGTGAGTTGGCGGTCAAATGTCTGCCTATAGAGGAAAAAAAAATTCTGGTACAATGGCAATTGTGTCGGAGAAAGAATTTTCTAATGGCATTATCAATTAAATTCCACCGTACAACAGAACGAATGAGTGCATAATTGTAATATTGAGACACAAAAGTTATCCTATAAGCGCAATTTAAAATTAGCGGAATTGGAACCCTGATCGTGTGGCGTGCGATAAGTAATTGGAACTAATAAAGAATTCCTATTAACAAAGTCTGGCAAACTTTAATTCGGAGTGCAAATATTTAGTTCAATGTCCTTTTTAACATGCTTATATTAACTTCTCTTGTAACTATGTAAGAACATATTGGAAACTTAATTTGAATTTTCCCGGTCTTCGATTAGGATGGAATTTTGCACACGCTCTGAGTTCTGATGACAATGCATGACAAGATAATAAACATCATTACAAATCCAATATGGCGGCCTCCCTAAGATGGCGTTTGTAATCCACCCCCATGATATGGGTATCAAATGAAAGGGTTTGCTGTCAGAAAGGAAAGTAATAGACGAATAAAAGAAACACCCAGACCAATACAAACAGACATGTTCATGCACATAATTGTTTGTTCTGGCCGGGAACGAACCCGGAACCTTTGGTGTAATATCCGACGTCTCTACAATTACATCAAATGGGTCATTAAGATGTGGAGTGAATGCCCTCTGATATAACATGAAGAATATTATTAATCCAAATCCAATGACCTTAACTGAGTAAGTCGATCTCAAATTAGAATTTAATTAAAAATTCAAACATCTGGTTACAAATCAAAGCTTGTTCAATAAGGACTGTTATTGACATGTTAGAAATGAGATAAATACCTTCCTAAAATTAGGCCAGCGGTTAAGCCGCCATCTTTAATAATAATATTTCTTCGCCTTTTTAATACAAAAATCTTGACTATCTAGTGAGCCCACTGGCGCGTCACATCTGGCACTTGCAGCATAAATAGCACACTATAGACAATGTTTACAATCTCTTGACACCGGGGTTAGGGGGTTAATGTCCCTAAATAAATATGACTTTATCTACAAGTTAGAAAAGATAATCTACTCGTATACCAGTGGAAGATTTAATGAAATTGTCTATTATATTATTTTCCAAGCCGATTTCGGCTACAGTGACTGTTGCACGGGTTCAGCAGCCAGCGTCTCTCTGATCCGTGCGGTCATGTGCTCTCATATGGCTACTGTAGCCAACTTTTTCCTTAAAGGTCCTTGAGCACTTCGGGCACGTGAGTACGCCACCGCTATAATTATAGTAAAGCCGTTGGTGGTCTGGCTTTAATTTTGTCTCGCTAGTGTCGAGTTCGTCTCTGCGTGAGGATTCAAAGGCGTCGATGTTTTGCCTTAAGAGACGTCTCCATTCCGGACGCTTTACAGCTGATGTCTCCCACGTTAAAGGATCAATACTGCAATTTTTCATATGACGTTTGCGAACATCCTTGTACTGCAAGAGCTGTCCACCATGCTTGCTTGAAATTGTCTACGGGGGTTACAAACCTGTAGACAACTTCATTAAATCTAAAATAATTTACAGAAAGTCATTAATTAATAATAACAATTATTCACAGAATAAAACACACTGATTGTACTACAAGACACGTGTATACGATTGTTTGTAATGAACCAATAAACGAGGAATCCTGTCTTCACAAACACCCAGGGCAACTACAGCTATGTATATAGCTAACTACAGAACTAATGCATAACATCGATCGTCAATTTGATTTGCCACACTTATTAAGTTCACACAAGTTTTAACCACACATTATGGCACATACCCCGAATTTCATCCTCGATCTGCGAGGGTCCTGGAGTCCTGATATACAGGGTCGCCCTAGTTTATTCTCCAGTTCCACATGCTTGCATACTTTGTTTTTTTGTTGTAATGCCTGTAAATTTAGTGTTGGAAATAAATAAAAAATAAATAAATAAATTTACTTTTACTTTAAAAAACCATGTGAAAATGAGTCTATCTATACCGAATCATTTAACTTACTCATCATCGACTCATTAAACGTACCCACCGAGGGGCACAGCCTACTTGTAGACGGTGATTAGACCTTAGTCGTCAACGCGGGCCAGTGCGGATTGGACGACTTCACGCACAACCTTGAATCTCTTCGCAGGCGTGCACAGGTTTCCTCACGATATTTCCTTCACCGTAAGAGCGTCGGGTAACTTACATATATTTTCGAAAATACATTGATACGTGGGATTTGAACCTCAGCCTTCCCGGTAGGAGGAAAACATCGACACCATTGACCACCGATAACTTACTCATAATAATAAAAAAAAAAAATTAAAAATTTAAAAAAGCCCCGACACAAGAACTTAAGTAATTTTCCTTTAAAAAGTAAAAAATAATAAAGAAACTTAATGTTAACCCAACGCGACGTTTTTTTAGAATATTAATAGATTCTTAGGTACTTTAACATTAAGTTTCTTTTATTATTTTTTACTTTTAAAGGAAAATTACTTACGTTCTTGTGTCGGGTTTTTTTAAATTTTTAATTTAATTTTTATTTCATACTTTTATAGGTAGGTAAAGTATATTGCAGTCATTCGGTTACTCTCCCCACTTTCACTCCTCACAACTTTAAACGGCTAACCGATTTTCATCAAACATGTCTAAGAACACTCGCACATAAGTCACCTTTAATTCAAAAAAAGTAAATTAAATCACTGCATGCGTTCGGGACAGACAGACACACAGACAGACAGACACGTCAAACTTATAACACCCCTCTTTTTGCGTCGGGGGTTAAAAAAAAGCCGTTGAAAGCAGTGTATTTATTATAAACAGATAACTGGAATAGGGCGACAATCGCAAAATGACAGTGGAAAGGGACAGTTTTTGTTTATTGATTCTTTCGTTATTACGAATTACATATATTACATAAAATCTACTAAGTTTACGAGCCTTTTGATTGTTGCTTTTAACAATTGGAAATTAACTTACAGATACATAAAACTTTCTTACCTATTTTGGAAAGCTTTGTAGCTAAGTACATTAGGTGTAAGTGACAATTCATGCATAAAATGTTTAAGTTATATCACATTGAATACGTGTGCCATGGAAGAAACTTAATACTACATTTCAAAATCTTAATTATAATCGCAGAATATATATCACCCAGAATATGTACCAAATCATATACAAGATTGAGTATGCCAAACCTTGAACTAAGGTATCAATCAAACATTTCGTAACTGCCCTTAGACGGACCGGTAAATTGACCCGTCACGACACATACGAGTATCGAAGTGGTTCGAAACTTCGTGAATATCTGATATTATTGAAATATCTAAATAAAAATAGCTATCTCGTGTAATTATTTGTTCTATGAACGGCGTGACCGGCTAAGAAGTGTTCGACTAGGTCATAGGATCGCTTCTTAGTCCTTTAGGCAGTTATCATCGTCATTGACGCAGTAATATGATTAAGTTCTGTATTAAACCTACAGATACCTATATATCTATTTTGTTAGGAGGACACTATAATCACAGGTAGGGTGTTAGGGTATAAGAAACTTTATATACTCAAGAATAAATAAATACTTTCAACTTCGTTCACTTCACAACATTAAAAAGAAAGAAGGAAAGCATTTATACATAAATATGAACATCGCGTATGACAAGACAACGTAACATTGGATAGGTAGATAATGTCAAAGCAGATTTTTTGAGATGGATAATTATGTAACATAATTATCGTCGTTCGTTCGTCGTCGTTATTGTTGGCGGTCGTATTGGACCAATTTTCATCCAAGAGAGCTAAGAACACTCTCGCCATATTTACCTTTCAAGCAAAAAATAAAATTAAAATCGGTTCATCCGTTCCAGAGTTACGATGCCGCGGACAAACACAATTTATGTTGTATTCATTCTCACGTAGGTATCAAATATTCTAGTCCCTAAGGCAAGGAACTATCGTCGAATTATTAGATCTAAAGGTCACGATTTACTTATGCATAGTAAATTATTATTTTTTGAAGAAGCGTTTGGGTCCTTTGTAACCTCTCTCGCTTTAAACACAACGTAAAACGTTGTTTTAGCCGGCCTATTAACGCCAAAGCATGGTATTTCCACACTTAATATATACTCTATCAAGAAAAAGTGCCGTCGTAATTAATTTGATCACCTATAAAATTGGGCAAGTTTATGGCTGTCGTAACTTTTCTATTCAAAGCTTAATATGGGCAGGTGATGAAACGTTCTTCATACAATGTTTGATGTGTTGACTTAGTGATATTGACCACACGTAAGGATGTCATAGGATAGACTTCCCACAAATATATGTTTATCATAAAATTTGTGCAATTGATAAGTGCCTTTTAAAACATAGTCAGTTTCTGATAGCAGAAAATGATGTTTTGTTATTCTGCCATCGAACACAATTTTTAGTTTGGCTGATAAGTACCTAATTTAAATTGTGCTCGATTATACATACTGTAAGTGATGTTTTACATGCTTAATCCCTTTATATATCTTTATGGTGAGAAATAGCAATATAAGAAATCCCTTATCCGAAGTATTCTTTTTGTTAAACACGGGTTTTAAGTTTTATATCGAAACATTGAGGTCGTAAGTTAACGGCGTTTTAACTAGTATACGGCAGTATTATAAACACAACAATATTAAATTTATCTTAAATGTCTGACATGTTGATGAATAGGATATGAACTGTACAATAAGACCAAAAACAAAATATTACAAGTTTCTCAAATTTCAGGCATTAAACTGTAAAAATACTTTCTTTCGATGAAAAAATGTTTCAGTCCTCGGTTTTGTGTTTGCGTAGTTGAACATCGTTAGAGTTTTAATGGATGTATGTATTATTTATTTATTTCTAAGTGTTTAGGGTATAATATATTTTAGTTAAAGTGTTATTTATGTACTCAATTAGTTTTAATAAATCATATTTAATAAGAAAATGAATTTGATGGATGTTATCACATACTACAAGAAATACAAACAATTGGTCACTGATTTTATGAGGAATTTGACGGACGTTTACGATGGTTTGTTAAAGTTTCGAAACGATCACATATTCGGAGTATGTGGTCGATGGATGACAATAGTCTATTAATCACAGATGCTGTTCTATTTAGACGCGACAATATTATGCAGAACCGAAAATCGTCGTCAACAAACGCAATTATAGAACAAATAATAAATAAGGCAAAGTCCATTTTCTCTTGACATTTGGCTTAAATATACCTTGAAAAGTACTGTTAAGTTTGCAGATCGGTGTTCCATCATGACTAGTGCTTTAGTGTAATTATTGTATCTGTGTTAGTGCTGATAGAGACGATAGATGCCTTATTGAGAATTCTCTTATTTCTTTTTCTAGAAGATTAGATATATGTGGCTGCATTGCATTTTTTTACTATGAATGTATTTACAAAGAAGTATAGAAGTATGTTTATTCGTCGTTTACACCATAGTATCTAATTGATTTGGAATAAAGTGCGTTATGTCTTTGAGTATTCATTATTATGGCACCAGTAAACAGTTGAGAATAATATCAATTATCAACCATAAAATGACAAGAGCATTCGATATCATTGTCATATGAATAATGTATTGTAATCGAAAATTATTTCGGAAGCCATGTCATCCTAAATAATAAGGGCCTCGAATATTATTCAAACAGACTGTTTTCAAATTTACGAGCAGAAACAATTACAGTGGGTCCATTTATAAGGATGTCACGGCCAATTAAACACATTTGCCCAATTAGTTGACCCATGGAGGTCCGAAGGACTTGAGAATTACCCTTTTTATGGGTCTAGCTCGAGCAACTGTCTCGAAAACAGTGAAGTCTGACCTCAAGGGTCAATTATGTTTAAGGTTAAATGTCACAGTGACGTTGTGCGAGTGTTTTTTCTTTACAATATTTATACAGATTTGGCGAAAGACATTCTTAGCGAAGATTTTACCTTATCCATAATACAAGTAATTATAATACTCGGTGCATTCAGTCCTACACATATGGAAAACGTTGAAGAGCAATTTTTGGATCCTATTTTATTATAAGAAAAAATGCTTATTTTCTTATATTCTTTATATATTATTCTACGTCGCATTAGTGTAATGGCCGAAACGTCGGTTACTTCACTAAGGGTTCCGGGTTCGATACCCGGGTAGTACAAACATTTGTGTGCATGATCATGTCTGTTTGTATTGGTCTGGGTGTTTTCTATGATCAATATGTATGGTTTCACAAAACAAGTATATAAGTATGTTTATCCGTACACATACAACAGGCTTAACGCTTATCTTGGGGCTAGATGGCGCTGTGTGAATGTCAGAAGATATTTTCAAGCAGTAATAGGTTGTTAATTATCAATTTCTAATTTAGTACATGTCTAAAACATCCATTAGGGCTTATCCAATCAGCTATTGACCTGTATCAAACGTGTTCAATCTCGTCATCATATATCATGTCGTACGGAATTACATGGGCCGCTCGATTACTGCCATGTATCGAGATATTTACCTACACGAACATTTGGTGTTATGTTGGTAGCTAGGTATGCAATGCTACTAGGCATTCATAAGTGTTCTGTAAGAACATAAACTGAATAAACACATTTCATTTCATACTATTATAATAAAAAAATTAAAATAATAGTAGCTACACAAACAGCTGATGTTATGTTGGTAGCTAGGCATGCAATGCTTGCACACGTCGAACAAAATAAAAATGTCTTTATTCCATTTAGGTTCTTAAAGAACACATATGAATGTCAAAGGAGCTAATTCAGCTACCACTGGTTCGGACTGTAGTAATCTACTCAGAAGCATCCAGCAAGAAACTCAGTTTGTACAGCATTATATTATTTCTGGTTATATTGATACACTTTTGCGATTGCGATATGAGAAAATTGTAAAGACAGGATAAATACCTATTTCTATACATATCAAATAAATGCAGATCACTGATTTATTTTGGTATTTGGTTTCACCAACAATCGGTAGAAACATTACAACCTTAAAAACAAGGTTCAAACTTTGTTCAAACGTAGATAATTAACATTGCACTACTAAAAATTTACTACAAACCTTCTGTTTTCAAATTCGTTTATCGCTCTTACCATGTAGAAAAATCGTGAGAAAATTTGCGCAGACATGCGAAGAGATTCAAGGTTTGCCATAGATTTATCTATGGGTTTTCCGTGAAGTGCTAATACTTATTGCTGTGTAGACCACAAGTAATGCCAAAGAGGAATCACAGTGTTCATAAAGTATTTGGTCACGTTTGATCAATACGATGTTCTTTATAGACATGTAGCGAATTAACCATGATGCATTGTAATGATATATTTACCTAATGATGGTGAAATGAATAAATGTATGTACCTTATAAAAAGTTAAGCCACCCATGAATACTCATGACTTAGACAGAGCAACGTATTCGTTGATGACCGTTGTCAAGTGGAAGGAAAAATGAATATAGAGAGGGGTCAGGCGGGTTTGGGCCTTTGGCATACCGCCATTTCTTAAAATATTTCAATATTACTTCGCCTTTTCAGATACAAAAATGGTGAAGTATAATCACATCATCATCAGCTCATTAAATGTCTCCACCGAGGGGCACGAACCTACCCGTATAGTGTGTAGGCCGACTTCACACACAACTTTTGAACGTCTTCGCAAGAATGCGCAAGTTTCCTCACGACGTTTTGCTTCACAGTAAGAGCGTCGGATAAACGTACATATAATTACGAAAATTCGTAATCACATTGGTACGTGGCGGGAATTGAACCTGCGCCCTCCCGGTAGGAAGGCAACAGTCCACACCATTGAGCCACCGACGCTCACAAGTTCAAGTATAATCACATTGAAACTGTTTTAAAGATGGCGACAAGTCCCCAAGTCTTAGAGACTCGGCGAAATACAAAGCAAAACGTTATTTTAAGCCAGTTTTTTGTGAGCCCGCTACATCTCTCTGGTCCATTTGGACTGAAGCATGGCTCGTATACTTAAAATATGAATCATTTGGTATTCAAATAAAAACCGTATCAGTCATATAGTAAGTCTTCCATTCTAATTAAAAGTTCGATAAAAACAGGTCAGCAGACGAAATTCCCGGTTCAAGGGTTATCTTGATTTTAGGGAACGCACATGCTGGAAGAACGGGTCCATTGTTTTCGCCATCGTCTGATGTCATCACTCAAGTTTCCTAATGATTAAAAGTACTTTTATAATTAGTACGTATATTTTTTTCAGGTCCAAATTTCGCCTCCTGACTGAACCGTTTGGGGATATTTATGTCGTTAATCTAGCAATAAAATTGTCACATAGATAATGATTGTGTTTCATAATCCACAAATACTTGTGCCAAAATTTATTAATTTCCCACACTAATTGAAACTCTTTGAACTCTGCTGTCATTGGCCCAATCATTGACCCATTAATACAGCCCAAATAAATCAACATTCATTATTGTACAGTACACAGTTAATACATTTTTGATTAACACTTTAGTACTCGTGTACCTAAGTCACTTTTGAGTACAAAAACATCTACGTATAAAGTTCCGCTGCAGGGTTAGGTCTTTCTACGCAGGATAAACTAGGTGGTAGACTCGGGTAGGTACCACCGCAGTGCCAGATATCGTCCCGTAAAATAGGAGTGTTTTGCACTTCTGTGTTTCCGGATGAGGGCACTGTAGTTAGTGAAATTACCGGGTATAAGAGACCTTACATCATAAAGTTGTCGGTATCTTACTCACTCCACAATTCGTCTGCTCCATAGAAAAATAGTATTTTACATAGGAAAGATATATGAGTATCATACACGAGATAAAAGAAAGGTGCTCAGTTGATGATAAAGCGTTTTATAACTAATTCATACCGCCACGTTGATGTTTTTTTCGTTTTGCCTTTATACCAAGCTTTCTAGATCAATCAATCTAACGGCATTGAATAGCCTACTACTTTTCCGACATCTCTAAACGTTGTTACATAATAACATCGCCTTTCTGGTACAAAAATTGCGACTATTATTTAATAATACTGTTTTAAGAGATGGCGATAACACCCCAGTTATTCTTAGTAAGTCTACGTATGCCTATTTTTACTAATCTATGACCCAACCGATGTTTCGATCATTGATTTAATGGTTGAGACGCCGCCGGCTACTACAACAAAGATGCCGGGGTCAATTCCCGCATTATAAACATTTTGTGCATGAATAGTCTGTTGAATTGTCTTGTGTCTAAGTATATATATAGATATGTATTACATAAAGACTATATATAGTATATTTATCCTTGTCGTACCCATATATAAGTTTCATGCTTAACTTGGGCCGTGGCGTTGGTGAGTCTCATGATATATTTATACTATATTTATTGATAAATTGAATAAACAAATTATTAAAAATATATTTGCTTAAAATAAGTTTTCCATCTCTAATTGTTTGAGCCTCTTTATGCATGACAAGACAATTAATTGAATGATCTCGAACTGCAATCTCTACCCAACGCCACTAGCCACTCTGCTAGGTTTAATAAGTTACGTTAAATTGAGAACAAGTATGTGCTAATAAAGAATTTGTAGTAGTGCGGTTCCGTTAACTTTGTACCAACATATATAAATATCGAACCTCCCGTCTTATACCTACATATATAATGAAATTCCACTTAACGGATTATATCCATTAAGTATTAGATAATTTATGTCTAATTATAGTCTGCATTGTGATATATCTCAAGAATTTATTGTTATGATTTTACTGCACTGCTATTCATTAAACTATTGACGAACCATTTGGTGTTGCGGTTGAAACGTCGACTGCAACACCAAGGGTTCTGGTTCGTTCGACCCACGGGCAGTACAAACGTTGTTGCATGAACTGTCTGTGTAATGGTGTCTGTAATGGGTGTTTTCTATGTATAATATGTATGTATCTACAAAAAATAAATAAGTTTATCCGTTGTATATGGTTTAGTAGGTACCTACCCATAATACAACGGATAAACATACGGATGGCGCTGTGTGAATGTAAGTGGATATTTATTTATTTATTATTGTCATAATTACGAAGATAAATGTGCTACGCATAAATATTACAATAAATTACCAAGATATTCTATTTTTAATTTAATAATAATATTAGCATTACATATTTGTAAGCATAACATTAATGAATTCAATGTAGAAATGAACATGTTATAATCAAACAACAATAATTCACAAAAACAACTTTTATTGTTACTACAAGCGTTAAAAATCCGGGTACACATTAAATGCACAGATTACTGTAAAGTCTGCAAGCTTAAATTAAACTAAGCGTCCAGGCGTTTATCTGAGATCTGGTCAGCAAAATAGGGCAAGGACTTAGAAATATTGTTGGTACTACATAGCCTTAAGTCGTTGGATTGTGCGTATTCAAATAAATAATTTACTTAGATAACTAAGGCGGTTTCAGCATACTTAATTTGTTGAGCAAATTCTTGAATATTATTCGTCTTAATTCTAAATGCGCAAATGACAATGATGTAAAAAAGTATGGATTCGTGATATGCTCACAAAACAATCGAAAAAGTGTTCGAATGCGTGACAGCGCACATACACATATTTCAATTTCGAACACATTTACCTAAACAAAAGAGCAAACTGTACCCTCTTCGGCGGTTCGTTTTTGAGGCACGGATGGCGTATCTACCTTTATAATACAGAATATCATTGGCAAATGAGAATGATAAGCTTGGCTCAGTAATAAGGAATGCCATTCACATATGCGGCCTCGACCGTTATATGTCAAATACGAGCCTTTGAGTGAGCTGAGTCGTATGCCAAATATGAGCTTCAGTTAGTCACAGACAACATTATTTAGTTTTCATGCACGAAGTAAATGAGGTAGAAGAAAACAAAAATCTTGTGATATGGCTCCAGTTAATCTATTTGGTGTGACGGCACATTTGGCGAAATGGTTAAAGACGTCAGCTACTAAACCAAGGGTCCTGGGCTATACTACTAAGTGTCATGTCAAAATCTGTTTTTTTACCTTTTGATATATTATTGCTATGAGTCTTATTGTACAAATTGCTGTGGTAGCAATGCTCTTCCACGAAACCTTTGAATAAAGAAAACCAACAAGCGCCTTTAGGGGACCTATTAACCCGTGGCCCTGGGCTGCAGCCCTATTTCTCCGTACGAATCTGAATTTGTTTTACAATAATATACTTGTCGCTTGTGTAGACTTCTGACTTTTATCTATTTGTAATTCGAGTTACAGATTGTATCGGAACTAATAAATAAAGTAACGACTTCTTGAGAACCTGTATGGTGTAATGATTGGAAGTTAACTACCAGTGGCGTGAACAAAAATATAGAGTAGGGTATGCAAAGTGAGTGACACTAATCGCAAAAACTTTTGTTCTGGGTTCAAACCGGCAATATAATCATTTTTTGTTTAAACCGATTAAACAATTATTGTTTGGTATGACTTTTTCTGTGTCGTCATCATCAAACAGCCTGTAGCGTCCCACTGCAGAGCACAGGCCTTCCCACACAGCAAAAGCTTTGGAGAGAATGGACCGTTAACACTACGCCGGTTTAATACGTATTGGCTTACATATTTGCAATTGGTGATGTTAAAGACTTTCATACTAAGATGTATCCTGGACTGATAACGCTGACTTGCCTTACGATGCACGGATGGTTTCAGTCAATTCGTGATTCAAAATCGGAAATATCGCACAAAGTGCCTTTTGTGACAAATGTAGTCTCCCAGCATAATTCGAATCAACGACCCCGGAATACACAGCATCTGTATCCGACGCTGAACGCACTTGACTACGCGGGTCCATATATCCAAAAATATTTATAATCGAAATTATCACGAGAGAAAATTTAAAACTATTTATTAAATTGTTTTTTTGGAAATTCTTGTTACAGTATATACAACAAGATATGACCACTTATCTCAGTAACTAACTTATTTAAAAA
>PQWD01000206.1:0-59354 GCA_019425675.1 Leucinodes orbonalis
GTTGACGGAAAGAAATGGCACCCTACTGTTATAAATTTCCTTCATCACTGCTTCTGTCATGATCTGGGTCAAAAAAAATACGACAAATTCTGTGTCAGTCTTTGACCTTTATTTGACAAAGACACGAAAAAGATAATCAAGCATTTGCCACGGAGATCACTGAACACCATGGTGTTAGTCCATGGATTCCTACTTAGAATAAAACATTTTCTATTATAACCAGCTCATCCTATTCCTCTTGGATTGGGTTCCAAAATAACGACACATATATATCTCATACATATTTTTTATTAAACCCTCATAATCCATATCAACTAAGTCTTTAACCAGCTCCAAGTATCGCCCTCACCGCTGCGAAACTCCCCTTAACTTATTTAAGGGGCGGGCTGAATTAATTGAATTTCTCGCGCCGCAATAGAGTTAACTGTTTTGTGCTCTCCGCGAGGCGTCTTCGAAATCATTACAAGCTTTTTATGACTTATCTTTTAGAGTTCCTTCTTTCGTCGGAAATTTACCTGAAAGGGACCTATATAATGGTAAGTTAATTCTTGACCTAACAGTTCATGTACACTGTCGTATGTTTCATATATGTAGTTTCATAGGGTGAGGTCTTATAAATCTCTAAGATTTCTCTCTCGCTCTTTAACCAGATATCCCGGTTCTTCGTTTTCCTCATCCAGCCTCCGTTTGTGATCTTTCGCAAGTCCATCAGGCCGGAGGGCGTCCTACGTTACGCTTGTTAAGACGCGGTCTCCACTCCAGAACTCGTCTGCTCCAACCATCAGTTCTTGGACGAGACCGGCCCCACTGCCACTTTAACTTGCTGATCCGGCGAGCGACGTCGGTTACTTTAGCTCTCTTGCTTAACATCATTTCTGATTTAATCCTTAAGTGAGACCCTATAAGGTTTAGTCAAATTCTGAGTTTTAAATTACCTTTAGCCTCTATCTTGAATTAGGAAACCATCTGCAACCAACAGCAAAAATTCCACTCTCAAAAGAAATAATCTTTCTATAGTTTTAAGTAACGTTATAACGATGTTCATTTTTTCGGTTCACCCTTGACTTGAGTATTATCGTCCTGCCTTTATCTTGTAACGATGCCATTAGGTCGCAGGTCCTATACCTTACGGCGTTAAGCTGGTGTTTTAAAAGAGATATCTGTATAAATTTCCGCTTTTAAATATTAGCTCAGCCCGAGGCTTAGCCAAAGGATGTTTAATGACGTCAATAATGTTTATCGATTATGTCACATAAGGTTAAAATACTAGTAGGTTATTATATATTAACTTATTTCTTTTTTCTTTAATGTTTCACGGGTTATTTCGCTTGGTAAGGGAAACGTTGGCATATATTTGGAAAAGGTATATGTTAGACCTATTTCCAAGTAGTGGACTGTGATACAAAAGAGAAAAATGCAATTGTAATATCTTTTGACGTTGATGAAATCTTAGGTAATTTATAAAGTGAATTGAAAAATCTGCTCGGAATTTGGTTAAGTCGAAGTATACACAAATAGACAAATTATGACGTGACATACTTAAATAGCCCAAGACAGTGCATTACTGGATTCAGGGCCTTTTTTTTTTTTTTTTTAGTTTATTTATTGGACCACAAACAAGTTTGCAATACAGTTGCGATATCACTTACAAAACAATGAATTAAATTATTACAAACTCAGCATCGTTGGACACATATAAAGTACAAGGATATGGAAAATTGTGTGATTCCAAGTTTTGCTAATAGTGAGGGGTTTTGTTATGACTTCAACGCTTGGCGGGCGGGTTGAGGATAGCAGTAATATTTGGATACATTAAATGAAAGAAAGCTACCATGATTCAACAATTATACTATTTAATGAATCGTCTCAAATAGGTACTGGGTAATGTAACTATTTTAATAGGAAGCAAAATTGCTGCGACTTACATGGTAGACTTACATGGTAGTATAAGAAACGATGTACTCTTATTAGCATTTACTTTTATGATTAGTTACTTTTGTTCAAAACGGTTCTCTTTCCTTATTTCTTACTTAATTATTTTAAGACTTCTAAGCAAAGAGAATAAAACGTCCGAGATCCAGTAGTTTAACCGTCTTCAGCCTTAAGACGTCCAAGAAGCTTAGTGAAAGGGATTACCTCCGTCTAAGGTTGCCTCCACTTTTAAACCGTATATTTCTGAATTCATTACTAACAGAAGGAAAAGAGTTCAAAATAGGGAAAAGTTCTTGTACGAAAAAAAGTGTTTCTACCTTTTGTTTTATTTTATATTTTACAACAAGGATAAGTTTTTGCTATTTCTCTACTCTGAATTTTATTTTCGTTTATCTAGTCTTTTCAAAATATCTACAAGTTTTGAAGTTTTCTTTTATTATTTGAAATTTGAAACGCATTAGCTTCAGATTTAACGATAAACCAGAATTATCTGATATGAATCCGCATTATCGTTCTGTTTATTGAGAAACCCCGTTAGTAATATAATGTCTGAAAAAAAATATTGATATAGGTGCAATTATAAAAATATGGTTAAAAACCTTCAATCCTTAGTTTACAAGAAAAAAAGTTGAAAGTCTAAAGATATTAAAGATGTTACCAAAGCCAGCGATAACCCTACTCGAGAGCATCGTCGCTAGATTGATGATACAACCATTATCTCATCGGACTATGCTAGCCTCTTCATGGTGACCTATTTATCAGCCCTGCTCGTATACACCGGTCATCCTTTTGGTTTTGTAAGCTGCGACATGTTACTTAAATATAGTGGGCCCAAGATTGTCCCTTGGGTAATCTTGAACAATACAATATGGTATAAAGGAAGATCTTGATATATCTCTGTGACCCTAAGTGTGGTTGTGTAGTCTGGTTGAAATACGTATTATTTGAAGATTTTGGTAGTGCATTGAATAATGGAACGTTTTAAAGATAGATGCTTAGTCAAATAATTCGATCTCAAGTTTTAAGAAGACTGAAGACTATCTTAAAGGACTTCTGCCTGGGGTCTTTATTTCCACCTCACCGAATTGAAGCAATTTTGTCTTTGGTTAAGTCTATTTATAGTCTGTGAAATAATAATATCGTATCGGATTTACTTAGCTGTAAATTATTTCATATAAAATATTCCACTTTTGTTTCCAATGATGACGTTATTAAAAATCACTTCATTCTATGCCATCAACGTATGGCAATCTACGATTGGTATTGGTCTTTGCTATGCTATGTGCCATGTACGAAATTTCCGACAAAAGAAAATTATAAAAAATATTATTATTAATAATATTTAGTTTCTGAGATTTTTCATGTACTCATATATAAAACGAAACCCTATTTTGTCAATCTCATATATTCTCACACACTCAAAGTTAACAAAATGAATATTTCTTGCTAACTAAAAATGAGCGTTATTACCTAAATGTAGAGCGTCGGTGGCTCAGTATTGTGGACTGTCGCCTTCCTACCGGGAGGGCTGAGGTTCAAATCCCGACACGTACCAATGTATTTTCGAATTTCCGAAAATATATGTACGTTATCCGACGTTCTACGGTGAAGGAAAACATCGTGAGGAAACTTCATGCACGCCTGCGAAGAGATTCGAAGGTTGTGTGTGAAGTCGTCCAATCCGCACTGGGCCCGCGTGGACGACTAAGGCCTAATCACCCTATACGGGAAGGCTCATGCCCCTCGGTGGGGACGTTTAATGAGCTGATGATGATGATGACCTAAATATAAGGTATAAATACATAAAGTAATTGTGCACCACTCTTCCAAAACACCTCCCAGTTTCCACGTGTCCTACATAAGAATAATTATTCTTTACCCCAGTTGTTTGCTCCACCCATTAAACTGTTGTGACAAACTGATTTCAGTTCGAGTTTTCCCCCATATTTGAGTTTGAAACATTCCACAGTTTCTACAAACATGTTTGTATGAGATTTTTGGGGCAAAATGAAAGATAACTTTATGTTCGTATAAACACGAAGTTCAAGCAGGCGAAATGGCTTGTTTTTTTATATAAAGGTAGTAGTCCTGTCGTAGTTAGGTCGTGAGATTTTTACATAGATTTTCTAAAGCAATAGGTTTTCAAGCATTTTTGGCGGCCGGCCAGCACGTGCGGTCGCAGGTTCGATGTCCGGATCATATTTCACTGGTGAATTTTGTTTTGAGTATCTTATTTCCATACGTGAGTTTCTATTCTGCGTTGCTTATATATTATAAATAATTATAGTATAAGACACGTTTATGGGTTAATGTTTAATTACTTGTGTGTTTGATGTTTTAAAGAATAATTTTTGTCGCTAATCTTAATTACTGTTATTACTTTATCATTAAGCTTGGCAGGAGCTGTTACCGTGATAACAAAATGCTTTGTTTCTCCAATATAAACATCACGATATATTCGTAAAATATTCACTTTAGTAATCAATGACATCAAGCATTGTTTTCTTAATAATTTTGTTGAAAATTATTCCCTTATACCTTCTTAGAAAGTCCATAAGTCCTTTAATTTTGATTGACTAGGTCTTAAAGTAAGAGCTTATTTTGATAAGGGACATGAGTTCACGCGCCCAGTAGCGCACATGCTTCATCATCATCAGCTCATTAAACGCCCCCACCGAGGGGCACGAGCTTACCCGTATAGGGTGTATATGCCTTAGTCGTCCACGCGGGCCCAGTTCGGATTGGCTCGGTTCACGCACAACCTTTGAATCTCTTCGCAGGCGTTCGCAATTTTCCTCACAATGTTTTCCTTCACCGTAAGAGCGTCGGATAACGTACATATAATTTCGAAAATTCGAAAACACATTGGTACGTGGCGGGATTTGAACCTGCGCCCTCCCGATTGGAAGGCAACAATCCACACAATTGAGCCACCGACGCTATGATGACCCATTAAATTGTTTAGTAAAACAAACGTGCTATTTGGTTTTGGTATCAGAATATCAAGTAAAAACCACAGCAACATATTTGGTTAATAAACCGGGAATATCTCTGGGCATGGAGCCCGGAGTGCAATCCGGTATTGGCTACATGCCAGTCCCCGCTAATTACTTGATAGTCATCCTCAGAAGCTGTATATCTAGCCGATAATGAAATCTGTATTAAAAATGAATGTGAACCATGACATCATGTTTCTTAATGTCATGTGGTGGCAAATTGTTAATAAATCTACTAGGTGGTAGACTCGATACTGAGTCGTCTAGGTAAGTACCACCGCAGTGCCAGTTATCATCCCGTGAAACAGGAGTGTTATGCACTTTTGTGTTTCGGGATGAGGGCACTGTAGCTAATGAAATTACCGGGTATAAGAGACCTAACATCTGTCGTCTCGGGTGTCGGGCGACGTGCGGCATTGATGGAGGATAATAACCGTCTACCTGTTTTTGGTCGCCTTAAATGCCACTCTGTCATGGTTAGGCGTATCACTTGCCATTAGGTGAACGTCCTGACCGTCCTGTATACACATAACTTTAAAAGAAGAATAAAAAGTTTTACACGAGACGACAAATGTTACTTATACCCGGTAATTTTGCAAGCCACACATGCCCTCATCCCGAAACACAGAAGTGCAAAACACTCTTATTTCTCGGGACGATAGCTGGGTTTTACACGAGACGACAGATGTAACGTCTCTTATACCCGGTAATTTTATTAGGTACAGTGCCCTCATCCCGAAACACAGAAGTGCAACACACTCGTATTTCACGGACGATATCTGGCACTCGGTGGTACCTAAACGACTCAGTATCGATTCTACCACCAAGTAATTACCTCAGTTGTTACGAGCCTTGTCAAAAAGTAATACCATAAAATTGTCCTCAATAACCGTCTCGTAGATGCCTTTGGGAATAGCAAATTGGCCACCTGCGCTTTTGCCATTTCGAAGGCAAAAGCGCAGGTGGCCAATTTGGTTTTCACAGCAGGTTTTCACAACTGGCAAGTTTCTTGAATAGCAATCGAACTATGCGGGGCTCGGAACTTGCTCCCTCGGCGAACCGATTCTTTTGTGCTTTCAAAGTTTTAACTCTGTATAAAATCTGATATGCAAAATGGATGCAAGAGGGTTTGCTTGGGCATAACTAACATGCATAAAACTTTTGATTGGAAAAATTGAAGTTATTTAGGAAGGGCTTCTGTAGTGGATCATCGTCATCAGCCCACTAAACGACTCCACCGAGGGTCACGAGCTTACCCGTATAGGATGAATAGGCCCTAGACGCGGATTGGACGACTTCACGCACAACCTTTTAATTTCTTGGTAGGCGTGCGCAGGTTTCCCTAATGATGATTTCCTTCACCTTTAGAGCGTCGGAAAAACGTACATAAAGTTAGAAAAATACGACAGACAAAGACAACAGTTGCTATTCTACGTATGGTACGACAGACATTGGTGCGTGGTTTGAACCTGCACCCTCCAGATCGGAAGGCAACATTGGAGGAGAACCGGGATATCTGGTACAAAATGAGAAAGACAGATGTCTAGCAGTGGATTATGATAGATTCAAGGGAGAGAGACTGTAGTAAAAATAGGTACAATTAATTTTTGTGGCCCCGACTCCTGAACTAGAATGAGTGAGTGGATATTAAGCTTTTACTCGTAAATTAAGTAGGAAAAGAAATAATGCGCTATTTGCCTCAGTAAAACAGTAATTAAACACTCGCACAATCTCTCAATGTAATTAACAAAACACATAAATTAATCCTTATTTGGACTTTAAAATGTACTTTATAAACTTACAAATAAGGTTTGATTATCCTTAAGTTACAATATTAGACGCTTCGGATTCCCGTCACGTATTTTCCCCCTCCCTAATTGTTTGATCCCTCGCGAAAGTTACAAGCATGTGGTTACAAATGCATTAACAATTCATACAAACATATGCCACGTTTCTTCGGTTAAATAACTACGATCCCGGTGGAGTAATGGTTAAGAAGTCTATTACACCAAGGGTTTTGTTTGTTTAGAGATATTTTAAGTTTATTTTTGTATAGTTTTTAAGTTTAAGGAAATCGTGTGTTACCATATAAATTACAGTTTATTTTATTTTTTATACCGCTAATTAGCTATTTGGGTAATGTTGAATTAAAAAATCATAAAGGGTCCTTACTTCAGCAGATTGTATATAAGGTCTTTACTTATGAAATTGCCGAAACATTGAACACCTTTTTGAGACTTCATCATTTTTTTATCAAAGACATTCACACAGCGTCATCTAGCCCCAAGTTAAGCGTGAAGCCTGTATTATGGGTACTAAACAACGGATAAACATACTTATATATTTTTTTTGTAAATACATACATATTATACATAGAAAACACCCTTATACATATTGATATTGAAAATTTTCATGAACCAAGTACCATATATTATTAACAATAAGGGGTGGTCACATATATAAACTTCACAAAGTTTTACTGCGATGGAGCTCTTACGCGATTCCAGTTAAGAAGACTTGTTAGGCAACGAATGTCTTCCGCTACAAAAAGACATGTAATTGGTTCTATTTTGAGACACTAAACTTTTACTGCTCGTAAGGGGATCCCTTTACTGAGTCATTAAAGATACAATAATAGTACCTTGTTGTTAGGGAGACATGGATGAAATTGTCAGCGTAAATTTATCAAAGCCAAAATCCTTTTGTTTAGATCAAGCCAACAAAAAGCTCTTATTTATAGACGACAAAATACAACATTTGAAATAAATATTTGGCATGGTCCATCCGCGGCCGCATCATCACTTATCATCAGGTGAGATGGCGGTCAAATGTCTATAGACGATTAAAAAATACCAAAGTGAAGCACAAAAATGAATTACAATACTTGATAAAAACACTTCAGTTTTTTGACCTGTTGAGAAAGAAGTACCCAAGAAAACTCATTAGTATAGCCTTTTTATAGAATACACTTACATGTACATGAAAATTACCAGGTTAAAGAGACCCAACAATCTGTCTTCAATGGTGTTGGACGTAGGGCAGTATTGATGGGAAATAATAAATTGCCCTGTGAAGCTGTAAAGGCCACCTGCAGCCAACAGCGGTAGTCAGTTCGAAAAAAGGAAAATAATGATAATAATCCTTCAACACTGCGTTTCTCATGGTCAGGTTGTATCACTTACCACCAGGTAAGCACACTGATCGCCCCATTCACTTATGCCATAAAAAGTACACATAAATGTTTGTACTGCCCGGCGATCGAATCCGGAACCCTTCGTGTAGTACAAACATGTCACTAGCAAACCAATCCATACAGCAAAATAATATTACATTTCACCACACTGATGCTTCCAACTGTAAAAAAACAGGCTCAGCTGCAAGCGCTTGTAATGACAGCATAAAAAATAACAGCTTTTATTGTAGCTCCCTTTTTATGCCATTTATACTGAAGATGGTGCTCATAACCCTCGAATACGTTTTCGCATAACATACTGATCAATTTTAACAAGCGCGCTCCGTTAAGAGTTCTCTTGTTAAGTATATTTTGAGTTTCTAATAATAAGTAATACCGATTGCACGTCACGTCTTTAATATGTCGCAAACTTACATATGATTTCGAAAATTCGACATGACATTACGTACGGGATTTGAACCTGCACTCTCCAGATCGGAAGTCAACAGTCCACACCACAGATTTCCCAATACAAGAGATGGGGCGAGCCGCGTTTAAAGTGCGACAACTGTAAGCTCAACGAGCATATACTGGCTACCAGTTTACGCTCTGTGAGACGATTCAAGACGCACGAATATTAGAAGGAATTACCGTTTTTTCCAAAATGCCATCCTGTGCAATTGTAACATGCCATCATCGCAATGAATCAGTAAATTTACCAAGAAATATAATAACTTTTCACGGGTAAGAACCGAAAAGAAATTGCGACATTGGGACTGCCTATAAACTTGGCGGCTTGTCCAGTCTAATGTATATTCTGATGTCTGTGGTCCACACCAATGAGCCACCGACGCTTATAATATGTGATCTATGTAATTTTATTTAATATTGATTTTGTTTATTTTTCAGGTAAGTTGGCTTACGTCATCTATGCTGAAACGAATTTTCATTACGTGAGTGAATAATTTTATTTACTTTCTCTCTTACTAAAGGAAATTTATTTAAGTGTTATGAGTGAATAATATTGTAAAAACACCACTTTTTTTAACCCGAATGCCGCAGGAGGGTTATGTTTTTAATATATATTAATACAACTTATATAAAATTAAATAAAAATACACTAAACAAAGTATGTTTTACTATAATACAATGGAAAAATAATATACATATTTACAAATAAAAAAACCGAAATTTATTCGAAAAGATATTTTATTAATAGGGAGTAAGTGCCCTATAAATAAAATTTCTGGTTGAGGTCGCCATCATGTGGAAAGGTGCAGGCTGGTCAAGTTGCTGCGCTATGTAGCTAGGCTTATTCTCTATCCGAGATAAAGACCAGCCTTCGTATCGGGAGATGACTGTCAAACGCTTGCAAGTTCATGATACAGTGTTGCCCTTTTGGGGCTAGATCTAGTACTTTTTACTAAAGGTAAACTCCTTTTTTAATGATCGAGCCCGAAAAGGGCAATCTAGCTCTTCTTCACTGTCTTGAAAATATTACCAAAGTATGAAGGTTTCGCCATACTCTCTCTCTTTAACCTATCGTAGTGCTGGACATCATCTCCCGCATTTTGCGCCAGATATCGCCATACTAAAGAACTTTTATGCTAATTCATCGGTTACCTAATATGACGTTTTTTAGACCCTCTAAAATAACAGCTTCATGACATTATTATTTCTGCACTTATATTACATAGAGAAAATCTTTTGTAGCTCGATCTATCCCTATTTAGCCCTTTTTAACTGCCCAGAAAAGCTCCATCTATAAAACTAAGTTAGCAACACTGTCGCGATACAGTTTATGGGCACTTTATTATTACTTGAACAACCAGTCTTTATCGTTACAAAGCATAGAGCAAGTCTTCCCATACATGTCTATGGGACGATTTGACCGCAACCCAACAAATAGGCATATCCACAGTATAAAACGAGCGATGTAGTAAAAGTAATTTGAATAGTTTGCGATGGCCGCAGGGCAGAATTGACGGAAAAAGTAACTATCATTAGTTATTACTTTCCATCAACACTGCATTTTTAGGCGTGTCATTTTCCATCACGTAAGCAGCATGATCGTCCTGTCCGCTTTGTAAAATGGCCAAGACAGAGTCGGACTTTCCCATCTATGGTTCAGTAGCAAAAACATAAATATTATTTACTTAGGTAGGTACCTACTACATATTTATTGTTGGAAAAAAGTGTCGAAATTGTGTATAATAATGACATATAAAAAAACAACCAACTGACTAGATGTCGTTCAAACCAAATTTCTTAGTAATATACATAATAATAAAGTTACGGAGAAAAGTGGCTGTGACATACGGACACAGACAAATATGTCGATTCTATAAGGGTTCCGGTTTTTTGCCATTTGGCTATGGAATCCTGAAAAGGTAAATGACTACTAATAGGTAGACATAAGAATAAGATATTCTACTGAAAGTTTTGAAGATTGCCATAATTCTGTATGTGCGGCAGACGTTCGAACATGTAGACACTGTTACCGATTCTTTTCAACTAATTTGATTGGGTCGGTCCCACGAGTGACCTTTATAGGGTTGGCAGTTACGCGGTATTTTGTAAGAAATTAAATTTTCATCTATGCAAATAAACTTATTCAGGATTTAGTGAGTTCAAAGTAGTAGTTCGCCCGTGGCTCATTGGGGTGAACTCTTGCCTTCCGGTCTAGAGTTAGGTATAGGTGGTAGACTCGGCAGTCGTCTAGGTAGGTACCACCGCGGTGCCAGATATCGTCCCGTGAAACACTTAGTGCACTTTTATGTTTCGGGATGAGGGTACTGTAGCTAGTGAAATTATCGGGTATAAGAGACCTAACGTCTGTTGTTTGGTGTCGGGCGCAGTGCCGCACTGATGAGGAATAACGTCTATCAGTTGTTGGTCTCATTCGATGCCGCTCTGTCATGGTCAGGCGTATCACTTACCATCAGGTGGGCGTCCTGATCGTCCTGTACACTTTGATACATTAGACATACCAATTATTATTATTTATACATTTTTATTTTACGACTCGACCCCTTGTTTGGAAAATTTTCTTCTATTATAGTATGTAGTAACTATATTCATGACCATTTTTTATATCTTTCATTTAAACAGGTGAAAGGGAAAATGTGCATAATACCTAGTCTGATTTATAATATAATAATATTTGGCAGCCCTAAGAAATTGGACGAATTGTTGGGAACTTGACGGACCCTCTTGGAACACGTTCCTCATTTGGTAACGGTACGGAAACTTGTTCGCGACATTTGTGAATTCCATTTTGTCCAATGTTTTTTCTATGTTTACACGCCATTTTTAGTAAGGGACCAAATGATGTTAGTGTGACTAGAATACTAGGTGTTGTTTACTAGGTGGTAGACTCGGTACTGAGTCCTCAAGGTAGATACCACAGTGCCAGGTATCGTCCCGGTAAATAGAAGTATCTACTTCTGTGTCTGTGGGTTGAGGACACTGTAGCTAGTATACTAGGTATAAAAGACCTTAATATCTGTCGTGTTCAAACTAGTGACAAACGTAGGTAAGTGTTGACGGCAAATAATGATCTTCTGAAATTAATTTCCTTCACTGTATCTGATATGTTTGACAAAAACATATCAGATGCAGTGAAGTGAACTTATATTACCAGTTCACAGACATCCGAATAACAATTAGACTGGACAAGCCGCCAAGTTTATAGGCAGTCCCAGTGTCGCAATTACTTTTCAATTTACCTGTGAAAAGATATTATATTTCTTGGTAAATTTTACTGATTCACTGCGATGATGGCATGTTACAATTGCACAGAATGGCATTTTGGAAAAAAAACGGTAATTTCTTCTAAAATTCGTGCGTCTTCATTCGTCTCACGGAGCGTAAACTATAGCCAGTGTATGCTCGTTGAGCATACATTTGTCGCACTTTTTAACGCGGCTTGCCCCATCTCCTGTATTGGGAAATCTGTGTACCAGTTTAATAGGTACCTATGTACCTTAGCTATTGTAACACACGTTAAGTTTAAGAATCTGCGAGTATATCTATATATAGCACGCAACGAAGGAAATACAGGAGTGACAATTAAGGCGTCTAGTACAGTACTGCCGCCCGTGACGATTTCCAAGAAACCGGAATGTGCGCGTGCGCGGTGGTAAACACTATACCGCACCGCGCGCACTCGTTGTATTTAAATATACATCTATCTGGCATGGTCAGGAGTATCACATACCACCGGGTGAGTGAACTGACCGTCCTGACTTACACTTTTGACGTAAAAAAATGATTTTGTTATATCCTGAGGTATATAAAGATAAGGATCGATAGTTCTACTGCTCCGTGGTGAAGTTTTTGGTCACAGTTTTGGATTTAGATCGTTGAGCAATTTCGAGGTCGTGGGTTCGAATTCCACACAGTAGTCACTTTGTGGACATTGCAGGCTGAATCACCTGATGCAAGTTAAGCCTTCGGCCCCGACTACAATCTTAGGTCAGTAGTCGTCAATACCCAACAGCATTGGGCCCACGTGTTGTGTTACGGCCCAATATCCTTATGGCTTTTGTGTCCGGGAAGGCCTTAAATTGGAACGTTATATGCTACTGACGACGATATACATAAAAGGGCCTGAGTTTTCCAACCAACGCAACATTTGTCTACATTAAGAACTCCATAAAATCCTGTGGTATTAATCCAGCTGAGTTTGGTGGAATTGTCACATCAAAGTCTATAATTAGCCACGACTTTGACCCCGCACTTAGGGAAAGTCACGTTTGAGCGGTCCCCGATCCTTCCTGTGTAAATATGCGATAGCCTCCCGTAACTTAGCACCCGGCCGTGGAGAAGGATCGCGGGTATTTTTCACGTGCTCGCCACGACGTTGAGTTATTGCGTACTGGGTTGTAACCACAATCTCTTAAAACAGTATTGTTTTAATGATACGTCAGCATTTTTGTACCAGAAAAGACGAAGTAATATTATTGTAACACTGTTTTAAGAGATGGCAATAACCCCCCTGTATACTAACTGAAATGGAAACAGTGTGTGATTTGTATGTGGTTCAAATTTTATACTCAACGTTAGTAACTCACTCACTTATCTGCATTGGGCGAACGTGGTGGGTCAAACTCAAACTCATACTTTGAAGACCCATTTGGTTTAATGGTTGACACGTCGGCTAGTACACCAAGGCGTTAGATCCCCGGGCAGTACAAACATTTGTGTGCATGAACATATCTGTTTGTATTGGTCTGGTTGTTTTTCTATGTATAATATGTATGTATTTACAAAAAAATATATAAGTATGTTTATCCGTTATTTTACAGGCTAAAAGTTTAGTTTGGGACTAGATCGCGCTGTGTTAATGTCGTGAATATTTATTTATGTGTATAGCAGAACCGATGGCCGATGGATCGTCTAATTGCGTCAGATCGCTAGTGGGGGCTGAAGGAAGCGGAGTTTCGGAATATCTGGCGCAATATGGGATAGACTTATGTCCAGAAGTGGGCTGCGATAAATTAGAGTAAAAGAAAACTTTGACCACAAAGAGTGATCGTCATCATCATAAGTTATTAGGTTACGAAGTGTACAGGACGGTCAGGACGCTCACCTTATGTTAAGTCATATTCCTGATTGACAGAACGGCATTGGATGAGACCAAGAACTGATAACCAGGACTAATCTCCATCAATACCGCACACTTAATCGAAAAAATAAAAGATTTTTATATTCAGCATCATCAGCTCATTTAACGTCCCCACCGAGGGGCACGAGCCTACCCGTATAGGGTGATTAGGCCTTAGTCGTCCACGCAGGCCCAGTGCGGATTGGACGACTTCACACACAACCTTCGAATTTCTTCGCAGGCGTGCATGAAGGTTTCCTCACGATGTTTTCCTTCACCGTAAGAGCGTCGGATAACGTACATATATTTTCGAAAATTCGAAAACACATTGGTACGTGTCGGGATTTGAACCTCAGCCCTCCCGGTAGGAAGGTGACAGTCCTCTCCATTGAACCACCGACGCTCTTTTTTTATATTATCTTTTATAATGCAACAACTAGTTATTATTAAAACCGATAGCCGATGGGGCGGAAAGGTTCTCGAGTGGCGTCCGCGTAACGGAAAACGAAGCGTAGGCCGACCCCCAACCAGATGGGCTGATGATCTGGTTAAGGTGGCGGGTAGCAGATGGATGTTAACTGCTAGGGATCGGTCCGCGTGGAAATCATTAGGAGGCCTTCGTTCAGCAGTGGACGTTCTAGGTTGTAATGATGATGATGAGTTATTGTTTTAATTATTTATTTTTAAGTGTGTAGTGTGTAAATAGTGTGGTAGAGTCACAAAAAAATATGATAATAATAACAATTGACGATTCAAAAGTATCTGTAACAGATTTATTTGAATAAATATTTTTTTCTTTCTTTCTTTCAATATATTTTAGTTATTTATGTACTCAATTAGATTTTAAAATAAAATTGTGGAAATATTATAGTTCACTTAAGATCATACCATTGCGAACAAATAATAAACCACTTAACATACTTACGTTTAACATTCGTATTGAGTTCAAAGCGCACTTGGCATACATACTATCCGTTCCAGATAGCAAGGCATCCTATGATAGCGCTTTTGAAGTCCAACTTGCTAATTGCAATCCATAACGGATGCCTGCCGAAACGCTTCATAAGGCCATGTTAGTTGAGAAGGGGCTTATCACCAACTTTAAAAATAATACTACTGAAAATTAAAAGTGTTTATTTAGTTTAGGTCCGTACAGAACACTTATGAATGTCAAATGAAGCTACCACTGGTTCGGACGGTAGTTTTCCACTGAGAAGAATCGAGCAAGAAACTCAGGACTCTTTTCAAGAAATTGTGTTTTGTACAGAATCATATTATTTGTTACTATATTATTTCGCCTTTTCTGGTACATAAATAGTGAATTAACATAATAATAATACTGTATTAAAGATGGCGGCAAGTCCCGTTAATGAGTTCGAATTGGTCGTAAAAAAACGTGTTTATAAATAAAGAAGTGGTCTGTTGTTTTTATTTAGATATGTAATGAAAGTGACATACATATTATATATATACAGTAAGCGCAAATATATACATCACATCTTGAATACTGACTCATTCCGTCAGTAGCCTTCGTATAGAAATATTGTAAGAACTTATAATTAAAATATATACATTTAATCAGTCAGATTGACAATTTTATTCCAAGTCGCTTGCCTTTATTTTTCCCACGCTGAGCTCTGCCTGACGATTAGCGTTTACTGGCGCAGTCGGAAGGATTGCTAAAGCGTTTGGCTTCTCGAAAATCAAAATCCGAGTAGAGTACCAAAACTTTGTTTCAACGAATAAGCTAGCAAGCAATCCGCCCTAAATAAATTTGTATCCGCAACAAGCTGAGAAAAAGTCTTCGAAGTCGTCCCACATCGCAGCGCATCATACAAGCAGCGGCAGCAGGAGGTGACACGACCAAGACCAGCGCGTCAAGCAGCGGCATCATCACAACGAGGCACTACGGAATCGGTGAGGTCAACCCATTTGACTTTTCCTTAATTCTTCATGAATCAGGAGCCAATACAATCACGTTATATCCATCCTGGAGGATCAGACTGCATATATAATCGCACCATCTGAAGAGGAGCAATTACACTTACGAGGTCTTATAAGAGGACTCGTTGACTTGTACAACGAATTTACACTTTTCACTTTATGTATGCGAAGCATTGCCCCATGATAACGTTCATCGTATTTAGAGATTCCAATAAATTATATTTTTATGACTTATGAATATATATGATTGTGTAATTGAATGAGAAATTAGTCGTCGGGAGGCCGAGCCTGCGAACATTCATAATATTTTGTAATAAGGCAGTAAGCCTGCATTTTTATTAAATTTGTCAGGTAGACAAGACAATGGAAGCAATCAATATAATTCTATATATATATAATTCTATATCATCATCAGCTCATTAAACGTCCCCATCGAGGGGCACGAGCCTACCCGTATAGGGTGATTAGGCCTTAGTCGTCCACGCGGATTGGACGACTTCACACACAACCTTTGAATCTCTTCGCAGGCGTGCATGAAGTGTAAGAGCGTCGGATAACGTACATATATTTTCGAAAATTCGAAAACACATTGGTACGTGTCGGGATTTGAACCTCAGCCCTCCCGGTAGGAAGGTGACAGTCCTCTCCATTGAACCACCGACGCTCTTTTTTTATATTATCTTTTATAATGCAACAACTAGTTATTATTAAAACCGATAGCCGATGGGGCGGAAAGGTTCTCGAGTGGCGTCCGCGTAACGGAAAACGAAGCGTAGGCCGACCCCCAACCAGATGGTCTGATGATCTGGTTAAGGTGGCGGGTAGCAGATGGATGTTAACTGCTAGGGATCGGTCCGCGTGGAAATCATTAGGAGGCCTTCGTTAAGCAGTGGACGTTCTAGGTTGTAATGATGATGATGACTTATTGTTTTAATTATTTATTTTTAAGTGTGTAGTGTGTAAATAGTGTGGTAGAGTCACAAAAAATATGATAATAATAACAATTGACGATTCAAAAGTATCTGTAACAGATTTATTTGAATAAATATTTTTTTCTTTCTTTCTTTCAATATATTTTAGTTATTTATGTACTCAATTAGATTTTAAAATAAAATTGTGGAAATATTATAGTTCACTTAAGATCATACCATTGCGAACAAATAATAAACCACTTAACATACTTACGTTTAACATTCGTATTGAGTTCAAAGCGCACTTGGCATACATACTATCCGTTCCAGATAGCAAGGCATCCTATGATAGCGCTTTTGAAGTCCAACTTGCTAATTGCAATCCATAACGGATGCCTGCCGAAACGCTTCATAAGGCCATGTTAGTTGAGAAGGAGCTTATCACCAACTTTAAAAATAATACTACTGAAAATTAAAAGTGTTTATTTAGTTTAGGTCCGTACAGAACACTTATGAATGTCAAATGAAGCTACCACTGGTTTGGACGGTAGTTTTCCACTGAGAAGAATCGAGCAAGAAACTCAGGACTCTTTTCAAGAAATTGTGTTTTGTACAGAATCATATTATTTGTTACTATATTATTTCGCCTTTTCTGGTACATAAATAGTGAATTAACATAATAATAATACTGTATTAAAGATGGCGGCAAGTCCCGTTAATGAGTTCGAATTGGTCGTAAAAAAACGTGTTTATAAATAAAGAAGTGGTCTGTTGTTTTTATTTAGATATGTAATGAAAGTGACATACATATTATATATATACAGTAAGCGCAAATATATACATCACATCTTGAATACTGACTCATTCCGTCAGTAGCCTTCGTATAGAAATATTGTAAGAACTTATAATTAAAATATATACATTTAATCAGTCAGATTGACAATTTTATTCCAAGTCGCTTGCCTTTATTTTCCCACGCTGAGCTCTGCCTGACGATTAGCGTTTACTGGCGCAGTCGGAAGGATTGCTAAAGCGTTTGGCTTCTCGAAAATCAAAATCCGAGTAGAGTACCAAAACTTTGTTTCAACGAATAAGCTAGCAAGCAATCCGCCCTAAATAAATTTGTATCCGCAACAAGCTGAGAAAAAGTCTTCGCAGTCGTCCCACATCGCAGCGCATCATACAAGCAGCGGCAGCAGGAGGTGACACGACCAAGACCAGCGCGTCAAGCAGCGGCATCATCACCAACGAGGCACTACGGAATCGGTGAGGTCAACCCATTTGACTTTTCCTTAATTCTTCATGAATCAGGAGCCAATACAATCACGTTATATCCATCCTGGAGGATCAGACTGCATATATAATCGCACCATCTGAAGAGGAGCAATTACACTTACGAGGTCTTATAAGAGGACTCGTTGACTTGTACAACGAATTTACACTTTTCACTTTATGTATGCGAAGCATTGCCCCATGATAACGTTCATCGTATTTAGAGATTCCAATAAATTATATTTTTATGACTTATGAATATATATGATTGTGTAATTGAATGAGAAATTAGTCGTCGGGAGGCCGAGCCTGCGAACATTCATAATATTTTGTAATAAGGCAGTAAGCCTGCATTTTTATTAAATTTGTCAGGTAGACAAGACAATGGAAGCAATCAATATAATTCTATATATATATAATTCTATATCATCATCAGCTCATTAAACGTCCCCATCGAGGGGCACGAGCCTACCCGTATAGGGTGATTAGGCCTTAGTCGTCCACGCGGATTGGACGACTTCACACACAACCTTTGAATCTCTTCGCAGGCGTGCATGAAGTGTAAGAGCGTCGGATAACGTACATATATTTTCGAAAATTCGAAAACACATTGGTACGTGTCGGGATTTCAACCTCAGCCCTCCCGGTAGAAAGGCGACAGTCCACACCATTGAGCCACCGACGCACTATATATATATATACATATATATACCACCCTATGCAAACAGACTTGTTCATACACACAAATGAATTATGACTGCCCGAAAACCGAACCCTTGATGGAAGAGTCGACGTCTCAACCATTACACTATCTGGTAAAAAGAACTATAGATACTAAAGACAGTGCGCCAGAAAGGGGAAGAAATAGCCATCGATTACCGAAATGGTGTAACAAACGAGATACCGATTGAGACTTGTCCGATTAGAGCCGATTGCCCCTTTGTTTCTGTGACTACCCTACTTTTCCTTTAACTGCCCTATTTGTTTCTTGTTTCCAACAGGTTTTATGCATCACACTATTGCGTTTGGAGGGTTCGATAGCATAGCGCCTAGAGCGTTCGGTTGGGGGTCGCATAAGTCAACTATTTCAATTTGTTGTTTTTGGGAAGACACTGGACCCTGAAGTACAATTAAACTAGTTCGGGGGACAGGGCCTCATAGAAAAAATGTACTCTTTACTTGAGAAATAAAGATATTATTATTGTTTTCGAAATCCTTAGATTCCCGGGCCAAATAGTGGCCCGATCATTTCGAAGGCATGTGTAGGGCCGATGCCAACAGCACAGAGGCCCTTTTCCGAATGTTTAATCTTTGTATGTGTTACACGTGGCGGATGCCATCACAGATTGCACAATATGATACAACCAATTATTATTATTAATGGAATGAGAGGGTCCGGAGGGTGACCACAAAAAGCCGCTATATCACCGAGTTCCGTGTATTTTTACCGGGAGTAAACATGTATTACGTAGTCACCTAACGCATCTATAATCTTTGCAACCTAGCAGTCTACTGCTGGACATAGGTCTCCCCCATTTTACGCCAGCTATTCCGGTCATCCGCTTTCCTTATACAGCCTCACCAGCGACTTTTCTTTAGTGGGTCGGTCCATCAGTCCGGGCGTCCTAAGTTTGCCAAGACGCGGTCTCCACTCCACTCGTCTGCTCCAACGGCCATCGGTTCGGCGACATGACCAGCCCACTGCCACTTCAACTTGCTGATCCGGCGGGATATGTTAACAATTATTCAGAAAACATAAATATAAACTCGGCCTTAATGACCCGGAAGTCGTGGGTTCGAATCCGGCGGGTAAACGTAATTTTATGCGATTTGTCCCAGTTTGGATAGGACATCGTAGACTGAATCACCTGATTGTCCTAAAAGAAAGATGATTCCATGCTTCGTTTGGTACGTGAAGCCGTCGGTGCCGGCTACAACCTTAGGATGGTAGTCGTTAACTCACACCAATTCGCATTGGGCCCGCGTGCTGGATGACGGTCCAATCTCCCCATAGCTAGACTGCGCGGGAAAGCCTGTATACCTTACCGAGAAACGGCTGATGATAATTGTTTTTTTTTTATTAATAACAACTAACAAAACAATCACTAAAAATACAAGATTTGGTTACATAAATTTGAAATTAGTGCTAAAGTGATGTCTTAATATAGGCCGCCACGACGTGCATAAGAGAAAGAATCTAAACTTAGAAACTAAATACGCATTTATGAACTATTTCTCACGTATACTAGCAATTCCTAATTTGATGTTGCTGTAAAACACGGCCACGATAATCTCCGATTTATATCGTCAGGATTTGCACTCTACATATTAATTAAGAAAATTCCCTCTCCCGCATGCAAATAGAAGCGAGGCGACTCTAGACGGACTAACTGCAGTGCAGAGTTGTTTGCGAATTTGTGCATAAAACAGAACTATCCACCTGTAGTTATTGCTGCAGAAATGTGAATTGCAAGTGACAATTTGCAAAGTGCATTTATTGTATGTTTTAAAGGACTTGAAATTTGTTGTTGTTTGCTGCAAGGAAAAGTCTTTTCCACTCAGCACAGCTATGGAGAAAATCATCATTGTGATCATAAGCTCATTATACGTCCCCACAGAGGGGCATGAGCCTAGTCTTAGTCGTCTACGCGGGCCAAGTGCGGATTGGACGACTTCACGCACAACCTTTGAATTTCTTCGCAGTCGTGCGTAGTTTTACTCACGAAGTTTTCCTTCACAGTAAGAGCGTCGATAAACGAACATATAATTCGAATACATTGGTACGATCAGAAGCTCAATGAGCGTCATCAGTGGAGGAATAAAATATATAAATATCCACTAACATTCACACACGCAATTTTGTCCCAAACTAAGCATTAAGCCTGTAA
Organism: Leucinodes orbonalis; assembly: GCA_019425675.1. Classification (NCBI taxonomy): domain Eukaryota; kingdom Metazoa; phylum Arthropoda; class Insecta; order Lepidoptera; family Crambidae; genus Leucinodes; species Leucinodes orbonalis. The sequence continues at coordinate 20,724 of PQWD01000206.1, forward strand.
TATGGGTACTCATCAACTGATAAACGTACATATATATATATTTTGTAAATACATACATAAAAACACCCAGACTAACATACATTTTCATGCACACAAATGTATGTATGTATGTATTCCCCGGGAATTGAAATCGGAACCCTTGGTGTGAAGCCGACGTCTCGAACACATGGGTCGTCCCCATAGTACAAACTATGTCAAAAATTAGGAAAATTTCATCTATATCAGTATTTATAAAATATAATCTTTTGTGTAGAATTGTATTTAAGTATATATATTTAGGTTATTTGATTTTCTTTTATTCTTGTTTATATGTATGCATAGTGTTTGCATAGTGTTTATATGTATGCATCTTGTTTATATGAAAGAAGGGGCCTTTCAATTGTCCTCTTCCATTATAAGTTGGTTGTCTGGAAGAAATTACTATTTAGTAATAAGGCCGCCAATTGTACTTTTTTTTCCTGTGCAGAATCTTGTTAAGTGTTGAATTTGTTTTGTGCAATAAAGAATTATCTGTCTATCTATCTTCTTAAGTTTCCGAGCCAACACTGAACCATTTCAGATAGCTTATCAGACAACAAACTTTCTAGTATCCATAAGAATGAGTTTATTTTACGATCAATATATAGCTATAGAGATAGGGGGGGCCTCGTAAAACAGATTCACATCTCGGTCAAGGGTCGGACCTGTTGAATCCATGGGGACTATGCTTTTATCCCTCAACAGTTTTTAGATAAAACTCCCTCTGGATTACGTGCCGAGATGGGAGTGTAATTTCCTTATTTGTATTTTGTAGACTCCTGTTTCTAGTACACATCCTCTATAATTTATATTTTATTCGTTAAACAAACACAGAGCACTATTATTAAAATACTAAAAATTATTAAACACCTCTACAGCCGAATCCAAAGTTATAGAAACGGACAGTCCGTCCGGCTTGATGTTTTTCGCGAAATGCTGTTAAAGCTCAACAAAAGATTTACAGAAAAAAGAATAAACTGAGAAAATAATACAATAATAAACGAAGAAAATGAGAGCATACATAAATTCTTAGCATCTAGGCTGGCTTTCGAATGATGGCATGGAAACCATCATTCCCAATAACAAGTTTCGTGATTAGTAAACGTCAAAGTTGATCTCCATTTATTCAATTAAGCCAAAATAAAAATAATTATACAATAAATAAATAATATCCACTGACATTCACAGCGCCATCTACCCCAAGTTAAGAGTGAAGCCTGTATTATAGGTACTAAACAACGGATAAACATCTTATACTTTTTTTAAAACATACATATTATACATAGAAAACACCCAGACCATTACAAACAGAAATGTTCATGCACACAAACCCTTGGTGTTGCAGCCGACGTCTCAACCGCAACAAACACCAAATGGGTCGCCAATGCACCAAAGCTTAATAAAATCAAGTTTGATCGTTGCAAAACCCGCTTTTGATTGGCTATTTTAGTAACTAAAAAGTACCTAAATTACATGCCTGTTTTAATTTCTGAATCTTTCTGAATCCGTTAATAAAAAACTGCGTAGGATTATGACCTCTTGTACTCGACCCGGACCACTCTGTGAGGTAGTAAAAAGCCTCCCCCCTCCTACCAGTCTAATGAATGGAATCCAACCTGTTTAATGACGTAGTAAATTAAGGAACCCTGTGTTTCAGCTTTACACCCCTTTGGGACGTAACATGACGGGGGATGTTTGGACTTTTTGTGTTTTGGCGCTCTGTATTTGATGTTGAATGAAAATGAAAGGAGATTTTCTGAGACCACTTACAGTTATCATTTGTCAAATTGAAAAATAATTTATATGATTGTCAAAATACATTACATAATACTATAAATTTCAGTCACAAATTATTGAGAAAAAATTTGGATTGGATGGAAACGTGGCTTCAGTATTCGGACTTGTTGAGAAAGAAGCGTAAACAAACGTATCGATTTATTGTTTTGTCCGTTAAAAAACTTATAGTAATAGTAATCCGTTGCCGTAACTATAACAACTTAGTTATATTTTCCAACAAATTTCGGAATTTTCATTTTGAAAAATAATCTCTTGCTGAATTTCTTTCCGGATTCTTCTCCGTTTGAGTTGTACTTCTTGGGTAGATTCATTGGACATTCCTAATTGCATTTCTTGGGTCTAAATATTATAAATGAGTTTTCAATTTTACTTCAAATGTAATCCCTAAAACCCATCGCAGTCCACTGCTGTAAATGGGACCGCATTCTGGGCCAGATATCCCGGTCCTCCATCCAGCCTACACCAGCGACCTTGCAAGTCGATCCATCGGGCCGGAGGGCGTCCTACGTTACACTTGCCGAGACGTGGTCTCCACTGCTGCGAGCAATGTTGGTAACTTTAATTCTCTCGCGAATGACATTCAAACTTCTGATTTGATCACTGAGAGAAACCCCGAACTTTGCTCCTTCGAACTTGTGAACTAAGCCCGCAGTCAGTGTCTAAGTCGAACATCTAATCAACTTAATGAAATTGGTACAACAAAAGTTGACATTGTAAACCTAGACAGCCTAGAACTTTTGTTTGGTGTAACAATATAACATTTATTTTGATTAAATAAGGGATTGGCCACGTGCGAGCCGGACTTGCCCATGGAGGGTTCCGCAGCAGCAAGTAACATTTTTTTTTCATAGGTACTTACTACAAATTTTTTGAGAGACACTAGCGGTTCATCGTTTATGATGTTTAAAAAAATCCAGTAATTTTGTTGAAACGAAATTTATCCATTATATTTTTTTGTAAATACATACATAGAAAACACCTAGTCCAATACAAACAGACATATTCATGCACACTTTTGTACTGCCCGGGAATCGAACCCGGAATCCTTGGTGCCGACGTCGCAACCATTACACCAGATGGGATGGGATGATTTAAAAATAAATAACTACAATTGAATATAAATTATGGTGAATCAGATACTAACTTGTTAACAAGTCTCGTTTGTGGATAAAATTCGATCATGTAAATGGATGTCTTTTATAATTATACTCAAAACTAATCGGGCTACCTCGGTAACCTTCGGCTGAGCTGATTGCCAATTTGTACTTGACGTGGATAAATAGCGAGCAGTGATGGAAACCTTTAATATTCGAACCCGTTTGTGAGCTGAAGAATGATGGTTTTCCTTTATTAATGGTTGTTGACATTAACTTTGTTTTTGGTTCTTTTTTCTGTTAGAAATAGGATCATTATTTATTTAGGTTTATCAACAGTTGTTACTATTGCATTAGTATATAAACGAGTAAATAACAGTTCACGTTAAGTTACTAAAATAGACTAAAACAGAGCGTCACAACACAATATGATTTTGAATTTTCTAAATTATATGTACGTTATCGGACGCTATTACGGTGAAGGATATTGAAAAACGTCGTGAAGAAACCTGCGCACGCCTACGAAGAAATTCGAAGGTTGTGCGTGAAGTCGTCCAATCCGCACTGAGCCCGCGTGGACGACTAAGGCATACACCCTTTACGGGTAGGCCCTCGCAATATATTCGTTGAATTGTTAATTAAATTGAAACGAATGATTGAATACCCAGATTCATCATCATCATCATTACAGCCTAATTATGTCCACTGCTGAACGAAGGCCTCCCCTAATGATTTCCACGCGGACCGATCCCTTGCAGTTGACATCCATCTGCTGCCCGCCACCTTAACCAGATCATCCGTCCATCTGGTTAGGGGTCGGCCAATACCCAGATTAAGTACTAGAAATAACATTTATTGGAAAAAAGCTTTGTAAAGGTAGTCGATTGCTTTATTGAAATCGTGGCTGGCTATGTCTGGAACCACTGTCTGGAAAATATGGAGATTCCGAGTAAGCGAAATGTATTTCTGAGTATTCTTCCTCAGGATAAAGGAGCAGGAACCTGGAACAATAATGTTTTAGTATTATTATAGATGCGAATCAACCCAGGGTGGTGTCGGTTTTCTGGTTCACAAGTCCCTTGTCAGCAACGTTGTGGAAATCAGTAGTGTGTCGAACCGGGTAGCGTACCTTGTACTTAAACTCACCGACAGGTACTCCCTGAAGGTGGTACAGGTATATGCCCCCACCTCGTCACACTCTGACGAAGAAGTTGCAGCCGTGTATGAGGATATCTCCAGAGCCATACGTGGCACAACTTCGACCTTCTACTATGTTGTTATGGGGGACTTCAACGCTAAAGTGGGTGTACAAGAACGCGGCGAATCGAAAATCGGACTTCATGAATTGGGGCGCAGGAATCACAGGGGGTAGATGCTGGCCAACTTCCTCGAAATGGAGGGGCTCTTCTTGATGAATTCTTTCTTTAAGAAGAAGCCTTAGAGAAGATGGACCTGGCAGAGCCCGACACTGTGACAAGGAACGAGATAGATTTTATTATGGCGGATAAGTGACATATTTTTAAGATGTCTCAGTGGTCAACAGGTTTAAAATCGGTAGTGATCACCGATTTGTCCGCGGCATTTGTGGACTCCGAGAAAGCCTTCGACTCCATCGAAATCTGGAGGCTCTGCAGCGATGTGGTGTCGACTGGCGATATATCGAGGTGATGAAGTATCTCTCCAACGCAGCGACGATGACCGTTCAGATCCAAGACCAGCGGACAAGACCCATCCAATTGCGTCGTGGTGTGAGATAGGGGGATGTTATATCCCCGAAACTGTTCACAAACGCATTGGAGGATGTCTTCAAGACCCTGGACTGGTCTGAACGAAGCGTCAACGTCAATGGAGAGTTTATTACTCATCTTCGTTTTGCTGACGATATCGTCATCGTGGCAGAGTCATCGGAAGAGCTTGCGGAGATGCTGAACAGCCTTAATGAATCTTCCCGATGAGTTGGGCTTGGCATGAATTTGGACAAGACGAACGTCATGCTCAACAGTCGTGTCATGCCACAACCGATATGCATCGATGGCGTCCGTCTCGAGGTTGTGCAGGAGTATATCTTCCTGGGCCAAACCATCCAACTTGGCCGGCATAACTTCGAGAGCGAGGCTAGTAGGAGGATTGGAGGAGGAATGAAGTGAGCTATGCTTGGAGTCTCTCTTAGGGATAAGATCAGATAATGATTTAATCCGTAAGAGAACTAAAGTTACCGACATAGCCCGCCGGATCAACAAGGTGAAGTGGCAGTGGGCTGGTCACGTTTGTAGCAGAACCGATGGCCGTTGGAGCAGACGAGTTCTGGTGTGGAGACCGCGTCTTGGCAAGCGTAGCGTAGGACGCCCTCCGGCCCGATGGACCGACGACTTGCGAAAGGTCGCTGGTGTAAGCTGGATGAGAAAAGCGGAGGACCGGGATGTCTGGCGTAAAATGGGGGAGACCTATGTCCAGCAGTGGACTGCAATAGGTTGAAGAGAATCAACTCATTTGGTTTAATGGTTGAGAGCTACAACACAAAGGGTTGTGGGTTCGATCCCCGGGCATTGCACTTTTGTGTGCATGAATGCGTCTTGTTTGTATTGGTCTGGGTGTTTATATGTATGATATCTATGTATTTACAAAAAATATATAAGTAATATCCGTTGTTTAGAGCCCATTTACAGGCTAATGGTTAGTTTGGGGCTAGATGGCGCTGTGTGTGTCAGTGGATATTTATTTATTTAAAAGTATCCATTCATTTACATACATTAAAAGTACATAGTAGTACATGAAAGGTACATTTCTTTGGTATATAAAATAACCATTTCTAAAACAAAACACCTGCCGCTCTGACCAACATTTCATTTCCACGGATTATCATTGGATGCAGGTCGCTTTCAGCTGACATGAATGGAGATCATTTATGATATTATACTTAGGGCTATCTTTAGCAGTAGCCATTAATGTTTTTGTTTTACTTTGTTGACATTTTTCTTGAGGCTTTACGCGAATTTTTGTCCTCACTCACCGTCAGATTAATTTAAAAGATCTAAGCATACATTTGGATAAACAAAAGCGACTATGAACATTTATTCCCAAATCTGTGACTATATAGGTAAGTGCATTTATGTGTCAGTCATATAATATGAAGTTTGAAATTAATGCAATATTATTTTACATATGGAATCCATTAAATCTACTTATTTTACAGAAAACGGAAAAAAAATTCACCTCTCCAAGGGTATCCTGTCGGTAAAAGCGTGCAATCTGCTCGTATACGGTAACACGAAGTCCTGAGCCCCATTGATGTGCTGGACGAGCTCGTATGCCCAGTCAGACAACTCCTCCTGCAGCCCTGGAGTCATCAGATCTTTTTATTTATGCTATAAGTGTACAGGACTGTCAGGAAGCTCATCTGATGGTAAGTGATACGCCTAACCATGACAGAGCGGCATTGAAAGAGACCAACAACTGATAGACAGTTATTATCCTCAATCAATGCCACACTGCGCTCGACACCAGAGACAACAAATGTTAGGTCTCTTATATTCGGTAATATCATTAGCTACAGCACCCTCATTCTGAAATACAAAAGTGCATATCACTCCTGATTCACGGGACCATATCTGACACTGCGGTGGTACCTACCTATACGACTCAGTATCGAGTCTGCCACCTAGTGTCATTAAAAGTATGGGAGAGCCAAATAAATCATTATTAAATTTTACCATGAAATGATGAGTTTGTCAACAATCTACTAGGAGAAAAATTTACAACGACAAAGGGATACTTCGACATATGTTACTCAGACACGCTAAGCGTCGGCACTATAATATGTATGTTAGATTGACACTACGCATTTTGGCGAAATCTTAGGAGAATAGGACTAATATAAAGGTTGAGGACTAGTATAGAGGTTAAATAAAAAGGTTGCATACTTTTATTAATAACGTTTTAATGTTTTGCACTTTACCAAAATTTCTCTATTCTCTCTCAGTTTTGCCAAATTCATTGAAGAGTTCCTGACAGTCGACGGAGTGTTAAGTGGTTTAGGGGTGACTATGGTTTAATCTGCAACCGTTCGTTTTTATGACATAAACATATTGTTTATTAGTGACATAAAATATATCTTACTGTCTTCTTCACTGTTGTCTGCTAACTCGGACAAGTCTGGAATATCCAAGATGACTTCTAAATTTTCTTCGCCAAGTACCATATATGTCTGGCTCCGTTTTTTTCGTAATTCAAATGGAAAATCCACTTGAATTGTCGCTGAAAATATATAAAAATAATCTTTTATATAAGTAGTTATGCTTGGGTTTATATTCATCATGTCTTGAACGATCTTCTGCGGGGGACATGCCTTGCACAGCATGGCTATGGCAGATCATGATAATTATGAGGCTCAATGCCAGATTGTATTAACTACTACCATTGTGTTAACTACTACCATCCTACCAGGCTTATCGTATTTTCCTAAGCACGGAGAGACTGGATATAGTATTTTCCGGGCACCCATCGGATATCCGACCACTTCGACAGCTGTTTTAATGTAACGTAATGTACAGGACGGTCTGGATGCTCACCTGATGGTAAGTGATACGCGTGACCATGACAGAGCGTTGGAGAAACATTGTTGGAGACCAGCAACTGATGTACAGTTATTAAAATCTCTTATATCCGGTAATTTTACTAGCTACAGTGCCCTCATCCCGAAACAGAGAAGTGCAAAACACTCGTAATTCACGGGACGATATCTGGCACTGCGGTGGTACTTACATAGTAGACTTAGAACCACAGACATCCGAATATACAATTAGACTGGACAAGCCGCCAAGTTTATAGGCAGGCCCAGTGTCGCAATTCCTTTTCGGTTCTTACCTGTGAAAAGTTATTCTATTACTTGGTAAATTTACTGATTCATTGCGATGATGGCATGTTACATTGCACAGGATGACATTTTGGAAAAAAACGGTAATTTTTTTCTAATATTCGTGCGTCTTGACTCGTCTCACAGAGCGTAAACTGGCAGCCAGTGTATGCTCGTTGAGCTTACATTTGTCGCACTTTAAACGCGGCTCGCCCCATCTCTTGTATTGGGAAATCTGTGCTTAGAACCGAGTCTACCACCTAGTAACCTAACATGAGCTTTATCTGAAAATACTATGTAAAAAAATTAAATACGTACATTAACAATATGCTATAAATGAAAATGATTTCTAGAACAGAACGTCATCGTCTGACAATAAATATACCCTAAAATACATCCTCGAAACGGGTGTGAGTCGAGATAATACGGTCTCGCAAGCCCCCAGGCTTTAGAGACCTAAGCACCTGTAGGGGGTTAAACAATAGACGTCTGACGCCATTGAATCCGGACACTTGAGCTGTAATCAGCCACCATTCAGTCTAGTTAACTGGAATCTAGACAGATGCGTAGCCCTTAATCTAAATAGACAATATTTATAATAATTATTAATCTGTGACGCTATCTTTAGTGATGGAATATGGCTTATAATAATAAATATCCACTGGCATTCACACAGCGCCATCTAGCCCCAAGTTAAGCGTGAAGCCTGTATTATGGGTACTAAACAACGGATAAACATACTTATATACATTTTTTTTGTAAACACATACACATTATACATAGATAACACCCAGACGAGACGACAGACAAACACACAAACACGACAGACATGTTCATGCACACAAAAGTTCGTACTGCCCGGGGATCGAACCCGGAACCCTTGGTGTTGCAGCCGACGTCTCAACCGCAACACGAAATGTATGTATTCTGGTTTGGGTGTTTCTGTATATAATTTGTAGGTATGTATTTATAAATTTTTATATCTATGTATGTTTATCCGTTGTTTAGTAACCCATATTACAAGCTTCCTGTAATGCTTGAAAATCCCTCTACAACATTGGCCTTGATCCTCGACATTTTGCTTCATTGAACTCCGGAATATCTGTGATTACTTATTAAGTAATTTAACATTCCATAACCAGTGAACTGCAACACAAGGGTTTCGGGTTCGATCCCCGGGCAGTACAAGCATTTGTGTGCATGAACATGTCTGTTTGTAATGGTCTGGGTGTTTTCTATGTATAATGTGTATGTATTTACAAAAAAATATATGTATACAAGTATGTTTATCCGTTGTTTAGTACCATAATACAGGCTTCACGCTTAACTTGGGGCTAGATGGCGCTGTGTGAATGTCAGTGGATATTTATTTATGTAATACTATGTTTATATGGTGAGTTAACCCACCCTCCAAATCCCTTGAGTACACCCGCAAGCCGCAGTCGCGTGGTTACTGTAATTACCGTGTGTAAACCACGATCCATCACCGCCTGTTGCATTGCAATGTCAACGAACTATGGGTTTTATGGTCATCATCATCAGCTCATTAAACGTCCCCACCGAGGGGCACGAGCCTACCCGTATAGGGTGATTAGTCCTTAGTCGTCCACGCGGGCCCAGTGCGGGTTGGCTGACTTCACGCACAACCTTTGAATCTCGTCGCAGGCGTGCGCAGGTTTCCTCACGATGATTTCCTTCACCGTAAGAGCGTTGGATAACGTACATATAATTTCGAAAATTCGAAAACACATTGGTACGTGGCGGGATTTGAACCACAGTCCTCCCGGTAGGAGGGCAACAGTCCACACCATTGCGCCACCGACGCTCTTCTCATATGGATGACAAACGAAAAGGACTTCTTACTTGACTAGTAAAATAATAGACTTTGACAAAATTAAAATCCAAAATGGCGACCATTGCAAATTATATATATATATTTTAATAATTGAAGCAAATAAAAGGGTTTGGCTAGTAGAATGCTATTTTTCCTTTTATAGGGTTCCATAAATACCTTTTATTTCACCTATCCAAGCATGGGTAATTTATTCTTTATCGAATTTTAACTTATTATTAATTTTAATTTATACATAATATTATGGCGTTAGTAGGTCTGATTATAATACCCATTCACACGACCTTTAATCTATTTTTCTCTTCTCGAACCAATCCCTGAACAAAACATCGAGCATACCTCTGGCCAACGCCCGTCAATAATCAATTATAACTATTCCGTTTGCCTAATTGGACATAATACCTGATACCAATCCAATGCCAATAAAAACATCATTTCTATTAAATAATATATTATTAATGAAATTGTGATAAAAGGAACCTTTCGCGGAAATCCAATTAAGGGAACTGCCGTGCTCGTAATTATTTTTACCTACTCAGAGAGAAAGAAAGGGTAGACTTACGTGAATTAATTATTGGTAAACTCAGAGAGAGGGTAGACTTTTTTAAATTACTGGAAATTTTGATTCTTACATCATCGCGTCTCAACGGATTGGACGACTTCACACACAACCTTCGAATCTCTTCGCAGGCGTGCATGAAGGTTTCCTCACGATGTTTTCCTTCACCGTAAGAGCGTCGGATAACGTACATATATTTTCGAAAATTCGAAAATACATTGGTAGTGTCGGGATTTGAACCTCAGCCCTCCCGGTAGGAAGGCGACAGTTCACACCACTGAGCCACCGACGCTCTTAAGTGATAAGTGTTCTATAAGGACATAAACTGAATAAACACATTTCATTTCTTATTAATATTCACGACTCACCATTTCCAGTGAACTTTTTCAATGGACCTGAAACAAAATTTGCATGTCAAAAGCTGGCAATACTTTCACGCGATTTGACACTTTTTAAATAATTTAATGCCTCACTTAAGTATTTTAAATAAATCTCTAATGATTCTTTAATTTTACATCAAAAATATTTCATGATTCTATAATTTTACGTAAAAAATATTTCACTTTGAAGAAAATTTGAACAAAATTTGTTCCACTGATCTAAAGTCAAAAATCAATCTAAAATGTGTTAATGACATGACTGTTTAAGAGTTAAACGGTAACTACTTTGTTTTTGACTTCTCTTACTGTGATTCGAACATCAACATCGTATTTTTTTGTTAACTATTCTTAGATAAAGAATAAACTATAACGATGTACAATCTCACTCAAAAGGTGTCCGCGGCAAAATTTGGCCATTGTGTCAGATGGGCAAAATTTTCTTTCATAATCACGTCGCTCCTTTCATGTTATAGCATAGACATCCGAATACACAATTAGACTGGACAAGCCGCCAAGTTTATTGGCAGTCCCAGTGTCGCAGTTTCTTTTCGGTTCTTACCCGTGAAAAGTTATTCTATTACTTGGTAAATTTACTGATTCATTGCGATGATGGCATGTTACAATTGCACAGGATGGCATTTTGGAAAAAAACGGTAATTTCTTCTAATATTCGTGAGTCTTGACTCGTCTCACAGAGCGTAAACTGGCAGCCAGTGTATGCTCGTTGAGCTTACATTTGTCGCACTTTAAACGCGGCTCGCCCCATCTCTTGTATTGGGAAATCTGTGTGTTATAGTGTTAAAGTAGTATGCTGGTGCTTCTGATTTTGTACCCTTATAATGACGATTTAAAGTCAAAATTTTAATGAATAATTGTATGTATATAACAATAAGTCAACGTATGTGTCAAGCGGCTCCGATATTTTTTGGTTGATATTTCTTCGCTTGATCGTGCATCGAGATAGTTTATTGTTTATGTAAGCTAATTAAGAGCGTCGGTGGCTCAGTGGTGTGGACTGTCGCCTTCCTACCGGGAGGGCTGAGGTTCAAATCCCGACACGTACCAATGTGCCAAATTTCCATAAGTATATGTACGTCATCCGACGCTCTTACGGTGAAGGAAAACATCGTGAGGAAACCTTCATGCACGCTGCGAAGAGATTCGAAGAAGGTGTGTTAAGTCGTCCAATCCGCACTGGGCCCGCGTGGACGACTAAGGCCTAATCACCCTATACGGGTAGGCTCGTGCCCCTCGGTGGGGACGTTTAATGAGCTGATGATGATGATGAAGCTAATTAAACAATTGATGTAAATACGAGAAACTGTGCTTACCAGAGTGCGGTCCGATATCACGAAATTCTGTAAAAAAAAATTACATTAAACATTTTGTCTTCGCAGACTTTGTAAGTACCGATGATGTATTGACCAACCCGTTCGTTAATAATTGCTCAAGTTACTTTGAGAGAGTCGTTTGAGAGGTCTACTGCAACACCAAGGGCTCCGGGTTCGATACCCGGGCAGTACAAACATTTGTGTGCATGAACATGTCAGTTTGTAATGGTCTGGGTGTTTTCTATGTATAATATGTATGTATTTACAAAAAAAAATGTATATCAGTATGTCTATCCGTTGTTTAGTACCCATAATACAAGCTTAACTATTTATTTAAATAAATCATCATCATCATCATCATTACAGCCTAATTATGTCCACTGCTGAACGAAGGCCTCCCCTAATGATTTCCACGCGACCGATCCCTTGCATGACATCCATCTGCTACCCGCCACCTTAACCAGATCATCCGTCCATCTGGTTGGGTCGGCCTACGCTTCGCTTCGTTACGTGGACGCCACTCGAGAACCTTTCCGCCCCATCGGCATCGGTTCTACGCACTATGTGCCCTGCCCACTGCACTTCAACTTGCTAATCCTCTGGCTATGTCGGTCACCCTAGTTCTCCTCCATTTAAATAAATATAACTTTAAAATATATATATGTATATAATATATATATATATTATATATATATATATACATTTTAATTACTTTACGAGACATACTTAAACTAAAGCATGTCGTAAAAGTAAAATGAGCGGCCGTAAGACACTTTTGGAACTTTGACATTAGGAACTAATTACTTAGTTTCAGTCTTTTTTAATTTAACCATTCCTTCAAGGCATGCTTAAAAAGGATTATTAGCGACTTTTAAAGCTTGTGGCTCATAAAATTTAAGGTTGTGGGTCGTTATTCGTAAGGTACCCTAAAATTAAACTTACGCAGATATATACGTATTAAAATAACACTAGAAACATACCGCCTTCGGGTAATAAACATTTGCTATTATTTTCAACTTGCTGTAGTTTTAAAGGCAAATCTAAGGTTAACGAAAATTGGCGTCTCTCGCTATTCATTCTGAAACAAAAAAAATTTTTTTTTGCTTTAATGATGTAATTTTATTTTGATTGTCATAAGTGCTTATTTTTAAATTGAATATACTATTATGGATTTGACAATGTATGTTTAAGGTGCCTACACACATGAACATCATATCCTCGCTCGCAAGGCAAGGTACATTCACGTTTTATAATAAAACACATACATTACAAACTTCAAGTAAGCAAAATAAATAAGTTTGACAAGTTAAAGAAAACTACGACTGAAATGAAAATGATGCAAAGTGTTAAGTTGAACTTTAATCTGAAAACTTCTACGTTAGTCTCAGTTTCCAATGGAAAATACATAAATTATTCGAAACTCAGTTTCTAGAATAATCTAGGATTCGTACGGATTGCCGAAGGTATTGTTTGCAAAAGATGGATGTAGGCTAAAGTAGAACGGCATTATTGGTGCACTTTTGGGCAGGCCTATGTCGAATAGTGGACGACGGTGGGCTGATTGAATATGTTCAGAGACTCAGAAACAAAACGTCAGATCCCCGTTTTAATCCTAGCAGTGGTGATGAGGAATGGGGACAGAATATAAGTTGTACGTGAAACGATCCAGCCGACATCCATCTGCTATCCGCCACCTTAACCAGGTCATCAGTCCATCTGGTTGGGGGGTCGACCTTTGCTTCGTTTCCATTACGAGGAAGTCACTGGTGAACCTTTCTGTCATATCGACCATCGGTTCTACGCACTATGTGCTCTGTCCACTGCCTCTTCAACTAGCTAATCCTGCGGGCTAGGTAAAAAAAAAACATCTCTCTGTCTCTTCAACCTATCACAGGATAACCTACTGCAGGTCCGAAATCTTCCCATTCTGCGCCAGATATTCCGGTCCTCCGCATTCCTCATTCAGCCTCCACCAGCGACCTTTCACAAGTAGTTGGTCCATCGGTCTAGGCGTTCTATGTTACGCTTGCCAAGACGCTAACCCACTACAGAACTCGTCTGTTTAACGGCCATTAGTTCTACGACATACGGGACCATAAAAACTAAAACGCAAACAATGATCATACCCAACCCCAACTAACTCGCTCTCCTCCAGCCCTGAAACTCTTATGCAGGTTCCACTGTCCCCATATTTGAAGTAATACGGCTCAAAGTCTTCAAGATCCAGCTTGGAGTTTCCAAGAAGCACATTGTCTCTTAAAGATTGATACTGCTTCTTGAAGCAGACGAAGTCTGTGGTGTGGCAGCTGATTAGAAAGTGATCTGAAAATTAAATAAGGGATTTGAGGTAATAACAATCGATTCAAACACGAGTCAATAGACAATCCACCGGGTGGAAAATGGAAACTTTTGAAATAGTGTTCCAGTATTATATCACGGTATAAAGTAATTGCGTTGAGCAGCGGTGGCTCCTTTGTGTGGACTGTTGTCGGATCTGTAAGGCGCAGGTTCAAATCCCGCCACGTACCAATGTCTTTTAGAATTTTCAAAATTATATGTACGTTATCCGAAGCTCTTACGGAGAAGGAAAATACGAGGAAACCTGCGCACGCCTGCAAAGAGATTAAAAGGGTGTGCGTGAAGTCGGCCAATCCGCACTGAGCCCGCGTGGATGACTACGGCCTTAACATCCTTTACGGGTAGGCTCGTACCCTCGATGGGTACGTTTAAATAGCTGCTGATGAAAGTAATTCCTACTGCTTATCGATGTATCAATTTGAAACAGTCATACTTGCACTTTCGTCAACCTATAGTAGTCCACTGCAGGACATAGATCTTTCCTATTGGGATATCTGGATTGGGATATCTGGACCTGCGACTCCTCGTCATTCAACCTCCATAAGCGATCTGTCGCAAGTCGTCGAGCCAGAGAGCAATAAATGATTTTGATTTAAAATTCTATTTCATTTATAATGAAAATACATCTCGCTTTATAGATTGTATGTCCTCCAATTTTTATTGTTGACTCAGTGTACTTTACGTATCATTATTATCCGCAATCACAGCACCCCAAAAGCCAATATTAAGCAATGGGAGGGTGGTAGGTTTAAATATTAACACTTCGTTCCCTCATAAATATTTATTGGTGCAGAATATTCGATAAGAAAGCGGCCCCCAATGGTCCCATTGAACCGGATTCGTTTTTAGTAACCATTTGATCAGTTATCTTTTGGCAGTGAGCAGGGCACATAGTGCGTAGAACCGATGGGCCTGGGCTGAGAGCCATCTGCGCTCGCCACTTCTAGTTGTGAAAGCCACGTCCGATGAACAGCAAATAGTAAAAGATTCACTCGTTACTGAGTCGTCTAGGTAGGTAACACCGCAGTGTCAGATAGCGTCCAGTGAAACAGGAGTGCTAATAATATTACAGGGTATAATAGACCTAACATCTGTTGTCGGGCTAGTGTGGCACAGTGATGAAAAAAAGTATGGATTCGTGATATGCTCACAAAACAATCGAAAACAGTGTTCCGAATACAGTGACAGCACACATACACATATTTTGAATTTCGAACACATTTACCTAAACAAAAGAGTACAAACTGTACTCTCTCCGGCGGTTCGTTTTTGAGGCACGGATGGCGTATCTACCTTTATATATACAGAATATCAGTGGTGTGGCATTGACGGATTGGTTTCCTTCAATGCCACTTTTCCATGGCTAGGTAATTACTATTACTACCAGGTAAGCGATCTGACCGTCCTGTGCCCATATTACAAAATTCTTAATTTTTAGCCGTTAAACTTTACGAAGGAAATAAATATTTTTTTCTTTAGTTCATGTCATCAACAGCCTCTAACGTCACTGCAGAGAAAAGGTCTTCCCATGAATTATCGTAGGTGTATGTATTTGACGGTCGTGAAAAATATTTATTAAATTTTGTTCGCCTATGAACAAAACTGAATAAATATTTTTCGTCTGTGACTACGAAACGAACGCACTCACGTAGGCCGCAAAGAAAATAACTTCCTTGTGTGGCAAACCCAATTTACGCTTTCCCATCCGTCTAATATTCATGTAATGTGACGACACATCTCAAAGCGCTGTGTACGGAATAATGGCTGATGTGTTTTTCTTTTATAAGATATTCAGGAAGGGTCGCAACTGAGTGACGACTTTGGCTGATTTGATATAGGTACCTTACTAGCTGTACTCTGCCACGTTACACTGTGGCATATTGTGACCCATTTGGTGTAATGGTTGAGACATCGGCTACTACATCAAGGCTTCAACCCCGGGCAGTACAAACATTTGTGTGCATGAACATGTCTGTTTGTATTGGTCAGGGTGTTTCTGTGTATGTGTAATTATGTTTGTCAGTGGTTAAGTATACGGAATACAAGCTTCACGCTTAACTTGGGGCTAGATGGAGCTATGTGGATGTCAGTGGATATTATTAAGTTTTTATGTGATTAAATATATTTTTTTTGTTTTGTTTCCCTCATTCTGCGCTACATATCCCGATCCTTCCCTTTCCTCGTCCAGCCATCACCAGCTACCTGTCGCAAGTCGTCTGTCCATCAGACCCCGGGGGCGTTCTACGCTAGAAAGACGAGATCTTCACTCTAGAGCTAATCTGGTCTAACAGCCATCGGTTCTGCAATATAAGTCGGCCCACTGTCCCTTCAACTTGCTGATCCAGCGAGCCATGTCAGTAGCTCTTTTACTTTGTTGATTTTGATTGAGTTTCTCTCGGAGATAGGAAAGAGCATAGCTCGCCACATAGCCGGTTGATTGGAGCTCCTACTTTCTTATGTTATAAGTGTAAAGCACGGTCTAGGCGCTCACCTGATGGTAAGAGATACGCCTGAGCATGACAGAGCGGCATTGAAGGAGACCAACAACTGATAGACAGTTATTATCCTTCGTCAATGCCGCCCGACACCGGAGACAACAGATGTTAGATCTCTTATATACAGTTATTTCACATGCTACAGTGCCCTCATCCCAAAATATAGAAGTGCATAACACTCCTGTTTCACGGTACGATATCTGGCACTGCGGTGGTACCTGCCTAGACGACTCAGCATCGATTCTACTACCTACTATAAGTAAATTACGGAAATTATAAACTTACCTATCTTGTAATCATCGTGTTGCTTCCCAAAACATAAAACATGAAGCACTGTCATAAAAAACACTGAAAACTCTTTCATTTTTATACCACAGATATCGTAAATGATAGGTTAACAGATATACTGAAACAGTTATTTCCATAAATCATCCAAGAATCGAAAATATTATTGAGACAACGAAAACTGCGAAGCTTAGAATATTTCCTTCGTATTTTTTACATAAACGCTATGAAAACATAAACATACATAAAACGTACAACGCACTAATTCCAATTTTGATTGAAGTTTATTTAAAGAATTATTTCTAAATTTATTAAATGAATAAAAATGAAGACTAAACTATAAGCAATGATTTTCATTAATATTGATTCAACTCCTGTCAAGAACTGTGGTGTGTATATATAAAAGATGACGTTTGTATTAGTTTTATCTATAAGGAAAACGGATGGGAAGTTTGATATAAAAATACCTTGCTTTAAATTAGTTATTAACACATTAATATAAACACATTCATACACTTAAGCTCACATCGTCACGCATATTGTAACTAAGAACAGCGCATAAATAAATACTACTTTTTTCCTACTTTACTTGGTAAAGTGTTGTGCCAGAATGTCCACGATTAGTAGGCGTTTTTTTTGTTATAAGTAAACAGGACGGTCAATGCGTTCACCAGGTGGTAAGTGATACGCCTGACTATGACCGATGCAGTGATGACAGAAATTAGTCATTATTTTCCGTCAACACTGCCATGCGCACTTCACGCCAGACGACAGATGTTAGGTCTCTAATACCGGGCATTTTTATTAGCGACAGTGCGACGGAACTATATCTGGCACTGCTTCCCTTTTGAAGGTTTATTTTACTAAGAGAACTTGGTATTCAATATATTTGTATGTTATAATGATTTCATTTCAGACGAACGATATAGTTGATAGTAGTATTGGACAAGTTGAGATATTTTTATAGGTAGAAACAGTACGTCCGTAAGGGAGTTCATAGTTTATGTAGTGTTTTCAAACATGTTTGTTGTGTTGGTTAAAAACAAAGGATCGTTAATTTTGTGTATTCAAGTGGGACGTCATTACATTTTCAAATAATAAAGGTTTGTTTGTGTAATTTATTAAATGAACATTTCAAACTAGATGAGTGGAAATCCTTCATAGTACTATTTTTTTTCCACGGACGACAAAACTGTAGAATCAGTTCCCGCCGGACACATTTCCTTAGCAATATGTATATATACTATATATAATAAATATATTACGTCTCGTGACGCGTATTCTATGACGCTTTAAGGTCAAAATTTAAATGAATAATTTTACGTTCTAACTTTTTTGCCACAGATAAAAAGTGGCATGGCCTGTTTTGCAAAAACAAAAAGGAAAACAATCCAGAAATTACGTATCAAAGGTAAATTAACGATTCCATAACATATATCGTAGACAGAGAAAAGACATATATTTAGTTTAAAGCACAAAAAATAGTATACAAAAAAAATCTGTCAAAATTACATCATTGATAGCAACTGTCACTTACAACTGGACACATCTTAGGTTCGCACGTATTTTTTTATACGTCCATGACTTAAATTATAAATCACTACATTACACGTAGCATAATTCCGCGAAGATGTCGATTGTTTAACTCCACGATCTGCGGAAAATTGAGGGGGCTTTGAGTAAAAGGGGGGAGCAATGGGATGGGTTGAGGCCCAATATTACAATTCTTTCGTCCACGTTTGGCTGACTCCGCCTATCTGAGAATTGATTTGAAACGGATTGAAAAGCTTTTAAATTGTATATTGAGAGATGAGAGCATGAAATCTTTGTTTTTTACTAACAGCGCGCCGCGATTTTGCTCGGGATACATACTAGATATGAGCTGAGGCGTCTCTGGCGGTTAAAGGGTTAAGGTAGTTAAAAACATACACCGTTCCTTATTCGACCCGCTGGTGGGTTGTGGTCAAATCTACCCATAGCCATGCTGTGCGGAATTATCCCTGTTCGGGAAACACATTGCTATCGCGATTTATCGAAGTATAGTGACACCTAGTGAGCATATAAAGAATTAAAATTGACTTGAAAAACACAGGCTCTTCATCACCACAAACGTTAAAAAGTTTTTTTTATAGAAGTGCACAAGAAAATGTGCTTGCACTTAGTCGTATTTTCATTAAAACTCCCCGGGGATTCAATATCTGCGGAATCTACAAAGCGAACTTAAGCACGTCAGTGGCACGCATTCATTCTGTTAAATAGAGATAGCCAGATGTGCTCAAAGATTGGACACTTGATTAATTTACAATTTACCTATCTTATTGGGTCTAGTCTTGGTATAAAAAAATAAAATATATATACGCTGACATTCACACAGCGCCATCTAGCCCCAAGTTAAGCGTGGAGCCTGTAGTATGGGTACTAAACTACGGATTAACATACTTATATATATTTTTTGTAAATACATACATATTATACATAGAAAACAACCAAACCAGTACAAACAGACTTGTTCATGCACACAAATGTTTGTACTGCCCGGGATCGAGCCCGGAACCCTGGGTACACCCAGTAGCCGACGTCTCGACCGCTACACCAAACGGGTCGTCGAAGTAAGAAGATATAGACGACTGACGTGATGTTAATTAGTGAGAATTATATAATATTGTACTTTGTTAAGTTTCTAAATAAATTATTATGTATACATAATTATAATAATATTATGTAATTGAAAATTCAAAAATTTTAATTAAATTTTGCCAAGTCAACAAGTTACATACAATATGCCCATTCTTACTCCTATGGTTTCCTTTTTCTTGTCATCGTCAGTTCATTAAACGTCCCCACCGAGGGGCACGAGCCTACCCGTAAAGGGTGTATAGACCTTAGTCGTCCACGCGGGCCCAGTGTGGATTGCTTGCATAACCTCTTGCATTTCTTCATAAGTGTCTGCAATCCTCTATGTTTTCCTTCAGCGTAAGAGCGTCGGATAATTATATCATCATCATCAGCTCATTAAATTTCCCCACCGAGGGGCACGAGCCTACCCGTATAGGGTGTTTAGGCCTTAGTCGTCCACGCGGGTCCAGTGCGGGTTGGACGACTCCACGTTCAACATTTGAGTCTCTTCGCAGGCGTGCGCAGGTTTCCTCACGATGTTTTCCTTTACCGTAAGAGCATCGGATAACGTACATATATTTTCGAAAACACGTATGTGGTGGAATTTGAACCTGCACCCTCCGAAGGAAACAGCCCACACCATTGAGCCACAGACGCTGTATACGCTTGAAGCCTATATTTATTTAACTTTGGTAC
The DNA here is from genome assembly GCA_019425675.1 of Leucinodes orbonalis. NCBI lineage: Eukaryota > Metazoa > Arthropoda > Insecta > Lepidoptera > Crambidae > Leucinodes > Leucinodes orbonalis. Next base: position 41,057 of record PQWD01000206.1, read on the forward strand.
ACAGGCAGAGTACTGTCATACAGATAAAAAAATCATTTTTAGTAAATCTAGACAGCAATACTATAAATAGTGTACACATCATGATACACTGAAATCTTCAGCAGCAGACAGACAGCTTAAATATACGTACGCATGTTAATAAAAATATGTTTAAGTCCTCCATAAATAACTTCTTAAAAAATCTTCTCGATACCAAAATCCAAGTTTCAACTGAAGTTAACGGATCAGTTGAAAAAATTCATCAAATGTTAAATGAATGAGTAAATCGTTTCTTTGATATTCGAAGCCAGAAGTTTGTGGGAGTTTGTCGCGAAATTGGACTTGGGACTTATTCTTTGGACGGCCGAAGAACAGCGGGACAGTGCTCCTAAAACTTTTTACTGCCATTTTATTTGAACCAGCTGTGCACCGCGGTATAACCCTATATAAGATATTCTCCTGCAGTGAAACAGAACCTAAAATCGCTTCATTAACTCACGTTAAAGTTGACTCATTGCAAATCATTGGTTTATTTTCCTAAAATTAAAAAGTATTTTCTGAAATAAAAGTAGCGTAGTCCTTGTTACACCTGCCAAAAAAAAGTCCGGTCCAAATCGGTCTAACCGTTTCAGAGATTACCCAGAACAAACTGACAGACAAACGGATAGACATGCAAAAATTTTAAAAAATGTTGTTTTGGTGTACACCAAATATATATCGTATACATACACCAAATATATAATATATGCATGAAGAAAAAAATGTTATTCTAATATTAAAAACAGACACTCTAATTGTACTTTTATGTAATGGATAAACTATATACTGCGGATGTACAGACCACCCCGGGAAGTTTTTGAGTAAAGTTTGGAAGTTACTGCCTCAGGGGGTGCGCAGTAAGGGGGAGTATAATAAACCTTGTAATTAAGTATTTCAGTTTGTACCCTTCCTTTTAAATTTATCACTAACATCCTAGGGGAGCTTTTGTCTCCCTGATCAGAAAACTCATTTTCGTCAAAATCAAAATGAACTTAACGCTTTAGTTACAGAGTTCATAATACCTTGTTAATTGTTTCAAAACTTTCATGCTTTCGAAAATACTTAGTGAAATTTCTGAAGGATTCAATTTTTACTCGGGATTGTTTAAAGGGTAGACAAACTTGGACATTGACAGTCTTTTTTTGTTATACTAAGTGAATAGGACGGTCAGGACGCTCACCTGATGGTTAGTGATACGCCTGACCATGACAGATCGGGATTGAGATCAACAAATAGATTAGTTATTATTCTCCACCAATGCCGAACTGCACCCGACACCGAAGACAACAGATGCTAGGTCTCTTATACCTGATAATTTAACTAGCTAAAGTTACCGACATAGCCCGCCGAATCAGCAAGTTGCAGTGGCAGTGGGCTGGTCACATATGTCGCAGAACCGATGGCCGTTGGAGCAGACGAGTTCTGGAGTGGAGACCGCGTCTCGGCAAGCGTAGCGTAGGACGTCCTCCGGCCCGATGGACCGACGACTTGCGAAAGGTCGCTGGTGGAGGCTGGATGAGAAAAGCGGAGGACCGGGATGTCTGGTACAAAATGGGGGAGACCTGTGTTCAGCAGTGGACTGCAATAGGTTGAAGAGAGAGAGAGTGCCCTCATCCCGAAACACAGAAGTGCAAACATTAATATTTCACGGGACGATATCTGCCACTGCGGTGGCAGATATATCTACCTAGACGACTACCGAGTGTACCAACTAAGCCTTCCAAAGCTGCGCGTTTAATTCTGTAAGATAGATCATTTCTTTATGTACGAGTTTTCAGTCTTAGCTATGATCTGAATAATATGTAGACACATAAAGAGCTCGTAATCAAATGCTGGACCTGAAGGGTTTTCTCATAAACTCCATGAGCTGAAGAAAGGTGAAATGAGAAAGCACTGTTACTTACAAGTTCTCGGTTGAAAACTTTGTTATCTGCCTCTTACGGCACGGGAAGAGTAGATAGGGTGACAATGATATTTAGGTTCACCACATAGTAATCTGCGGTATCTAGAATGTTCTTGCCAAAGAACAAAGTATATTTTGATGACCTATTTGGTGTAATGAGACGTCGGCTGCTTCACCAAGTTCCGTGTTTGATCCCCGGGCAGTACAAACATTTGTGTACATGAACATGCTAGTTTGTAATGGTATGGGTGTTTTCTATGTAAAATAAGTATATATTTATAAAATATTATGTTTATATTATGGCTCAATGGTGTGGACTGTCGCCCTCCTGCCGGGAGGGTCGAGGTTCAAATCCTGCCACGTAAATTGAAAACACATTGGTGTTTTTAAATTTTTGAAAATATATGTACGTTATCCGACGCTCTTACGGTGAAGGAAAACATCGTGAGGAAACCAGCGCACGCCTGCGAAGAGATTCAAAGGTTGTGCGTGAAGTCGTCCAACCCGCACTGGGCCCGCGTGGACCCTATACGGGTAGGCTCGTGCCCCTCGGTGGGGACGTTTAATGAGCTGATGATGAAAATGTATATAAGTATGTTCATCCGTTGTTTAGTACCTATAATACAGGCTTCACGTTTAACTTGGGCCTAGATGACGCTGTGTGAATGCCAGTGAATATTTATTTATATCGTCAGGTAAAAAAATACGAGGAAAAGCCAAAACATACATTTAGAAGTTAACAAAACTGTTCAACCCAGTGCAATACAAAACATCGGGGTCGAAAGATAACCGGGATTACGCGGACATCTCCTGAACCCGATACGTTATCTATTTGCAGAAACTTCTGGAACCAGTTGCAATACGTTGCCAACCTTTTATTTGTTCTATTTCGCTTTGTTGAGGTCCGCTGTTATATCTATACTAATATATAAAGCTGAAGAGTTTGTTTGTTTGTTTGAACGCGCTAATCTCAGGAACTACTGGTTCGATTTGAAAATTTCTTTCAGTGTTAGATAGCTTATTTATCGAGGAAGGCTATAGGCTATATATCATCACGCTACGAGTAATAGAAGCGGAGCAGCAATGAAGAATGTTTCAAAATCGGGGGTATTTTTTCATACTTGGAGCTTCCGCTGCGTACGCTGCGTAAACGGTTAAAGTTACACAAAAGTCATGTATGAGAGTATTGTTCTGCTTTTAATGGTCTACAAAAAAGTCCGCGACAGCATATGTCTATCTTTTAAGGTTAGCTCACTATAACATATTTTTTGCTAAAAAAAAAATCTGAAATTGACCCAGAAACCTTCAAAGTTGGAGGGAGGGGAAATCGTATGTATAGTGATAAATGCAAGTACCGTGTTATCCCGAATTTAATGCGAGCGAAGCCGCGGGCAAAAGCTAGTAAATAATATAGTTGATGTCTCCGATTTCAAATAATTTAAAAGTTAATACTTATAGGGGTTTGTAGTAAGATGTTTTTCCTGGTTGTGGTTCATTTCATGATTTAAAATAGCTGCTTTTAAGTTTAGGTGGGATAGTCAGTACTTACCATAGGATAATCTTGGTCACTAACTTATATTAATGAGGCAAACTGGCAGAAAATTGTAGCAGAAAAAACGCGAATATCGATACGAAAAAAGTCTTGGTACCAAAAAAAGGCTATCTTCATTCATAACCTTTGACTGCAACGTGCAAATATTTCAAATCATTTTAATATATTCTTTTGAAACCAGGACCAAGTCCTTTTTCGCTCCTGACCATCGCATTTTTTCTGCTATAATTTTCTGCCAGATTCAGCCTCCTTATATTATTATGGTCATTAATTAAGCGATAAACCTATCATATATCATTATTATATACTTATCTAAGACGACATTAATACTTGAATGTATTTTTTATGACAGCTCTTAATTTGAGTATGTAATTAAAAATCCGTTCAAGTCTCCATTTTGCAAAGATGACATTTTGAGTTCCGCTAATTACCTATTAATTTAAACATGTCTTGACATACTGACAACGATCAACTGATTAAAATAAAACGTGATTTTCCTTGTTTCTTTTGCTGTCGTTTTACATTTCTTCCTCTGATTTCCTTACTTAGGCCAATAATGTAAAAAAGTATGGATTTGTGATATGCTCACAAAACAATAGAAAAAATTGTTCCGAATGCAGCGACTGCACACATACACATATTTCGAATTTCTAACACATTTACCGAAACAATCAGCTCAATGGAGTGAACTGTCGCCTTCCTACCGGAGGCTGATTCAAATCCTGACACGTACCAATGTGTTTTCGAATTTTCGTGCATGAAGGTTTCCTCACGATGTTTTCCTTCACCGTAAGAACTATATGTACGTTATCCGACGCTCTTAAGGTGAAGGAAAACATCATGAGGAAACCTTCATGCACGCCTGCGAAGAGATTCGGAGGTTGTGTGTGAAGTCGTCTAATCCGCACTGGGCCCGCGTGGACGACTTAGACCTAATCACCCTATACGGGTAGGCTCGTGCCCCCTCGTGGGACGTTTAATGAGCTGATGATGATTACCTAAACAAAAGAGTACAAACTGTACTCTCTTCGGTGGTTCATTTTTGAGGCACGGATGGCGTATCTACCTATATATATACAGAATATCATTGACTTAGGCGCCATTAGCCAAATAGAAAAAGCGTCTGCAGATGTAACATGACTGCAAAACGAACTGATTGACGTTGAGCCGGGTCGGTCGGAAGTGGCGAGTCACTCTGTAATAAATAGTTCCGCGCGTTGCTATAATCCCATTAGATATCAGGCATTACAGCATCTGATTATGGAATAAATGCTCGGGGCATTTAATGAGTTTTTTTCAAGTTACAAAGTGCACAGAACGGTCAGGACGTTCATCTGGTGGCAAGTGATATGCTTGAACAAAGCGACATTGAAACCAACAACTGATAGACAGTTATTATTCTCCATCAATGCCGCACTGCCTCCGACACCCAAGACAACAGATGTTAGGTCTCTCATACCCGGTAATTTTATATACAGTGCCCTCATCCCGAAACACAGAAGTGCAAAACATTTCTATTTCACGGGACGATATCTGGCACTGCGGTAAACGACTCAGTACCGAGTCTACCACGTAACGTATGGAGCAATAAACTGTTTATCAGTTGTAGGTCTATTTCAATGCCACTCTGTAATGGTCGGGCGTACTTGCCCGGTGAAGCTGTAAAGGCCATCTGCGGCCAACAGCAGTAGTCAGTTCGAAAAAAAAAAACACTAACCATCAGATGAGCGTCCTGACCATCCTTTACAACTTTGTAACATAAAAAAAATGCTATAACCCTTGCATACCAGTTATTACAGCATCTGGTCCAATAATAAATACTAGATCACTATTTTTATCATCATTTTGAACGTATCGAAATAATATTGAATTCAATTCATAAATCATCCTATATAGTGCGTGGATAGAAATATTTGTAGTCGACTAACTAGATCAGTGGCGTGCGCAGAGATTATGAGAAGGGTATGCAAAGTGAGTGACACTAATTGCAAAAATAATAAAATTGACACTTTTGTCAAATTGAGCGGATTTTCCGGGTTGTCTGGACGCACAGGGTATGCCACAGATATCCGAATATACAATTAGACTGGACAAGCCGCCAAGTTTATAGGCAGTCCAGTGTCGCAATTCTTTTCGGTTCTTACCTGTGAAAAGTTATTATATTTCTTGGTAAATTTACTGATTCATTGCGATGATCGCATGTTACAATTGCACAGGATGGCATTTTGGAAAAATACGGTTATTTCTTCTAATATTCGTGCGTCTTGACTCGTCTCACAGAGCGTAAACTGGCAGCCAGTGTATGCTCGTTGAGCTTACATTTGTCGCACTTTAAACGCGGCTTGTCCCATCTCCTGTATTGGGAAATCTGTGGGGTATGCAATACTTATTTGCATAATATGGAGAGCACGCCACTGAAGAGTAATTAATTTTGTTCAAAACGTAAAATGACTTTTTAAATTACTGTACACGTAACTGAAACAAATATTTTGCACGTAAGTAAAGGTAGTTGGGCAACAGTATCAATTTCTTTTGCACACTTAAATCTGACCGAGCTTCTGTATAAGCATTGATTGTAGCCAGGGTTGTCACCTCGACACATGGACTTATAAAATACGAACGGAGTCTCGCTAACAACAAAGTGTCAAAATACGTATTAGGCATTTGGCTTGCATCTATCAACAGAGCCGAGAAAAAAATTTAAAACGGACATAGCTTGTGTAGTAAAATGACACAAAAACTGAAATGATAAGCGATGATCGTATTATCTGCGAATTCAATTAGCCAGACCTTCTATGATGCGCTACGGTTAAGTAAATTTTGGCTTAACTCTCTTCCATTTACTAACGAGTCTTCAAAAGGTGTAATTGCTACTCCTTCAAACCGGCGGCTCCCTGAGCTGGATGCCAGACGTGACGAGCTGAAAGCTCGACCACCAGCGGCTATCAGCATGATAAGCTGTCATGCCCGCAATGTGCGAAGTTTTACAACCAAAATCCGGTAGATGCACCACTAATCGTTGACGTACATTTATGAGCTGTCAAAATGAACGTTTCCAGATATTTGTATGAGAGTTGATATGTGACGTCATTGTCACTATCATCAATTGACCTTATATTTAGTGGTTTTAGTGTATTTAAAAATACAATATTGCAAATAAACAGAAGTGATCAATGAAATGACATACAAAATAAGGTGCGCTTTTATATAAATAAAGTTTGGTATTTTATTGCGAATGGTGGAACTAACAGATTGGCTCTATCAACCAGATGCGAGCACATCAACAGCAAAACCGGAGTTTAAGACAGTCGCTGTGGCCAAAATCGGTCGAGATAAATGTATTATTTATTTATCTATATTAAGAAATTAACAGCTAATATAATACATGTCCTATTCAACCTATCGCAGTCCACTGCTGGTCATAGTCTCCCCATTTTGCGCCTCATCCAGCCTCCACCAGCGACCTTTCGCAAGTCGTCGGTCCATCGGGCCGGAGGGCGTCCTACGCTTCGCTTGCCGAGACGCGGTCTCCACTCCACTTAATACATGTGTTTAGAATAAATGATATATATAATATATATATATAAATAAAATATATATATAATATATATATATATATATATATATATATATTATATAATACATAAGCACTTAAAAATTCCACTGCTAGGTTAAACACAAAAATGTTGATAACGGCTCTTCACATTTCACGAGACCTGACATTATTACAATATTAACGTCGATTAGAGTGACAACCCTAGTAACCGTCATGAATAAAATATGCCGACCTAATGCCGTCCACTTGTTCTTACGTTTTCGGGCGTACTTTACGACCAGTCTTCGTCCCATGTTTCTGAACCTTATGTCTCATGCTGTAAGCATACCGTTAACTATTGACCGTTAGCACGTGGAACATCTTGCGTATGTTTACCAAGTCAAAAGGGGGTTCCTTATCCTTTTACCGCGTTTGTTTGAACGTTTGGTTTGAGATGTTCTATAAATATTGCCAAAGAAGATTATGGGAAAGTCTTAGAGATATTAGAACTTTAAGTAAAGCGAGATACTGTTCAAGCATAATCATACGTTGGAATCAGGCTTAATATATGAAAATGCATGTATTTTAATTTTGAAAGACTGTGTGTAGTTTTGTTTTGTGAAACACTGATGTTGTATTTCTATTGTTCAATATTTGCGCTCATAAATTTAGTTTGTGAACAATGAGTTGGTTAAATAATGATACTCTTTTGAAAATTATATTAGTTGGTAGCCTTTATGTGTAATTGTTCTTTGTTCCAACTAAAAGAAGAAAAGAAACTAGCCAAGTCGGACCTTAGGCTGCATTAATATGTTATACTAAGTTCTTAGAAGAAGTTATATATTTTATGATTTATTAAACATATATTAAGACTAACCATTGAACACTGAACACCAAGGGTTCCGGGTTCGATCTCCGGGCAGTACAAACATTGAGTACATAAACATTCTGTTTTTGTTAGTCTGGATGTTCTATGTATAATATGTGCATTTACAGATAAAGTATGTTGAAATATGTTTATCCTTAATATAGTTTCCATATAACAGGCTAATGCTTAGTTTGAGGCTAGATGGCGCTTTGTGAATGTAAGTGATATTTATATATGTATTTATGAATACGGTACAATAAGCGCTTTTAATATTTTGTAGTGGCAACACCATAAGTCCTCTTTAAATAAATGGCAACACACAAACGTTAGTAACGGCCATGAATCTTAATTTGACGAATCAAATGGTGCAGGGCGGGATCAAATGATTCCGCCCAGGATCAGATGGGAAAGCCGCCGGACGAGACTAGAATTCGCTCTCGCGAAATTAACATAAATAGGCCTAGAACCAATTTGCGGTATGGCTTGATTTCCATTGCGCAATGGTAATAAAAATGCTAGTCAGAAACGTTGTGCTAGTGTATTGTACATTGGACTACTGTCCACAATAGACGTTTTTAATCAGCCTATGACGTCTCATACTGCCACTCAGCTGACTTCGACTCTGGAGGAAGTGCGCCCGACACCCGAGCCAACAAAAAAACATTGTTTGTTTTAAATATACAGGACGGTCTGAACGCTCACCTGTTGGTAAGTGATACGCCTAACCATGACAGAGCGGCATTGATGGAGGTCAATAACTGATAGACAGTTATTATCCTCCATCAATGCCTCACTGCGTCCGACACCCGAGACGACAGATGTTTGGTCACTTAATTAATTACTAATTTCACTAGCTATAGTGCCTTCATCCCGAAACACAAAAGTGCATAACATTCCTGTTTCACGGGACGATATCTGGCACTGCGGTGGTACCTACCTAGACGACTCAGTATCGAGTCTACCACCTAGTAAACTTGTAAGCCTTTAGCAGTCAACATTCATCAAAAAGATAGTTGACGTGAAACAATGACATACCATAGAACATCGGTGGTTAATTGGTGTAAACTGTTTTGCTGATCTGGAGGGTGCAAGTTCAAATCCCGCCACGTACAAATGTCTTTTAGAATTTTTGAAATTATATGTACGTTATCCGACGCTCTTACGGTGCTAACATTTTGAAGAAACGTGCGCACGCCTGTGAAGAGATCCAAAGGTGTGTGTGAAGTCGGATAATCCGCACTGGGCCCGCGCGGACAACTAAGGCCTTTACGGGAATGAGCTGATGATGATGATAACCACTGCCAAAAAGGCTCTTAAACTTGTCCCTTGTAGTCAACATCCATCAACTAAGGTAGTTGACATGAAACACTGACACATCTTGTTCTATCTGTAAAAGAGGGGGAAAAGCTACAAAGCGCCCATCGCCCGAGACATCGTGTATATTGTTCGGGAAGTTATTTATAATAACATGAACTCGGTTTTTCAATTCCCTCGTAATCAGGGTGCGAGTGATTGTTTCCCACCCCCTATCCGCTGGGAGTGTTATAAATGACTTTGTACTGACTCCGCTTTTCACAGAAACTTATTTATAAAGAAAACAAATGTCTTTCAATAATAATAATAATGAAAGTGTATAATTGCTGTTAGTCAAACGCAGGATCGGTCGATGTGTCGGTGGTTCAATGGTGTGGACTGTTGCCCTCCTGCCGGAATGGCTGAGGTTCAAATCCCGCCACGCACAAATGATTTGGGTTGTGCGTGAAGTCGTCCAATCCGCACTGGATCCGCGTGGACGACTAAGGCCTAAACACTATACGGGTAGGCTCGTGTCCGACGTTTAATGAGCTGATGCTGATGAATTTTGAGTGTCTGACAATTTTATTACTAATACAGAGTGTTACCATTAACCATAGAGAACTTTTCTCGTCTCTGGGGAAGAGAGGAACGTGGCTCTCTAGTCTTTGATGTTATGCTGGCACTTCGGCGAGATTACATAGTATTTTTTAATGAAACAAAATGCGGGACTTTTACAAAAGACAGCCATCCAAGAGCCTGTATTTATGCAAGTCTTTGATGTGCCATTTTGTTAATTAATGCTGAATTAATTGAATGCTCTCATAATGGCATGATGAAATTTCATTAAGTGCATTGGCTGAAGGCGATTGAGTCTTAACAGTGACTTCGCCTTCTTGTTGAAAAGGTTATTTTTGGTGGAGGTCGTAATTATTCAATAATTTATTATTATTAGTGACCGTCAATGGCCCGTCAATACCCTTATTTTACTTGAAGTAATTACTAAAAGTTTGTGCATACATAACGTCTACATCCTCCAGCCTCTACCAGCAACCTTTCGCAAGTCATCGAAATAATACTAACTTTAATACAGACTCAATAAAGTTAAATTTACAGATGCTTCAGTGCCACTCTGAGCTTTATCAAAAGACTCCAAAGTAATTATGCCGAACTGTTGGTAATTTATAACTGAAAAGAAAGTTTAGTAACTGGAGCGCAAACAATTGGTTCTTTATTAGTTATTACACAATCATGTCACAAATTATATGGGACAGTCTGAATGTTGGAGGAAAATAATTATAAAATAAAAATAGTGTGATTAAATATAATCCGTAAAAAAGAAAAGAGCGTGCTCTTGTTTAAAAGGCTGGCAACACATCTTGTATCTCCTTTGGAGTAGCAAATGTCCATTGGCGGCAGTATTCACCTTCCATCAGGCCATCTGTCACCTCGTTTGCCACCTATCACATAAAAAATAGTGGTGTGACAAGGTCCTAGGCACCTGGGTCTTAGGTTTACTCTGGTCCCAAAGTAAAACTCCCGTAATCCTTTAATCCCAAGGATCCTTAAAGTTACAAGAAGTGCTATCCTCACAATTCGTAAAGGTGGCAACCCACATGTAATCGTAAATATTTTTAACTCTAATGTAATACACTTTTGTTTCAGGTAAGTCCCGGTTAGACTCTGCATAAGAAAATAGCACTGCTCTGTTAAGGTACCTCTGTTTAACTTTTATTTTCGTCTGTTGAAGCATCTCCAGGATATGTCTTGTAATACATAATGTGTTGCCACCTGAGTTTTAGAAAAAGGGCTTTTTGAAAAGTTAAAAAGGCCTAGAAAGGGCTAGATTGACCGTCAAAGGATTTTCTGGTCTAAAAGTGCTGAAATAATCATCTCATGAAGCCGGTTTTTTTAGAGCGTCTAAAAAAAGATCATCATGAAATAGCAGATAAGTACTTGTTAGCATGTCGAAAACTTCATAATTTGGTTATATTTCAAGACAAAGGAAAAAAAGAGCAAGATTCTCTTTTCGGGCTAAATCGTTAAAAAAGGAGTTCCTATACTAAAAGTGCTATCTAGCTACAAAAGGGCTAACACTGAATACATATTCTATTGTGTTTCCACTAGCCATACTTGAGTGAATGACATATTGAGAAAACATGTCTTTATGGAAAATGTCTAAATAATCAAGTTGATGTGAAGTAAAGTAGTATACAGCGAGCTATACTCGAGGTATGTAGTTACTAATTTATGATCGTGAATTAGCAGATTTAAGGTCTCTCGACCACGCCGCCTGCAGTCGCTATAAATCTACGTCATTTGCATAACCCATGTCTGTTTTTGACATATTGATTTACCAGCTGCCAATGATGTAAAAAAGTATGGATTCGTGGTATGCTCACAAAACAATCGAAAAAAGTGTTCCGAATGCAATGACAGCACACATACACATATTTCGAATGAGTGAACATTTACCTAAACAAAAGAGTGCAAACTGTACTCTCTTCGGCGGTTCGTTTTTGAGGCAAGGATGGCGTATCTACCTTTATATATTCAAAATATCATTGCCAGCTTAGCAAAAGTATTCTATGGTTGATGTTAACAAAAGTATTCTATGGCGCTTTAGCAGATTAGTTTGAAATATTTAGTAAAATAAGCAAAAAGCCAAAGCATGCAAATACAGGGGTCTAGGCTCCGAATATGATTTTGTTCCGTTCGGTGTCGAGACCCTTGGTCCGTGGGGTCCTAGTGCTTTGAGGATTTTCAAAGAAATTTCCAAAAGGTTAGTCGACGTCACAGGTGACCGAAGATCTGGCTACCTTGGACAAAGAATCAGTCTGGCAATTGAAAGGGGTAACGCTGCCAGTATTTTCGGAACTTTGCCGAAAGGGACTTCTTTTAATGATATTTTTTAGTTTTTATTATTTATTTTTAAGTGTTTAGGGTGTAATATATTTTAGTTACCGACTAATGTAATGTAATAAAGAATATTGTTACTTAGATGCTTTAGTAATTCCGGTTTTAGAATTGAGTAATGGAAATATCATTTTATTTACAACTAGCTGTGCCCTCCAGTGCTACTCCATAACCAAAAACCGCTTCATTAGGTCACGTTAAAAGCGCGACAGATCACGCGACGCGAACATCACTATATTTTTTTTTCGAAAATAAAAGTAGCCTCATTTTTTCCTTATTACATCAACTACCTGCCAAAATGTCCCGACAAAATCTGTCTAGCCATTTCAGAGATTACCCGGAACAAACGACAGACAGACGGACAGACAAAATAAAAATTAAATGGTTTTGGTGTATGTAGCGTTAAAATATTAATATGTAGTTAAAAACGGTTGTTTCAATTTAACAGACACTCAAATTTGAGGTATATTTCATTCATCCATTACAACTTATGGCGTCACGAATTAAAGTTATCAAGAAACATATTGTTACGAGCTGGGGGTTCAGGATAAATTATTGCCAAACACGAAGAATAACACGGTAACATACTTTATTAATTAACCACTATAAATTAAACACAACACTTATTACAATTACACTCTCACTATAAATCAATTCACGCACGCACAATAATCACTCGTTAACTCTTCACACTCTTATATCACACTCGACGTTCCCTTAGATATCGCTGTATCACTCGCTTCTTCCTTGTAGTCGCAGGTACTTCGCTCTTCGTTCGCTCTTGAGTAGAACACAAGACTCCCGGCGCACCCGTCGGTCCGCCTTATATACCTATCCGGCCGCTGAGCTCGAAGCGTCGACGTCATTCTACATAGTTCGCGAAATATCTAGAACATACTAGACACTTTGCTATTTGACAATTCGCATGTCATACTCTATGATGGACTAACGTCACATATTAGCCGCCATATTTAATGTCATTTTAATTACGTCAATTTGTAACAATATTTTAAATTCTATTTTGTAAAGCACTTATTATCATATTATGAAAATAAAAAGCTTTGCAGTATATTGGATTAAATGTTGATTTTTTTATAGATGTCTAAATGCATAGATGTCCAAGCATTCCATCAAAGGTAGGCACGCAATTCTAGCGAATCAGCCAGGAATTCTTTCTTTTTCCACCAAATTCGATAAGTAAGCGAAGTGACGCAATTCCTTTTCCTACAATAGCCTTCCCTTGACATAATTAAATTTAATCCCGGCGAATTGATAAAGTGTATATCGATTCTCTCAAATCACTCGGCAACTTTCTACTTTACCAACGAAATTACATTCATAGGCGATTATTTTCTTCGCAAATATATTGCGGCGTTCTTGGAGTATTTACCTTCTGTCATAAAGTGATCGGGACGGTCAGTTTGCTCACCTGATGATAAGTGACACGCCTGACCATGACAGAGAAGTATTGAAGAAAACAGTCACTGTATAAAGTGACTCCTCATCATCAGCTCATTACATGTCTCCACCGAGGAGCACGAGTCTACCCGTATAGGCCGTATAGGCCTTAGTGTTCACGCGGGCCCAGTGCGGACTGGCCGACTTCACGCACAACCTTTGAATTTCTTCCTGTGTAGGTTTCCTCGTTATGTTTTCCTTCGCCGGAAGAGCGTCAAATAAACGTACATACAATTTCTAATATTCATTCGTACTAAGCGTTTCACGTCTACTTTCCTTATGCGTACTGCAAATGAAATTAAGAAAGAATGGAACAATGACAATTAAGCTAGTGGTCGTTGGAATGGAATGATCTGCCTGGGTCCGTCTTTCCGGCCACAAACAACCCAGTGGCATTTAAATAACGAGTGAATAGGCTTTTTCTGGGCAAGCTCTTAGAGCACGTCTCTTTTATTAGGATAGTCTGTGGTCAAGAGCAACCCCATCAATAAAAAAAAAACAAAAAAATGATAACTGTTTTACAAAAAAGGGCTACTTCCCATTTGGTAAACTTCCAATTTCGTAAACCTCAAATTATACCCATCAAAAAGTTGCGTTTGGTAAACATTTCATTCCTTCATACATTATAAAAAGGACTAAATGTACCAAATATAATAATATAATGTTTACCAAACGCAACTTTTTTATAGGTACAATTTGAGTAGTGAAGTAGCCCAAAAAAGTAACATACAGAAACTGTCGTTAAGGATAGGTTAAACCGTATAAATTATGTTCTCAGAAACTTTAGGAAATATGTATTAGGAGTGTACAAATGGAATAAATATGGAAATTGTTATACTACTTGACTGTAGCGAATGTCACCAGATGAAATTCGTCGATAGTGTTGGTTGGTATTCGATAGTCCAAGTATCGATTAGTCCTTCCTTTTAAAAGTAATTAGTGATTTTTATGTTTATTTATTTTATATGATCTAACCTAACCAACAACCAAATCAAGTTTGTTTAGTTTACCATATTCTCTTCAACCTATCGCAGTCCACTGCTGGACATAGGTCTCTTCCATTTTGCGCCAGATATCCCGGTCTTCCGTTTTTTGCAAGTCGTCTTTTTTTGCAAGCTTCGCTTGTCAAGACGGGGTTTCCACTCCAGAACTCGTCTGTTCCAATGGCCATCGGTTCTGCGACATACGTGACCAGCCCACTGCCACTTCAACTTGCTGATACGGCAGGCTACATCGGTATCTTTCGTTCTCTTACGGATTAAATAATTTCTGATCTTATCCCTAATAGAGACCCCGAGCATAACTCGCTCCAAATTAGGTACAAATAATAAAGGTTAACTAGTTTTCATTTAACAAGTACTGGTTATTTATTAGGGAACCGTTTTTCCGTTAGGCATGTGAGGTAATGAAGGATATACATAAGGCTAAAAGTGTCATGAACATGAATGTTGGGGATGAAAAGTAAGTAAAATAATGGATAAACTGAGGTCTGGACATAAAAGTGAATGTTTAATGTAAGCTTTCTTTTCTTTTCTTTTTACCTATCTAAAAATATCTCTATTTGGAACCTCTCGCAGTTCACAGCTAGTCCTAACCCCATTTTCCTCCAGATATCCCAGACCGTCTCACATCAGATTTTACGCAATTCCCCATGCCACAGACATGGTCGTCTTATTTTTATGATCGTTTCACACGCAACGGTAGAACCATTTTCAGAACCTTTCCAAAATAGTTGTAGTCAAACTATATTTACGTTCGCGAACTATATTTGCGTCCGCGAACTATATTTATGTCAGGAACTATATTTACGTCGCGAAAGGACCTCGTCCGTAACGAATGACACAGTTGCGAAACTAAATAGCCCGCAAAACGACATCATCCGTGCAACGAGGAAACCAGTTGCAACTAGAAATGTTTCGAGGAACCGTTGTTAAGTGTTTTAAGGATCTCTAAAAATTCGACAACCACCCACGACTACCATGCCATCGGGCCGTAGCGATTAATATCTGCACTCTGCCGTTTCTCTCTAATTGAAATGTTATACGTAGGCGCTTTTATTCAAGACTGTAAAAGGTCAGAAGCCACAGATTCGCGGTTCGCCGGCAGTGACCCAGCTACCGACCTGGATAGCACTCATTAACCCTCCCGAATAATTAGAGGCAACTTCATTACGGACGACCCTCGCCTGGAGACTGTCCATACTAGTCGATAGGTTTACTCGTGTATGATTATATTATTTTAAGGACTGGACGTAAAAATATGTCATTAAAATTTTAAAATGTGTCATCAATACTATATTGTCGTCGGAATATATTCGTCGGAAAAGTTTTTTTTCGAATTGAATACTGCTGTTTGCCGCAGATGGTCTTTACAGCTTCACCGGGAATTGGCGAGCAGATGGCTCTTAGCCTTAAAATTGAGCCTAAGGGCATCCCAGAGTGGGACTCGAATCTCGGTTTAGGGCGTTGCGGGGAGGGCTTTGTAGCCTAACATATGTTTGGGGGGAGAAGCGGCCTAGCACACGCCTTTTACGCAAATAAGGACTCAGCGAATACTACAGGGACACCTAAAGATAGCGAATACTACAGGGGCCCCGCCGACGAGGGCAGAATCTCGATTGTCGGTTTGTAAAGTGTATGTTTTAGTGATTGTGTCGTCTAAGAAAACGATCAGATGTATCGTATCCGTTTAACCCATTTAAAATAAACGCAAATGCAATAACCTTACAAAATAACACGGATCCACGCCTTTCATCTACAAGTACGTTGTCAAGTGTTAAAGCTTTATCGATGTTTCCCGGTCGACACACACTACATCACTAGCATCTGCCGCAAATGGAATCTGTGTCAGGTGACGGCGTTGATTACATTTTGTGGACTCGGATGTTCTCGCAGAGTTCATTTCATACGAAGCTTTTTTTTGGTTAGCAAGTATAGTATAGCACGCACGGACACGCGTGCGTACTCTCACGTACGTACGCAATTACACACGTCCTGTGTGTCAATCTCACCAATTTCTACCTGTGAAAACTATGCAATGAAAACATAAAGCTTGCATGCAACAGAACAACCTTACAAAATAGTTCGGATCTACCTGTCATTTCACCTACATTGTCAAGTGTAAAAGGTTTATCGATATTTCCCGGTAGACATCCACTACATCACTAGCATCTGCCGCAAATGGAATCTGTGTCAGGTGACGGCGTATCGTTTGCGACGAGAGCTCGGCGGACATTACATTGTGTGGACTCGGATGTTCTCGCTGAGATCTGTTCAATCCAAAACCTTATTTAAGCGGCTATATCTAAGGTTGCATTTTAGTGTGTTTCTTTCTTCATATAGACTTCTGTATAGGTAAGTTTTAAGGGATAGGTTGCACTCGCTCGCATCAAATGTTTTTTTCCTTAACCGCCTTTTAAATACCTGATTTTCGGAAACCATTAAATCCATGACATCTACAGCTGAACAAAACGCCCAACCATCGTTGAAAGTTTTGTTTAGTTGAGCCTTAAGGCAGTCAAAAATATAGCAATAACTTTGTATCTCTTACCACATAATTCCACCACATAAAGAAATGATTTCATTTATTTAAATTGAGTCCATATATTTAATTCAAGATTATATATATGTTTGTATGTGTATGTGTATAAACATATATATTTGTGGTCTTTATACTCATAATATTAAATTGTGTATTTTATATGTACCTATTTTTTTTTTTTAATTGGTCATTATTTTAGTTTATTTTTATTGTAGCTTTATATTAAGTGCATGGTTGTTTGCGTCTACCGCTCTTATCATTTACCTATTGTTTGTCTGGTTCACAATGGCCTGCTGGAAGAAATCTCTAATAGAGATAAGCTAGCCTGTACTTTATTGTTTCTTACTGTATACTGTAATTGTCACGCTATGTACGAATAAATAAATAAAATAATAATAATTATGAACTCAAAACACACTTAACCGAACTTTACGTACATCTCTTAACTTTAACTTATAAACAAATAAACAATCCATACACGACCCATGAAGCTTAGCAAAATATGTGTTAGAAACTGTTGAAGCAGAGTTTATCTCAAATCTATGTGGTTCCCCGTACTAAGGAATAGGAGTAACGCAAACTAAGCGTGCCTAAAACAATATTAGCTTTCGTTTAAAGCTCACGTTGATGATGCTAATGTAGGGGAAACGAAATAGTTTCTGTTTTCCCACTTGGCTTGTGTTAGGAGGCCGTTTTTACTGTCCTATGCCGATATAAAACTAACTTTTCTCAACTTTTAATAGAGTTGTGAGAGAAGTAAGCCATGCTATGCGGGTCATTACTTAAAAAAGAAGATAAAGAATGTATGTACGAATAAAAATCGAAAAGTTTTAAAATGTATGAGTAAAATATTATAACCAGGGCGGTAAATCTCATATAATCTAAAGAAAACTGAAGATGATTTCTTGAGAAGTCTCAAGACTTCTCAAGAAATATAACAGACTGCTACAGTGATCTGCGTCCAGTGGAATCGCTAGGTTGCCCGGATTGCAACGGCTAATAAAACCAAAGATTCCCGCTCAGTTTACGCTCGAGGCACTCCATTCAATCCGGTTCGTACTGGATCAAAGCGGTCTCGCCGGATATATCCGGTTTAAATGCGCGAAAAAACGATTTTCAGTACGTAAAGTGGAAACTCGGTGAATGCAACTGTTTTATACAATGATGGAGAATCGGAGTTGAAAAATATCAATTTTGAAAGTTTCAATCTTACAT
>PQWD01000206.1:62197-84227 GCA_019425675.1 Leucinodes orbonalis
ATTCAGCATATAACGAATTTTAATTAAATCGTAATGCAACATTTCATTCTTATTTGTAAAAAAAGAAACTTTTGCCTTAAAAAGTGTTTCAAGATTTTTAAAGGGCGGGTAACGCATCCCTGTGACCTCAGTTTTGTTGCAAATGTTGGTGGCGGTGACACTTACATCAGGTGAACAGCAGCCGCATGCTCGTTTGTCTCCCTATTTTATATAAAAAAAATCGCCAACACCCTTAGTCGGCGGTAACTTCGAAAGCTGTAACGCAATAACTGTTATCGATCAGCCGAAGTTAGTTACGGAGTGTGTATTGTGGTTCCCATTTACAGCCGGTAACGCAATCCCGGCCGCGTAAAGAGTGGATCGGCTGCCTCGGGCAAAGCGCAGATTCGAATAGCTGGAAATAGAGACGTTACGCTTTATCGATATTTTTTTATTCAAAGAGATTTTTTTGCACATCATTATGCAATTTTAATATTTCTTATCCTTAACATAACAAACACAAAATAAATATTTATTTAATTTTGGTGATGCAGTTTTGAAGTTATTCGCGTACGTTTACGTTTTGGCTCTTCTTCAACCTATCACAGCCCACTACTGGAGGTCTCGCCGATTTTACGCCTGATGGTAGGTGATTTTGGCTTTTTTTTTACTTTTTTACGAGATTAGACATTCGGCCGCCATTCACTGATGTTAAGCGATGATCTAGGAACAGCCTGTTCACTTTTGTCTCGAAGATGTCCAGATTATAGTGATTGGGGTTCCACTCCGATACCGTACGTATTTGAAATATTGAACAAAAACGTTTGGTTCGGAATTAATTTGGATTTCTATACCGCGTTGTATCGATACCAACAATGGCACATCACTACCGCCTTATCATATTATATACCCGACAAGTACAACACGAAGGGGTGAGGTCGAGTAATCTGGCACTTCAATCGAANAGGAAACAAAATGGGCCATGTATTTGGGCACGCCTCGTTATGGTAATGTCCCCAGTAAATCGATCTTGGGCACAATTTGCGACACTGATTTGCAGCAAGTCAAAGGGAAATTGCTTGGAGAGTGCTCAAGTGACAGTTTACCGGTATCCGAGGACTAGACAAGGTGGGTGTCAAATTGTCTTTCTTTCAGAAGTAAAACGACCTAGGTGGTAAACTCGGTACTGAGGCGTCAAGGTAGGTTACATCAGACACTGTAGTGCTAGATATTGTCCCGTTAAATAGCATTGTTTTGCAACTCTGTGTTTTGGGTTGAGGGCACTGTAGCAAGAAAAATCGGGTATGAGACCTAAAACCTATCGTCTCGGGTGACATTATGGACGAAAAATATTAACAATTTACTGTTTTTTACTCAAAATTGCATCTGTCATGATTAGGCGTGTCTTACCACTAGGTGAGCGAACTGACCGTGCCGATAAATTAATGACTTAAAAAATCTCGGAACCCGTGGTGTAATAACCGGCGTATCAACCATTAAACCATATGGGTCTTCCAAATCTATATAGGTATGTACCAATTGTCTTTAATATGCCTCAACGAAATCGACTCCCACTTTCTGGGTCAGTCGGAAATTCTGACACATGACATAGGATCCCTTCCATTGTCTTATTTAGTGGACTGTGTATAATAATGTAATAAATGGATATAAATGAGGGTTCCCTTGGGAGAGGGCGACCCTTACATATGCTACACTCGAGTTGTTTAAAATTAACAGAGACAAGGAGGCTTTAGAATTTGCTTTTAATGTGTTATTTAAGCGTCGGTGGCTCAATGATGTGGACTGTTTCCCTCCTACCGAGAGGGCTGAGTTTCAAATCCCGCCACGTACCAATGTGTTTTCGAATTTTCGAAATTATTTGTACATTATCCGACGCTCTTACGGTGAAGGAAAAACATCGTAAGGGAACTTGCGCACGTCTGCCGAGATATTCAAAGGTTGTGCGTGAAGTCGGCCAACCCGCACTTGGCCCGCGTGGACGACTAAGGCCTATACGCCTGACCATGATAAAGCAGCATTGAAGGAGACCAGCCGACCAGCCAACTGATAGACAGTTATTATCCTCCATCAATGCCGCACTGCGCCCGACACCAAAGACAACAATTTTAGGTCTCGTATACCCGATAATTTTACTAGCTACAGTGCCCTCATTCCGAAACACAGAAGTTCACGGGACGATATCTGGCTCTGCAGTGCCAGATATCGTCCCGTAGGTAGGTATACCTAGATAACTCAGTATCGAATCTACCTCCTATTGGTCAGGATTCTGAGCGGTGACCGAAAAATATTAGGTACCTCGAGTCCAAGTGTTTTGGGGTTAACAGTTGACCCTACTGACTACAGTAGCCGCGAAGTTCCTCGCGATGTATTCCGACACCGAGTAGTGTAGGGAGGTACTTCGTGCTACTTCGAACCTTTTGACTCGGTCTAAAAACCGACAGCAAATGGAAGTCGCCCGTGGCCAGAGAAAGTCTGATTTAGTCCCATTCGGGGATGCTTTAGGCTCGTTGTGTAAATTTTAAGGCTGAGAGTCATCTGCGCTCGCCAATTGCCAGGTGAGGCTGTAAAGGCTACTGTTTTTGTGTATATTTTAAGTCGTGAACGATCGATCAATTATTTTTCTTTCTTTACTGGCGACTTTCTATTCAACCTATCGCAGTCCACTGCTGGACATAGGTCTCCCCCATTTTGCGCCAGATATCCCGGTCCTCCGCTTTCCTCATCCAGCCTCCACCAGCGACCTTTCGCAAGTCGTCGGTCCATCGGGCCGGAGGGCGTCCTACGCTACGCTTGCCGAGGCGACTTTAATTAAACCAAATTATTATACACTTTAAACAACCATATTTTAAATCTCTTTCAAACACTCGACCCAAGCACACAATTAATAGGTCATTAGAACTCCGAAGAGGGTGAACATTCAAAAAGTTCGGACCAAAATTAAATAAGTTTCCGAGCATAATCCCGGAGTGATCTCCTGGGGAGACACACTCGTGCAAAATATCCCTGTAGGCAGGATTTAATTTGCCACAAAGGGCAAGAGAAATACGTTTCTCTGTGGAAGAATTTCAATAAAATGTCCCTAGCGAGTGCGAACGAGTGTGCTGGGTATTAAAAGATTTGCTCTCTTTATCATATATGGCAAAAGTATGGGCTTCGATCGCTACAGTCATTATCCTCAGTTCCTAGTCCCCACCGAGGGGCACGAGCCTATTCGTAAGGGTTAATAGGCCTTAGTCGTGCACGCGGGTCCAGTGCGAATTAGCCGGCTTCACGCAGCTAGTTCAAAACTATGCATAAAGCCTGTAAGATGGGTAGTAGTAGTAGTAACAATGGATAACATACTTATATAAATATATATATATGTAAATACATATTACACATAGAAAAAGTCCAGACCAATACAAACAGATATGGTCATGCACACAATTGTTTTAATGCCTGGGGATCGAACCCGGAACCCTTGGTGTAGTAGCCTCCACAACATCAAATGTGTCTGAACTTGATTTTCATGCAAAATTTTTCTTAATTATATTTTTAAGGGAATGATAACAAGTTTCCTATACCTAACCACCATCTTTAAATTATAGGCAAACCCGTAGCGGCTTTCCCCTCAAAACAGACTTTTGCATTTATATTAGAATTAAAGTTCGGATCCCTATTTAATATTAGTTAAACGAAGGGTCCAACCGAACAGAACGCAGGTTTGCCGAACCCTTTAAGGTATTTCATATAACAGATCAATATGTTTGCTGTTTCAATACGATCGCAAATATGTGAGCACCTCATAGTATGTTTTGAAGCATTTCTATAGAAAGAAAATATGAATACAACAAAATAAAAACGTTCCATGGTAACCCGAATTTGAGACTTAATAAATTAGGGCAAATTATTTATGGAAATACGTTTATAGTATTCATCATCATCATCGTCATCAGGTCATTAAACGTCCCCACCGAGGGGCACGAGCCTACCCGTATAGGTTGATTAGGCCTTAGTCGTCCACGCGGGCCCAGTGCGGATTGGACGACTTCACACACAACCTTCGAATTTCTTCGCAGGCGTGCATAAAGGTTTCTTCACGATGTTTCCTTCACCGTAAGAGCGTCGGATAACGTACATATATTTTCGAAAATTCGAAAACACATTGGTACGTGTCGGAATTGGAACCTCAGCCCTCCTGGTAGGAAGGCGACAGTCCACACCATTGAGCCACCGACGCTCTTATTAAAAACATTACATTTATAGTATGGTTTGTTTATAATTGTAAAAGTCATGCCAATAAAAGGCTTGAATTAAAAAATACTTAAATGGAAGACACGTAAAGCCAATCTTGCGTACAAAAAGGATGCGGAAACTTTTTGAGTGAGATTGGCATATAGTTAATTGTTTATACGAGTATAAGCACCAACCGGATCTGGACCCGCATGGTGGGCCTAAACTACCCAAAGAGTGGTAAGTTTAGGCCCACCATGCCAAGAGACTGTCCCTGCAGTTGAAATTTTATTATAGATGATGGTGATGACCTTAAATAACATCGGGAATACGGTTCCGAATACAGTGCCAATATTTGTGACTTATAAAGAAAGATTTATATAAAAGTACCTACTTGAAAACATACGAGTCATGTATAAGGAAATCCTTACCTCATAAAAAACAAATCAAGCGTTAGAAATCTTATGAGAAACGACGCTGTTCGCCTTTCAAAGAGATATGTCAAGTTCAGTGACACACGAAATGGAAATCCTTTTGCTCAAGAGACTTATGTCTGTTGTAATTTTAGTTTCGGATAATAATATTATAATACAACAACGGCTGGACTAAATCATCTCAAAAGCATGTCCAAAATTAAATAAATAAGTATTTAGACCAAAGATCTGGCAGCTACCTTGGACAAAGAATCAGTCTGGCAATCCAAAGGGGTAACGCTGCCAGTATTTTCGGAAGGGACTTCTTTTAATTATATTTTTTAGTTTTAATTATTTATTTTTAAGTGTTTAGGGTGTAATATATTTTAGTTACCGAATAATGTAATGTATTAAATAATTATATGTAATAACGTGTAGCCTTAAAAAGTATTTAGATAATCAATAAAACGCCATCTAGCCCCAAACTAAGCGTCTAGTCTGCCATAGAGGTCCTAACAACAGACTATATTTGTGTATCCGTTGTCCATTTAGCCCATCAGATACTACTCACCACACCAGACCATTATCTTCTGTAAAAATTATAAAACAATGGAATATTTCCCCATTTAACAATTAATGTAAGATTGGAAAACATTTCAAAATTGATATTTTTCAACTCCGATTCTCCATCATTGTATAAAACAGTTGCATTCACCGAGTTTCCACTTTACGACTACTGAAAAAACTCGTTTTTCGCGCATTTAACCGGATATATCCGGCGAGGACCGCTTTGATCCAGTACGAACCGGATTGAATGGAGTGCCTCGAGCGTAAACTGAGCGGGAATCTTTCGGTTTTTATTAGCCGTTGCAATCCGGGCAACCTAGCGATTCCACTGGACGCAGATCACTGTAGCAGTCTGTTATATTTCTTGAGAAGTCTTGAGACTTCTCAAGAAATCATCTTCAGTTTTCTTTAGATTATATAAGATTTACCGCCCTGGTTATAATATTTTACTAATACATATTAAAACTTTTCGATTTTTATTCGTACATACATTCTTTATCTTCTTTTTTAAGTAATGACCCGGCATAGCATGGCTTACTTCTCTCACAACTCTAAAAGTTGAGAAAAGTTAGTTTTATATCGGCATAGGACAGTAAAAACGGCCTCCTAACACAAGCCAAGTGGGAAAACAGAAACTATTTTGTTTCCCCTACATTAGCAACATCAACGTGAGCTTTAAACGAAAGCTAATATTGTTTTAGGCACGCTTAGTTTGCGTTAGGGTCGGTTGTCTCACATTGAACCAGGTAAATTTCAAAGTCTTGTAGCGTGCTCGTTTTCCATTAATGTCTTTAATTTTTTGTGTATAGTTAGTGAATTTATTAAACTACACTTGTACGAACATTTATTTCTTAAACTCCTTTTGGTTTCGGTTTAAAAAAATAATTTATGGAAAACTAGATTTGGTTCAGTGTGTACGTCGGGAGGTACACATTTAACCGGGGTATATTCCACATTGAACCACCTTATTAGCCATATATAATTAGACTAATTTGTATTTAAATTGCTTTGTAATAGAATAAAAAGCTGAATTTCATATTATATATTTATTATTTTACTATAAACCTTTGTGGTTTTACAATGTAATCAGCCTTTATTTGTACTTGAACAACTTGTTTTTATCTCAAAATAACTCCAAGTCTTATACCTACAACCGAAAGGTACTTTGTGCATCACAAAACATTTTCATAACTTCTACTTTGGTTCAATTAGACCTTTGTATCAGTCGAATACTTATTATTGTAATAATATTATTATATAGTTAACTTAAGTAACAACAAAAGTAAAACAATTAAAATAATAGAACATAATTAGACTCATAAACACTGCTATCAAAATAAACGAAAACTTAGATTCAATACTTTTAGTACGTAAAGTAATTAACAGTTATAACAATAAAATTTTCAAAATAAACTATAGCTCTTCTAGCCAAAACAAATAAGTATTTAATTTTCAGCTGAGATTGATGAACCTAACGTAAGTTAATAGTCGGAGCAACACGTATCGGAAAGTTAAACGTTGAGTTCCGGTTTTGTGTTCCATTAATTTTTGGCTGTGGCAGAATCAATTTAATATCCTTTAATTTCACATTAGCCAAATCAGGCTCCAAAGGCATCCGGAACTTCATCGTTTCTTTGTTAATTAGCCTCATGAATGAAACTCCGTAGTTGAAAATGTCAACATCAATAATCTTGCCTACATAATAAACATTAATATTTTTGGCTTCAAAAACTACAAGGACATAGTCATCTTCAACTGGTTTACGGGTCAATTTCTCAAAATTTCCTCTCAAAACTATCATTTCTTCATCATCTTCAGATCCATTTATGTCACTAATTTCAGTCTCACTAACTACTGGCACAATTTCAAGTTCTTCCTCAGAAGTAGATTCATCAGTGTCAGTCTTTTTAACCTTTTTTTTTTGGGACATTTCTTTTCACCTTTTTATCTGAAAGCACAGCGCGTTTCACTTCTTTTACTTTAGTTTTTGTTTCTGTACGCTTTTTCTTGCTTTTATTATTTCATTTTTCTCAGGAGTGTCAGTTGCAATCTGCTCTTTCCTCTTTTTCTAATTCTTCTGTTAGTAGATCTAGGCCCAGCTTTAAGGGGTGGCATGAATTGTTTGGGTGAAATCAAAGCGATCTTCGATGATCCCGCAACTGGTGAACTTTGAATAATCCGGGGTAGTGTCATTGAAATGGGTTCTGTAGATTCATTTATGGGTAGAGCCTCTGCCACATCATTTGTGTTTAACAGTGATGGACTTTCCTTTCCGTCTTCACAAAATGTGTCATCAGATTCAACATATTGGTGTTCAACATTTTGTGCATTGGGATCTAAATTTTGGTCTTGTTGCTCAGGCTCGGGCTGTCAGTCACGTCCGATGGCAAAAAATCGATGTCCGTGGACACTTCTGGGTTGAAGGGATATATACCACACTTCTTAAAAGCTGCGAAAATGTTCACGGGTGTCATTGCCCTAGCGTAGGCTTCTCCAACACACTCCGCCACATCGTAGATAGTCATAGACCTTCCTGGATGTCTCACCATCCAGGAGTCGATTGCACTGTTATAATAGACTTTAAAGGGGCCATTTAACCCGACATCCAGAGGCTGCATTTTGGCAGTGGTGTGAGGATGCAATGTGAGAATAGTGACACCTGAACTTTTTGCCAATTCTAAGGCTTCGATTGATAGATGTGACTCGTGATTGTCTAAGATTAGGAGTGCAGGATTCTCTGCACTGGCAGCAGTATGTTTGAAGAATGCTTCATCACTTTACAAAAATCTGGATTTTGCTCATATCACTCAAATCAGGCGTCATACGAAGTATTGCCAACCCAAGAGAACTTGGAGGAGCACCTCTCAACATGATTTCCTTGAAATTTTCCGTGGAAAAACAAGCGCAGGCGTAAGGCTTGACCTGAGCACATACTATCGCGCAAGTGGTTACTAAAGTCCCCTTTTCGCCTGGTAACCTTTGCAATATGTTGACTTTCCTTAGGCCCTACAACTTTTTGTGGACGCTTGGACAGTCGTTGTGGTGTCTCGTCCAAATTATACAAACGGCAACCAGTGCTGAAGGACGAATGACGACCCATTGCTGTCTTCAAATTATCAAAAAATGATTTGACCGTCTCCTTGTAAATGCCGTCGCGCGGCTAAGCTGCAAGCTCAGGTTTCTTATTGAAAGATCAACGTGACGTTTCTTAAATGACGAAACCACTCTTTTCCTGCCATTTTATCTCGGTGCAACTCTCTGGGACAGTTACATTATTTACAATCGCCATTTGGTACGCTACTTTACGGGTCAGTCTCTTGGGGTCAGTCCGTAACTTTTAGAGTCGCACTCTTTTATGTACTCTTTATAAAGTTCTTCTTGTTCACTGGTAAAAACAGATGATTTTCATAATTCGGTAGCAATCTCTTCTCAGCAAGGTCCTCTATGTTGACGTGCAAGATTTTGTGCTACGTAGCGTCGTAAGTTGGGTACGCAATGTCATAAGTTTGCTGGCTTTTTCTAATACTTGCACCTGATCTCTGCAATTGAAGGGCTTAAGCATATTGGCAGCCGAATGTCCACCTCTTTTCTGATTAATACTTTTTTCGCGCCATCTGTAACGATATAAAATACTTAATTACAATCTCAGTATCAGGTACACATTTAACCACTGGAGTTGTACACAGTGAACCATGGTTCACATGTGTACCACCAAAAGTGGCTCATTGTGGACAGACCACGTTTTGACAACTAACCTAAAAATTTTACCGGCAAATGATCTTGCAGAGTAACGAATTATGGTGCTTTTTATGCTGGATTACTGTTGTAAAATACTGTTAATATAAAGAAACCAATATCTATAACCAAAAGAGTAAAAAAAGAAAGAAATTTGCAGAAAAAACTTACTTTTCGAGTCACTTTTCGTAAAAATGCTTCTCACACAACGTCTTTGCACGCTATCGCCACGTCAACTAGTGGGCAGAAAGAGAACGTACATACCTCTCTTTTACCCATATTACACAGATTGGCAACGTCGAAATTTCCGAAATAAGATCGTGGTTATATGTAGCTGCCTGGTTCAATGTGAGACACCCGACCCCTACATATAATTTCGAAATTCGAAATATATTGGTACGTGGCGGAATTTAACTACAGCCCTCCGGAAAAGGCCAACATTCCACACCATTGAGCCACCACACTCTCCTCTCATTATTATTCTCAATAAATTTATTGATTTTAATTATAAATCAAAGAAATTAACAAACAATAACACAAATAATCAAAAACGTAAACCAACTCGAGTTTTTGTGTACAATTGGTAAAACATATACGACCATATTAAGATATTCTTAGTAGGTTGAATTTAAAAATATATATTTATGTATTGAATTATATTCGCCTATTCTATAGTTAAAGTTTCTTTGCTTTCGTTTATTTTATGTAAATTAATAATGTATGAAATATTTTTACACAGATTTATGAGGTTCATTCTGCGTGAAATGAAACATGAAACAACGTTCGAAAACTTTTTTTATTGGTTTTTGGTATAAATTAGATTCCCAGTACATTTTAAAATAGTTAACAGTACATTCTGAATAACATGCATTCTCCAAAAAATATATGTTTTTATCGCCACTGTGATTAAAATTGTTTAGATATTATGTATTCGAAACGTTTCCTGCCTCTACCAATTTCTTGAACAAATGGTTTTCTCTTTCTTACTTATAAAATTTAGGCACGTGTGAACGGGACATATATAGTTTGTGTTTGCCGTCCTTTACATTAGACAAGTGACTTGAACAAGCCCGCTCAAGCCTCAACTCAATCAAAAAACCAGTTTACGTACCGACCACATCAACGTCGCTCCGTTCTTGGAGACTTGGTTTTTTGATAAAATTGTCGTTGATGAATTCGCTGCATAAAAGTGTCGATGTGATTTTTGAATACATATGTGCAATGAAGTATTCTGTGACATTTGACTGAATGAAATTAACTCTGTATTGTGGTTTTAACTGAAATTTATTTTGTCTATGTGGTGATATAGGTGTGTCGTTGTTCAAATTTTGAACTTTTGTGCATTCACGTGAAAACAGGTGTTTTGTTTCATAAAGTTTGAATGTGCAAAAAAGAGATGCTGATAGACTGCAAAAGTAACTTTGATATTTTAATCGATTGTCTTTTGCATACTTGAGTGATCTTCGTATGATTCTTTGCACGTCTTTTCAAAGCAAACGTGAGTAAAAGTTACATCTGAATAACTGTAACTAGCCTTTGTGCACTCTATGCTTCAATTACCACGCTCTTAAGCTCTTCTTTAAAGTCTGACGGATTGCTATTTGAAAACAGTTTCCAATTGGAATACTTTGACAACAAAGTTTGCCTATGCATTTAGCAATTGTTTTCATTAAACATTCCTCTACACTTGAATGTTATTGGGTGGAAAACCGGTTTTAATTCGTGTTATAATTTTTAAATGATTAAGTCTTCTACTACATACAGACTTGTGCTTGAATCATTATTATTGGATAGATTTAAAAAACTTTAAAAATATATATATAAAAACGAATATGACTGAAATAAATTAACAGCTTTATCGAACTGACTACTGCTGTTGACGGCAGATGATACAGCTTCACCGGGCAATTGGCGAGATGGCTCTCAGCCTCAAAATTTACACAGGGAGCCTGAGGGTGTCCCCAAGTGGGTCACGAACATCCGCTCAGAAGTCAGGCGACAATAGAGATTTTCTATTGTCTGTATTACTGAAGTTCAATGGGTTCACTTTTTAACTAAAACTCTTTCTATTAGTAAAAAACAGTCACTTTTTGGAATACAAACAAGCATGGACATATAAACAAACAAAGATGTACTGTCATTAATTCATAAAATGTGCTCCCAAAAAGATAGCAGTTTTCTGATAGTTTCTGTTTTATAATTTTTATGTTTTAAACTAACTACTACTAACTATTCTAATCTAAGAAAACTAATTCCTGGATTTTTTTCTTTTCATCACTTTTGGTATTTACACCGTTTTACTTTGTAAGCCATGTTCTTTAAAGATGTTTCTTAAGACTGTAGACTGTAGATAGATGTGAGAAAAATATTTGTTGCTTTCCATACAAAAATCTGGCCAAATGAATGGATGGAATATCGCTGACAACAAAAGTTGAGTCTTTTGTTGTCAGCGATTTTCCATCCATATATTTTTAGATGTCCATTCCCTCAAGTAATAAGCTGGAAAAACAAGTGAAAATCTAATGTATCCCTTATACATTAGACTTTCAACTACTGGTTAAAAAGCGGAATAGTTAAAATCTGTATTTTGTTTACAGATGTTTGTTATTGAAATACATCCTCATCGGACAATAAACCGAAGATCCTGATGTCTATGTGCCACACAGGGACTGAGTCATGCAGTCATGGCCTGCAACAAGGCTCTGTATTCAATATCCATAGTCGTTTTCGGTTTCATCTGCTTTATTGTTGGAGCAGTAGCTGTTGGATTACCAAATTGGGGCTACTATTTTAGCTGTAAGTATAATGTTATATATATACTGTTTTAATATAAATAATATTGTAAAATTTGGTGATTGAAATTAATTAATTAATTTAGATAGGTATTACAAAGTGGGCATTTAATAACCGCAGCTAAAACAATGTAAATCTGCATCCACATACTAAATGAGAATGGTCTTTGTAAAAAAAAACACCTTATTAAGGCAACCATTAGACAAGTTGTCCCCTAATTTTTGTGTTGTGCTCGTGCAAAATCTAAAGTTTTTTCTCTTTTATGTCCTTGATCAAGCTATAAGAGATGCTTCATATAGTATCACTGAAAATTCAATTATATATTTTGCAATATTTTTCTTTTTTAACCCCTGATATGCTGGAGGATGAACATCTACCACACAAGCATTTGATTTTAAGATTGCTTTTAATTTTAATTTTGGATATCATTTTACCAGCAGTCCTTGTTCATTATAGAGGTTGTCTGAAAAATATTACTGCCTTATCAATTATCATTTATAAACAATAGTGCCTTATTTCATCTTTTAATGTAATATACTTTGTAGTGTCTTCTTATGTGTGCATCAAAGACTTTTCATTGTTCTGTTAGCATTTAATAAATTTATACAGTGTTGACAAGAACAAAAACATTTTGTGACCATATATTCATGTATCTTTTGTAAATATTGTAATCGATATCACCATGGTTTATCACTATTAGTTGCACATTTGCCAATGCATTGCACAAAATTCTTTCAGATGATTCCAACATCCAACTGTCAATGCAGTCATATTACTGTGAGTATTTTTATTTAAAACCTTATGAGACGCTATTTGAATAATATGGTGGTGGGCTTTAACATGACTGCATTATCAACATTTATATTAATCTTATTTATTAAAATACCCATTTTTGCTTTGAAATATTGTTAGCTAAATTATTGTTTTCATAACTAACATAAAATGATATAAATTTAAGTTTTGCGCTTATCTGTACAGTATTATTACTTTATGTTATGTTTTAAATTTATTGAGTATTTTTTGTTTCCATTTTATAACTGTATATGTATATTTAGGAGAAATATGTGTGTATATGTATAATTATGTATTGTTTAATATAGTGCTTAGTTGTAGACTTTTATATTATTAGGACTACATAAGTTGTGTTTAACATCTTCATGATGAGAAAGCTGACTTTTTCACAGTAGCATATTTCACTTTTATCTATAGGTAACCAGTTAAGTTTTTAGTAGCTACAGAACTTATTATTTGCACCATCATCTCAGCTCAATGGACCCCCCTCTGCAAGACCTTTTAAACGTCCACGCGAGCCCAGTGCGGATTGGTCAGTTTCTCGCAACCTTTAAATTTCTTTGTAGGCGTGCGCAGGTTTCCTCACGATGTTTTCATTGCATAAGCATAACTTAATACAAATTACAATGTGATGTTTTTAATCAAGTACCAAATGTAATTTAGAACATTCCTACAATCACAAGGTGCACTGTATCATGCATAAAATATGACTATCTGGCCTATTATCATATTTCGCCTGATCTATAATATATAGTTATATATATATGTTCGCCTTGTGTAATTTCTTACTTAAGGAGCCCATATCAGTCCACAAATATATTTAATTTGTAGTCAACCCCACATTTACCACCTCTATGCTAAAATAACAGGCTGATGGTAAACAGAAGTACCTTTAAAAGGTTAATTTGAATGATATCATTGCTACCTCTCTGCTTAATGTTCTGTACCTTATGGTGCCTCGGAAGATCAGAAGTCACCCAAAGTAGATGAAGTCGCAACACGATATACTTGTCTATGTATATCTCTGAAATTGCTTTTACTCGTCGCTTGTATACCTTAATAAAGTCTGCTTGTTTCTATACAGTATAAAACCGGACCCTAACAACAGAAGTTGCACTTGGAGCGCAAAGTACGCGCAAAGTGGGCCAAACCGCGCTATAGTATACTGTTACCTTTGCCTTTCTAATCCCTACTTTTAGATCACATCAAAGATAGGGCTAGACAGGCGTGTTTTTAATGAGACACACTAAATCTCCGGTGTCAAGCCAAAGCACAATAACACTTTAAACTGTTTTTGGGCAAAAAAGCCGAAATGTAACTGTTAACGAAATTATTCGCAACCGTAGAAAGACAACAAAAGCTGATTAACAGAGCTTTTTGTAAAGCGGATTTTAGATTATAAATTATCTTCTAAGATATGGTTTTCTGGATTGTGTGACTTTTTTTACCTGGTTGCTTAAATTAAGAAGAACATTGTTAGATGAGGCTGTTACAGTTATGTCGACGTAGGTACCTATCTGTGTTTCTATTTTAGTACATATTCTTCGATCATAGGAACTTCCATCGGAGAATATGTGCATAAAATAATTTATAACCTGCATTTGAAAAAGATTGAACATCTAATTTAGAATTTACAAATACCTACCGTGCTGCCTACATTATAATTAGGTCTTAATTTCGTTCCTATTTAAATGGTAAAAAAAACGAAATTAACCTTACTAATTGCAACGTTAACTCGTGATTATGGTTAGTAAATTTGATTATGGTATTACAAGATGTTAACTTATGCCGTGAACCCACGGTGCATTTAAAAATGTGGCTCGCCTGCCAAACGGGTCGTTGACCTGCGGGACCTTTGTGACAAAACTTGTGGGAGATGCGCGCTCGCGGTTAAGGTATGCTTTTAAATTCATCTACCTATATGAACACGATAAAGTCTTATATTAGAAAATATGTATATTATTAAAAAATATATAAAGACAATAGATCGTAGATCACTTAGGTACTTAATAAATAAGAAACAACTTAGGCTCCTATAGGTACAAAATATTGTGCTTTTCCTATTCAACCTATCGCAGTCCACTGCTGGACATAGGTCTCCCCCATTTCGCGCCAGATATCCCGGTCCTCCGCTTTCCTCATCCAGCCTCCACCAGCGACCTTTCGCAAGTCGTCGGTCCATCGGGCCGGAGGGCGTCCTACGCTACGCTTGCCGAATCGCGGTCTCCACTCCAGAACTCGTCTGCTCCAACGGCCATCGGTTCTGCGACATACGTGACCAGCCCACTGCCACTTCAACTTGCTGATCCGGCGGGCTATTGTGCTTAAAATGTTTGAATATACAAATATAGAACTCAAATTAATATTTTTTTTTAAATAACGTTCAAATTAATGAAAATCTTGAATGCTTGATTCTTATCACTATTCTACGGGACTAACAATTTAATGACACATACAAACAATTTAGTAGTAGTAGTTCTCAATTTATAAACCCAGTGAACACTGCGCCAAGCTTAAATTGTCTAAAGCGATGCTCCAAAATTGCCAACAAAAGTAATGTTACGTTGTACTAACAAAAGAGTAACTGTTGTTAAAGTTACTCTGCGTATCGCGTTCCATCAATGGTACAGCATGACAATGCCATTATTTAGGGTTCAGTATCCGTAATTTTAATTGAAACATTTCGATTACGGTACTTCACCTGGTTTTGAATAAACCAAGTATCAATAATATTAAAGCTAGTGCCAGTGAATAGCTTCAATCATGTTTAAAATGTTTGCTAGCAGAAAATCAATCTGCGAGATTATCTTAACATAGGGATTGATTCAGCTTGTTATCATCTTGTAGTTTTACTATAGACATAGATAATTGAATACATATCTGTACCAGGCGATGTCAGAATTATACCATTCCGCCCATATTCTACCTAAATCTAAAACAGGAAAAAGCAACCATAACAGGAGGTACCTAAATCACCCTTGCGAACTAGAAAAATATGAAATTAACTATAACATGAAAATATGTTTGCAGTCTTCTAGAGTGTTTATATTTGTTACGGTTCTAGCCTCGAAAGTTTTTGGAAGATTTTGTTAATTTTTTTACAATATCCGAAAAAAAAACGGAACCTTCCATAATATATTAAATAAAACATGTCTAGTTTTTCGAGTAACAATGACCTCGCATGCCAATACCAGGTTTAAGGTTTCGTGAAACAGCAGTTTTTTCTTCCCTTGTTTTTGTTATCGATTAGACTTCAGTGTCTTCATTGTCCGTGACATTGATGCTAAATGAAGTATCAGCTCCGGTAATTCATTAAACAGTTAATTCTGTATCGCTGTCTGGTATGCACCATACTTTTATTGTTAGATCGACTGACCAGTGTCTGCGCCTTGGAAGTAAGAAACGTTCCGTTTTATTTAGAGTGAGGTTAATTTAATTTATCTTATCTACAAGTGATTTTGGACATAGCATGTAGTTTCATCCTATATTTATTTAATGCTTCTTCTTTAAATATGCAGATTTTTTAAACAGTTTTATTAAGTGATATGAAATGACAAAATTGCATTAAAATCACTTACTACCTTAACGAGTTCTGTTATACTATTCATTCAAGATCATTAACAAAAACTAATGTGGAATTATTTTTTAACGGATTTGGTACCTACTTAATTTTAAAATGAATTGATATTTGTTTAAGAGTGTAGCGACGGTAACGTAAATAAAAAAAACACTATAGGTTTATCAAGACTATACAGTGAAAATTGATTATTGCTTTAACAAAGTTTTGGAAAGTATTATTTCTTTATACAGTTCTAACAATTTCAAGGTGTAAGGTTTGAGTAACATCGACATACAGCCTCACAACTAGGCTATCGGTTTACCAGGACTGCTTAGAATCGTAAAATTTATCGTTGCATACTTTATGACTTATTGTTCTGCAGCTCTTTAATGATTCAACAGTTACCGGCCGTCGGCCCGGTGAAATACAACAATCACGAATGCACTGAAGCATTTATTTGTCATACTGAGATACTAGACGAGTTTGGTTTTGTATAAATTCACTTTCTATTGATTCTCCAAATGCATAAAGATGTGATTTGAATAGATTTCACCATTGACATTAAATATTGAAATTGATCGCCATATTAAGAATATTAAATTATTCTTGGTCTAAGTGTTTACCGGGATGTCCTTTTTATTCTTTGCATCTAGCATCTAACGAAAGATCGCTAATTTAAATGATTGATCTGCATAGATTGTGTAGTACATTATTTCTTACTTTTTAGAAACAAATTGAAAGAAAACATTAATTTAAACTGTTTTAAGTGAAAGTAGCCTCTCTTAATGTCACTCTTTGAACTAGGAGATCATCGGTCATCAAGAAGTCAATTGACAATATGAAGTGGTGACTCAGTCATCATTATGAGGTGTAAATGTGGATCGCTGCCTTCGCTACGCTAACTACCGTTAAAGGCATATTTGATCTTTTTCACGGTTTAGCCATAACGGGCAACGAATCAAGAATCTATAGCAAATAAAACCCATTTGGTGTTGCGGTTGAGACGTCGAATGCATCACCAAGGCTTCCGGGTTCGAACCCCGGGCAGTACAAACATTTGTGTGCATGAACAGTCTGTTTGTAATGGTCTTGGTTTTTACTATGTATAATATGTATGTATTTACAAAAAAAATGTTTCTAAGTATGTTTATCCGTTGTTTAGTACCCATAATACAGACTTCACGCTTAACTTGGGCCTAGATGATGCTGGCGCTGAATGTCAAAAAAAAACTTGCTGCTGTTTCAGAGTGTACCTCGATTTGAATAGTTTGGCCCACATTTACTTCAGTATAAACACAAGGGTGTTAGCAGTACGTGTACTTAAGTTGTATTGCAAAGATTTCTTCATGTATGCTATTTCTTCTATTCGTGTGTTTTTTTTTCTGATCTTTGAAATGTTAAATGAACATATTAAGTTCCTATAGTATAGAGCGACTATATCATCAATATAAACAAACATTACATTATAAAAATAAAACATGCACAATATCAGTGTATTTGTAATAATACATTTAGACAATTAATTGTATTGTTATTGAAGGAACGTTATTGCCCTAAATACCATTTTTAAACTACATAATAAAATGTTGGATGAAACGCAATTGTCATGAAATTAACATTGTTAAATGGTATTCGCCTTTTCAGAAATTAGAAAGCAGGACGAAATTTGTATTAATGTTTTAAACTTCCGTAAAGACTTTCGCAATTCTTCCATTTAGATTAGGAATCAGAAATCGCTATTTTGAAGTTTCAATGTTTTTTCATAAAAATAGGGTACCCAAGCTAGGTGCAACTAAGGTACCTTATAATTAAAGTAGCGTATTCTTATTAGCCAGCTGATAAGAAAAACATAATTATGCATGCGATTTTATTAAATTACCTTTTTTGTTTTTAAATTACCTTTAAATATAAATATACAATCTCCCAACTATATGGAGTCGTCGAGAGGCGGCCCTAATGCGTACGTTACCTAACCAACCAATTTGCAATGCGGTGCCAATTTGATTAGCATACTAGGAAGTCGTGACAAGAGCCCCTGGGCTTCTTGCAGACGGTCGACCTTCTGTAAAACCTTCGGATCTTTCATCCTTTGTCGACCTAAGTCCGACACACATACATTCCTAGTGTTATTGAATGGCCTTGAATTGTTCTTTTAGTCTCAGTACTCTTAAGATTTTGCTTCAAAATAATATAAATGAAGGTTTTAACACCTTACTGATAAATACCCGTACTTAATTTATGAACTTAAAATTTTTGTCATTTATTTAAAGTTGTTGAACTATTTGTAAATGAATCAGATATAAAAATATTTCCTTTGACTTAGAGTTTTTAAAGCATAATCTGAGTTAAATTATGTTCGTTGTTTAGTGTAAGCAACTTGTGTAAAATCACGTTATAATTTCCCAGTTCAATTAGTAACGGTGATTTTATATCAATTCATTTAAGTAACGCTGGTTTTGTCAAATAACTGTTGTTCACATATCTTTATCTTTAGCAATTTAGCAACATCCTGCCTATACATCCTTCAGCTTTGTTTATTTTTTGTCGTGTTTATTCAATTTCGTAGCTCTAGTTTTTTTGTTAATTTTTGGCATGTTGACATGACATGATAACAAACCATTCGGCATTCAAATTATTTGCTTGCCTTTTTTAAGTGTTTATTCGATATTCTTTAAAGATTAACTTGCATAATGTTAGCATTGGGTTAATTATCTTATATTATTCCGAAAGAATGAAAAGGCAGACATCCCTTTATGTAATAATATACCTTTTACTCGTACATTATACGGTGGCAAAAATTAATAAGCGTAGTAAGTTAGAAGTTCTTACTACGCATTCTTTATTTATTCTCATTGAAATACAATATTTCTCGATACAGTAAGTTTTTAATTAGTTTTAGCTAGTTTTGTTATTTTAGATAAAAAGGTTGAGTGTGTATCAACTTTAAAATTCAGTCAATGTACCTAAAAATTATATATCCCAGTTTAATCATGATTACTAAAAGAAACCGTTAAGCATTTTACAAGTATGATTTATAACGATCATAATAATTACCGTGTACATTTGGCCTCCGACACCGCTTACGCAATAAGAAAACTATTAAACCTGTTTATTTATTAAAGGTATTGTCATGTGTCGAAATTACTTGTAGGTAGCCCGAAGGTCGAAGATGACATCTTACGCTTCTACCAAGTAGTATTATTATGTAACGTGACACAGTTTAAATGAAAAACCCCATAGCAGTAGCTGATGCACAAAGCAATGCGATTTATGACTTTATTGGTTGTTATTTAAGCTCATATTGTAATGGTAGATGTTTACGACCTAACAGTGACGTGAATAAATGTGGTATAATTTTCCTCGAACAGTCATCTTCAAAGTGTAATATATCTAAGCGTACTGACAATTCAAGGAAAAAATAAATAATATATTAGAGGTCTAAACTCTTGTTTTACTACTAAAGTGTTTGACGTTTATTCTGAGACAGTTAAAATACTTTTAACACCATGATTGCGTATGTAAACTATTCTAATGAAGCGGCTCTTTCTCATCAATAAGTTTAAGGCTACCAATTCTAAAGAATTTGTTTTACAAAATGACGAACCATGTTATTGCTAATATCAAAAAATATAACCCATTTAAATACATTTTGTTCATTGTACGGTCTGTTTTGGCTCGGTCTATTAAACATTGAGTATCTAGTTTGTGTTATTTCGATACGCTTTACTGAAAATGTGTTTGGGAGGCAATATATAGGTAAATTCAAATAAATCGAGAAGTTTTTATGTACATAGATTAAAGTATTGACCAATGTATATATTAAACTAGCACATGACGGAATATACTTGTAAAAACACGATCACCAAAAATTTTTAAACTTGTTTGTCTAAAATCACAATAATAGTGACAGCAGACCAGAGACAATATTTTAGCATCTTAAATAAACTTTCGTTTTTCACTGTTTAGTTGGTCAAACTTTTCCTATGTAACCTTCGACATCGTTCGGTTTCTTGATTATTTTCCATACTCGAAATGAAAAGTGAAACTGTGGGAGTGACACGTTACGACACAAGAATATATTTGTATAATCGGTTACTGTTCATTATGAGGTACTTACTTGACTGACTCACATTTTGTAGGAAAGACAGTAATGGGAAATAGCCCTATACAAGAAAACATTATCAATGGTTACCAAATATTGTTTCGATTAGTGAAAATCCTTTGTTACAACGTGACATCAAATAATATTGATAATAATATTAATTTCAATTAAGATATGTTAGCCATTTAAGCTTAAGAAAGTCGTATCAGACTGGCTAAGGCCGCTTTCGTATGATGCCATAGAGAAGTTGCTGAAAGTACCTACTTAACTTATTATGTGGAATGATCCGATCCCAAGATACCGATATGGCAGGGCATAATAGATTAACAGGCTATAAATATGTTAAAATATTTATTAAAAATAATAAAATAGAAATGTTACTGCTGATGGAGCACCTAGTTTGAACACGCACGTGCACACACACACACAAACACACACGCATACACACCACGCGCGAGCATGCTTGCACGCACTTACACAAGTCCAATATAGGTGATAATTATATTATAGTCTTGCCTAAAATAAGTATATTAAATGTAGTAATTTAGTGTTGAGTGACAAAAATCGCGTATACGCAAGCCTTGATGTCACGTGTTAAAAGATTTACTACAGGACAGGCCTAGCCTAGTGTAGGAATCGTATAACGTAATTATAATAGGAAGCGTTTTCGGTACAACCTTAGCATATAAGCAGTTACCTATTGATTGTTGGCTGTGAAACTATTGTATTTATTGTGCTGAAGTTGTCTAATAAACTTATTTTATTATTTTTTTATTAGATATCATTATACTTTTCATCATCATCATCATCAACGATGGTCGCTTCAGCCCAATATGTGCACTGCTGAACGCAGGCCTCCCCTAATGATTTAAAATAGACAGATTCCTAGTAGTGGACCGATAATCCGAAAACTGACTACTTCTGTTGGCCGCAGATAGCCTTTACAGCTTCACCGGGCAATTGGCAGCGCAGATGGCTCTCAGCTTTTAGCGCAGATGGTTCTCAGCCTTAGCACAGTTGGCTCTCCGCCTTAAACGCAGTGGCTCAGCCTTAAGTCATCATGCATCATACATTTTTAATAATACCTATAAAATATCGAGTCATATATAGGTACTGGATATGTCTCGATAATTTTATATGTTGTTACCGTGTAGCCATAAAGTCCACTGCTGGACTATTTGGACCATAACTTATTCCACTATGTGTACAGTATCGTTAGATCCTCATTCGTAGTTAGGCAGGATGCACCACGACCTCATGGCGTTTACCCCAAAACGATATTAGATAATTTAAATTTTCTTAAAAATATGTATAGGAAAGTTTTATTTAGTAACTATTACTGTTATAAAAGTATGAAATTTAAAATGTAG
Organism: Leucinodes orbonalis; assembly: GCA_019425675.1. Lineage (NCBI taxonomy): Eukaryota > Metazoa > Arthropoda > Insecta > Lepidoptera > Crambidae > Leucinodes > Leucinodes orbonalis. The sequence goes on from PQWD01000206.1 coordinate 83,741, forward strand.
ATTTGTATAATATACTATTTCAAAATTGTATGAAGCATTTAAGGTCAGTGCCTGCACTGGGACGTTAAAGACTGATTTATACTAGTATAAATAATATATAAAAATATAATTGTAATACATTTATAAAATAGTAGTAATTAAATATAAATGGCTTTATTTGTATATGCTGCAAGCCCTTTATGAACGCATGCCATTGAAATATATGTTTTGGAAGACCATTAAGCATAACAGCATATTTGTTTACAGTGGAGAACCCGAATTTTGAACGAGGCTACTTCGGACCATGGAACATGTGCAAGAAGATGTTCTACAATTGGGAGAAATGTGGAGGCGACGTATCCAAGTTTCGACCATCTGGTGAGTTTATTCTCATTTACGAATATAACGTTTTATAAGGATGTACTTGTCACTGATATCGTAAATATATTATACGTACACCTGACCCGGATATTTCCATTCACCCTTTGACAGCCTGGATTCCAGGCAC
>PQWD01000207.1:8508-34788 GCA_019425675.1 Leucinodes orbonalis
AGGGAGATACGTATTAAAGCCATAGACAAAGACCACAGGGAACGGTAAAAATAGAGTTGCCGAGGTATGAGCCGTCACACGGCAGTGAACGTTAATTTCCATATTAAAACCGTCACAAAGGAAACAGATTTCAAAAACCGCACGAGATGGGTGTTGGGCGAAAGCCGCAGAGCTGATACGCCCGGTAATTGGATGCGGTATTATGGCTATCTAAAGATGTCAGAACGAGTTGAGAGAAGTTGTTGAATATTTTCTCAACTAACTTTTATCAAATTAACAATTCCTATAGTAGTCATTAAGCCATGAATAAAACACGAATTAAATATTTAGTTATGTTTTATTAGAAACTGACCGAAAATATCTGTTTAAGTTGATTATTGGAATAAATATGATAACTATTTAATTAAAGTGAATATTTCTGTTATATCAATGGACACTGGATGACAAATACCTCCTGCGATGACTTACCTACATGACTAAGATTTCAGAGCGTAACCAAAACGAAATGTTCACGGCCTAAATTTGCATTCTAAAAGTCAAACGAAACGTAACATAAAATACTCAATCCTTAGTTTTGTTGATTGCCAGTAGATTACAAAAACTTTATTATTGTATTTCTGCTATGTGTGAATTGTGTCCTATAAAAGCTAAAATAAAATATGTTGCTCTTGTAAATAAATTACTCAATGGAATAATCACAAAACGACGGAGAACATCACAAAATTATTAGCAGTGTGCCTACAATGCCTTTCCATGTGAACTGACTCGTGGCCGAGCCAGCCCGCATCCATTGAATACTCTTCCTGAATCCCGAGTACGAACAATATTGCGCTCAGATACGGCGGGGTATGATAATCGCGTCAAAACGCACGTGAAGTGGCGAAGGGGGGAGGAAGGGGGGACTAAGCCGGTGACGGCTTTAAAACGTACCCGATTATCCGACTGAGTGTACTCAGCTTCAAGAGGAGGTATGATTTATTATGGTCTGGTGGATGAATTAATTTTTTCGATACTGATATTTAAAAAACGATTGCCCGTATATCACGTCATAATAACAAACTAAGACGCTTTGGTTGGATTTTAATAAAAATAAATAATTGTCACAGTCAGAATTTATATCTTTACGTTATGCTTTACGATGTTAATATTCTGTAAAGTAGCAAAACTAAATGTGTTGTCTGAATTTGGGTATAGTCCCATTACATTACAACAACATAATATTTATTTTGAATTAGTTATGCGTGAGTATTTCTTAGTTAAACTTGAGTACGAACATGTTCAACACACTAGATATCTTTACAAACTCGTCACTCGATATGACAAACTTTAAAACAATCATTCTTCTTTTACACACAGGCAAAATATTAATACATGTTTATAAGTTAAGAATATGAATAGATATAAACTCATTTTAAGACAAGCCAATAATCGTAAAAGCCAAAGCATGATCTACTTATACAGAAAAATATATTCTAATACACGTTTCAGTCGTGCACCCAGTTGTTATTAATTTTAAAACCGGTGAACAGTTGAACGCAATGGCACATGATCGTTCATTCAAGCGACATTACATTCGCTCATTCGTTCTATTCCCGTCCGAAAAGCAAGCTATCTCCCGGAGATCTCTTTAGGAAATTGGCTGCGTTCAGCTTTCTGATCGAGTGCCCATGTTGATTAGCAGTAGCTGAAGAATTATTTCCTGGTTTGTATTTTGGCATTTAATCAAAATTCGTTGGTACGTTTTCGAGCATTTTCAAGTTAATAAAACGTTTTCCTAGTATATGCTATAAAAGCTATATTTAAAGAAATGTCATATAACATACTGACATCATTTAAACTTAATAGTGAACTATATGGCATCTTATTTCTACGGTTCATTGTTTGTATGTCACGGCAAGCGTAACATAGGACGAGACGGAGATGCAAATAGTTGCTAAGGGAGGGATCTGATGCGTGGCGCAAATTAAGGAAGAAACCTATGTTCAGTCTATGAAAGGCGAATGGTTAAAGGAGTTCAAACAATGCTTAGAACAACATATTTCATATGCAACAAATATTTATAGGCTTAATGATAATAACAATCACTGTTTCAATGTAGCTTAAAAGATATTATATATATATATATATAAATTATCGCAATGTAATATAAATATGTTCAATTAATTGTAAATCATTTTTTCCTCACATAAACCCACCTTAAACATATAATTTTTACATTTCACATAGTATCCACTCGACATAATTAATACTGCTAAGTAGAAAGCTTCAACGCCCTATCCTGACTAAAGCAATATTAAGTTAAATGCCATCGGAACGACGCTGATGTGATTAATTAACGGGCGTGTTATAATTATCACACACTCCCCTCGCGACTACTGCTAATTGTATGTGCTTTGCGTCACTAAATAAGTCGACACTGAAGTTTTAATCAAAGACACGTTAACATGCTGTCGCTGTGATTAAACAAGGTAAAACAAGTCTCCTGTAAATAACATAATATGTGACATTAGAAGTGTGCATACATCAACTGTAGTCAATATCCGTAATACAACAATAATTTAATTTTGAACAGATTTCACTATCATTATCTAAATTGTTTATAACTTCATTAGATCTCCTAAATACTTATATTGCTTAATTAATTTTAGTTAAATCTAGTACACATTCTAGTCTTCATGTAAACTAGCTAGAAGGTAATTTGTTTTAAACGCCTTTAAATGTATGCAAATAACAAGACCAAAAAAAACAGCTACAAAAAAATGACTTTTGCAAGTTGAAATCGGGACAGGATCATAAAATAAAATATACAATTTAAAGACTTCACAAAAAAAAATGCCAGAAAGAATATTTGCCAATCATCGTCGCAGATCACAATACTACCACTCAATAAGCCAAAATAAAAGGTGTACATTAATCAAATGAGAACATCTTACAAAAGGGGCGATGTAAATGAAAAATCGTTTATAAAATACCAGGTACTGTAGAGTGTGCGGCGCTCTCAGTGGGTGTTCTTTTTATTTTATTTCCTCCCTCTGAGCCTAATAATAATAAAAGCGTTATCGTATCGCGACACAATGCCGCGCAGTCGTTTACATTCCGTCAAAGCACGCCACATGGATGTCATAAGAAATACAACGACATTTCAGTAGGTCTATGTTTGAGAACTAAGTTTAGTTTAGTTAAGAGTTTAGCTTTTCTAATTGCATTAATAAATAAAGCAGTTGGAATAACGGAGTAATTTTGCGAATTTCCGAAATATATAAGAAAGTATCGTATTATGGGACTTAGCCTAATTTTACCCACTCGTGGTACATCCTGCTGAACAACAATTCAGAGACTCTGGCCATTCGCTAACATTCACTGCCACGCAATATTCCAGCGTAAGGAATAATAGTTCCTGACCCTCAAACATATGGAGGCATTCCTCTACATATGCCTAGTCCAACAGTGTCAGTAACAGTCCTTAAATCATTCCATAGATAACCTACTTCTTAATAACGCATTAACAATATACGAAATATAGATCGCAATGAATTAAAATTCAATTTTATTGCTCTGGGCCCAAAAAAAACATGAAAAATGTATGCAGACAAAAAGGCGTTCGAATCTTTGTTATTATCAATACGCCATACATTTACATCAGAATATATTTTTGTGATATTTTGAGCATATAGCTTTAGTTAACGATGATATCATATCCATAGGTAACGTAGCTCCAAGATTTTCCCATTGAACGCGGTTGTCGCGGTTTCTTTGTCATCGCGAGCAATAAAGTATGCGCTACGAGACGTTACGATGGAGCTATACCGCTACGCCGTAGGTAGCTACGCAGCCACGTAGTATTTTCAGTCAGAGTAAATCGAGAATACGACTTACTTCGGAACTTTTGAATAAAATTATATAAAAATCAATCAGCCTATAAAGTAACACTCCATTGTATTTGTATAAATAGTGGATAGCACTGAAATGGCTATCGTCCCGTCAAATAAGAGTGATATGCACTTTTATGTTCGGGATGAGGGCTGTAGCTAGTAAAAAACCGGGTACAAGAGACCTAGCATCTGTTGCCTCGGGTGACGAGCGCAATGTGGCATTGATGGAGTCTATCTGTTGTTAATTTTGCTTTAATGCGACTCTGATATGGTCGGACATATGTATCACTTACTCTTGGAGCGTCCTGTACACTTTATAACCTGAAAAAATGTCCTTCAAATACGAGAGTATCAAACCTATTTTAAAGCAGAAAAAATATTACAAAATTTAATATATAGTTATATAATTCTACAGATTTGCTTACGAAAAGTAAGATAGATTAAATTTCGGCTGTTTGCATAGGCACCGCTGCAGACAGGTGATCCCCAAAGCAAACGCAAGAATCCGCTCCGCACGACGTTTGCTCATTAGATTTAGGGGATTAGTCTTGCCTACTCAGACTGTGGAACTTAATTACAGACCACGGGAATGCTTGGTTGCACATCCCTATTGTAATCGAGTGCGATCTGGAATATGTACTTTTGGAGACTAAGGCCCAAATTCTAGAACGGGACTAGAGTTGATCTTCATTTAAGTAGAGTGAGAAATGGATAGCGCTCGATACGATAAATAGCACCATCTGTTTCTAACTCAATTTAAGTAAAGATCATCATTGAGTCTCGTTTCAGATTACGTGCCTTCGTGTATGAATGCTCTTATGAAAGCTGAGTAATAATATTGGTGGTTTTATTATTACTGAAAATGTGGCAGCACGGGTAATCATGGAATCATTACTTTATTTTGACGACCCATTTGGTGTGATGGTTGAGATGTCCGCTAAACCAAGGGTTCCGGGTTCGATTCCCGGGTCATATAAGTATGTTTATCCGTTGTTTAGTTTCCATATTACAGGCTAATGCTTAGTTTCGGGCTGGATGGCGCTGTGTGACTATTAGTGCATATTTATTTATGGGGAATTCTATCGAGCGAGTCCTTAGTCAAACACGCGATATGGCTGTAATTTTATGATAAATGGTAGTAAACAGTAAATAAATCTGTAGGCATATGCAGTGCACGTACTCGTAGTACAGCGATAAAGTCAGTTAAGCTGTGACTACACGTCGGCTGCGTCCATAGACAATGAGGTTTTGTCTATGGCGGGGCATTGTCGCCGGTGCATTGGAAAATTTCATGTAACTGCATAACGTGCACAATGTCCACCATTCTAGTTGTTGTTCAGCTTTGATTGACAAAAAAGTCATCATCATCAGCTCATTAAACGTCCCCACCAAGAGGCACGAGCCTACCCGTATAGGGTGTTTAGGCCTTAGTCGTCCACTCGGGCCCAGTGCGGATTGGCTGACTTCAATATTTGTAACTCACTGCAGTGTTTGTATGGAAAAAAATAATGATCAATATCTTTGAAACTGTGCATAGTTTCTCCGTCACAAATTCAGGTTATCATTTTGGTCACTTAAATTTGATTGTATTTCAAAGCCCGTAGACCACCAGGCAGTAGAGCACCATGGATCTCACATGTGTCTAGACAGCTTAAAATCAGACATTCCGAAAATTCAGTTTTTGATTGATATCTCGTAAGCCCTTGACCAGCGAAAAGTGCTTTTTCAAGTTGGCAGGACACGTTCTCGTTCGATTATATTAGGTTCTGTAGCGTCACAAATTTTGAAATAAGGATGTTTGGCCGTCACATAAAATGATCTATTGACCTACATAAATGAAAGCTAATTGAAGATTTGGACGACAAAAAAGTACATTCTTCTAAAAGGCCTGTAACGCATTTCCGGGTCCTCAGGTCTTGCAAATGTTCATGGGCGGCGGTGTCACTTACTATCAAGTTAACTGTAAGCTCGTTTGCCTTCTGTTCAATAAAAAAAAGAGTATTCAACACGTATTAAACGGAAAACCATAGATGTCGAAAAAAATATTATACAATTGGTGTCAATACATACCACTGACATTCAGCGCCATCTAGGCCAATTAAAGGGTCGAGCTTGAAGTATGGTTACTAAACATGGGTAAACATACTCATATACTACCTACTAGCATCGATGATTTTTTATTCTTAAGAGTGGTACTTAAACTATTAATTATTTTTTATCATTGCGTTAGATAAGATAAACTTTTTATATTGTTGATTCTTGAAGTTGTTTGTCAAGTTTTGCAGGATATATTCACTTGGCTTAGGGGATATACGTTTTCTCCTCACAGTGACGTTAGAAGTAGTAGGGACAGACTTAATCTGGTTTTTATGGTCACATGATTTGCATTTCCAGTTTCTCTTTATGTCTTTATCTTTTAGTCTATGTAATTTCTCAGAGCATCCAGCACAGTCAAATTCAAAATGTTCTTTACATAGTGAGCATACTATCGTACTTTTGACGTCTACTTTGTTATTACATATCTTACATGTGACGAGTAGTGACACCCTGTGATCAATGTTGGTACTTTTCTGATTATGTTTCGACATATTTATTGGGGTTTTCAATTAACTCACAACATACAAATTGATCTTGTGCTGTTTAGCCAGATGGAATTACTTTGTTTTGTGTGTAGTGCGTCCTCTAGTGACTAATAGAAGAACTTAATCGGTAATGTTGTGATCAGCTAATAGAATCGCTCTTTAGTAATTTCATACCTATTCACTGATGGCATGACTAGATGATAAATCATTTAATATTGACTAATTGAACGTGTGACTAATTGAAGAAGAAGAGAAATTCTTGGGTGCTTCTTTCTCAACAGGCCAAAACGCCGGAGCGCTTTTTTCCAAGTATCAAACTTCGGTATTTTAAATGTATTGTTTGTATGTTTTTTGACGTTCATAAGAGCTTTTTGTCAGCCTAATCTGATTAAATGAATTTTGACTTTAAAGAATAATATGTTTTGTTTAATATAGAGTGCAATAAGTTGTAGACGATTTCCCTGAGAACTTTAACATTACCACTACACCTGTGCCATATACATACACGTCAGCATAAGCTGAAACAGGGCCCTTTTGACCACAAAATTTTAATTCATGTTATATGTTCTTACTTTTTTATTTCTCTTTTTAATTGTTTTATTGTATTGGCCTTGTTATGTCATTGTAAATTTTTGTGGTGAAATAAATATTTTTTCTTTCTTTCCATATCACTTCCACTTTATTCATACGTTATTCCAGAATCCAAGACCGTAATAAGCGGACATGCCTTTTTACTTTTACGCGCGCGCTTACGGGAGTATCCCGTTTCCCGACGTCTCGACACGCAAACTCACTCACTGTGCCTGCATTTTAATAGGCCGCAATACAAGGCCTGCCTTAATCCGCTAATGGATTGAATATAGGCATAAATGCAGTTCTGAATGACGTACTTTTTAAGAAAAAATTCAACAAATGAGTTATCAAGTAAGCAGATTTAACAAAGCTTCCGAGCGAGGGTAATTCCTTAAGTCACACTGATTTTCAAACTGAAAATGGGATTTCATCTACAAAAAATCAAGTGATCTATTACACATTTCTAAAATGTTACTGTGATATAATAATAAATAATAAAATATATACTGACATACACACAGTGCCATCTAATCGCAAAATAAGCATTTAACCTGTAACATGGATATTGGATACTAAACAATGGATAAACACACTTAAATACGTTTTTTATATAAACACTATACACATAGAAAACACCCAGACCCATACAAACAGACATGTTCATGCACACAAATTGTACTGCCCGGGGATCAAAACCGGAATCTTGACCTGACTTCGCTACCATTACACAAGGGTCATCAAATTTATTTTACAACTACCTAAGTGCAAATAGTATTCCAAAATTGTTATGACATTATCAAACCGACAAAATAGGGTTTCAAACCAAAACCAAATGCACATATAATTAATTAGGTTATAGATTCATAATTGAAATAATGAATGATTTATGTATCAAAAATCATTCTTTCGTTTCTATTTATGGGTCCGCCTTGACTGGACAACTGTTAAAAGTGTCTATCTCTAAGTATTGCCTACAATCTGTACGATATGCGGTTTCATACAATTTTCCAACGCAAAGGCTACAATGGTCGCCGCTGGTCGCCATAGACAAAGCCTGATTGTCTACCGTGGCGACGACATGTGGACATGGCTTTACAATTCAATTTTATACTGGTCATAAAGTACTTAATTTTTTTCATACAACAATAATAAATAGATCAGTCACGTTAGTTAATCATACGAATAACAAATAAATATCTAGCCCAAAACTAAGCATTTAGCCTGTAATGTGAATACTAAACAACTGATAAACAAACTCCTCTATTATTTTTTTGTAAATACATACAATTTATACATAAAAACACCCAGACCATTCGAACAACCAAACAGACATGTTCACTCACACAAATATTTATACATACTGCACGGCGATCGAACCCGGAACCCTTGGTGTAATAGTCGACAATTAAACCATAATATACCAGATAGTTCATCAAATAAATAAGGTGAGCCAACTGACCCGCCCTTTTTTATGACAAAAAAAATCACAAAAGTCATACATTTCTAGAACATTGATTTAACGGTTTTTGAATGCATTTCGCATCGATTTTTCTAATTTTTTTTATTCTGTGTTAAATAATAATTCTATTAAAAGTTATAATATTTTCCCTCTGAAACATGTATTTTACTGTAATTCTTTTTCGAAACAACAATGTTGCCATGAGCCAAAACGACAGACCATGTTCAAATACAATGCAAAATCGATTTGAATACAGGGTACAAACTGGTGAATACCCTTCCGCTCTGAAGTACGCCCTGTCACTGTGCGAGCTGTATTGTTCAACTAGGCTGTGACACCTACATGGGAAGGGCTTTAATTCTGAATTTCGACAAACACTATTTCGACAGCACACTACTTCGACAAATCACATGTTCGACAGCACACTACTTTGACAAATCACATGTTCGACAACAGACTAGTTCGATAAAACATACGTTCGATAAGTTGAATCTTGCTTAGTAATGTAGTGACCATCTACTAAGATAGATTTCGGTGGCTACATCTAGAAGTACCTACTCACTATTAGTAATCCTATTTCTTCCACTTTAGCATCAAGGATGTCCGGTTCGATCCCCAGTCAGTACAAACATTTGTGTGCATGAACATGTCTGTTTGGTCTGGGTGTTTCTATGTATAATATGTATGTATTTACAAAAAACGAATATATCAGTATGTTATCAGACTTATCAGTTCTTTAATACCCTAATAGGGATGTCATGCTTAACTTGGGGCTAAATGGCGTTGTGTGACTGACATTGGATATTTATTAAAAATAGATGTTCTTGAATTATTCCTTAACCCTTTAACCTCCGCTGATGGACATATCCAACAAAAACAAAAAGTTTTCTATTGTGTCAGGAATAAGGGCGGTTAAAAGATTAAGTAGTTTATCCCATACCGGTAAGCTGGTATGCTAAAGTACCTGGTCCGATACGAATCTTTAAACGTAATTATAGACTGTATGTCAGCTTAATATCAATAATAGCACCACAGGTTTCCCAATACAGGAGATGGGGTAAGCCGCGTTTAAAGTGCGACAAATGTAAGCTCAACGAGCATACACTGGCTACCAGTTTACGCTCTGTGAGACGAGTCAAGACGCACGAATATTAGAAGAAATTACCGTTTTTTCCAAAATGCCATCCTGTGCAATTGTAACATGCCATCATCGCAATAAATCAGTAAATTTACCAAGAAATATAATAAATTTTCACAGGTAAGAACCGAAAAGAAATTGCGACACTGGGACTGCCTATAAACTTGGCGGTTTGTCCAGTCTAATGTATATTCTGATGTCTGTGAATAGCACAAACAGTTTCATCGCAATCCCTCCATTTGTTTTTGCTCGTAAAACACGCAAAGCAAAATACATAGTTTTGTCTTCCTTGTTATACATTCACAGTGTTTTTTCAGGATCTATTCTTTGTATAGATATGACATCATTTACAATTTCATAATACGATATTAAAAAGCCTACTTACTGCCATAATATAAATTATATAACCGTTACGGATTTCATAATAGCATTTGAAAATACATCTCCAACCCAGTCATCGTCGTTATTCCAAATGTTGACCATAGTGACACCAACCATAAATCATAGAACAGTTAGTGCCACTGGCCAGCTGGGGAGAAATAATGATTGTCTTAGACGCATTAGATTAATTTGTTGAACGTCTGCGGGAGACTTGGAATCACGTTATTTGGCCCCACAAAGGACGAAGGGACGGATTAAGATTTACTCCAGATATTTGGAGATAAGATTTATATTCAACTTTGTACTTTCTATTGTTTCAGCACGTTCATTGTGATTATGGTACTTAAATGTTCATGCAAAGGTTTATGATAAGTGCATTCCTAAATATTAGGTATAACTTATCTATCTTTATTGAAATAAAAACATGATCCCTATTTTCCTTGAGCACGACGATCATCCGAATACTGAAAAAAGGTATCCTTTCTTTACAACCTATTGCATTGCATTGCAAGGCATAAAGCACCAGATATCCCGGTGCTCCGCTTTCCTCATAAGTATAGGCTCTTTAAACTTAAAACAAATTAGCGGAGAGCAGCAAGAACCTACAACACATTATTTTAGAAGCTATTTTAACAATACTATCACTCTCACTACTTCGATGTGATTTTACTAAAATCTCTAGTTTATCTATCAATATGCTCTCTATTTAGTAAGAACCAGGGAAACCATACATACAAAATGCCTACCGTTGCAAAATTAAATTTCAAACAAACGTAACGCAACCATCAAAAAGTACTAAGCCATATTTAATTACAAACCATCCAATGCTACACAATACTTATGCCGAGTCGCATTACAAATGAAAAAGCAATAATGCTTACTTGTTGATACCCTCCCCCACAAGAAAATAATCAACCCTTCCAAAACTCGTCGCCAAGAATTTATTGCGCAGCCATAAATATTAAAAAGTTGCCGCATAAATCTCTGGTTTTATTAATAACGGCTGCAAAGAGGTAAGTTGTAAGACGTCATGTGCACAGCCAATATTGCTTCTTTGCGCGCTTTGATAAATCAAACGGAATTTATGGACGCGAGATACCTACTTCGCTTATTAAACAGCGTTTATTTGGTTTTCATATGTTCTTTTGAAGGAGTTTATCGAATAAAATGGCAAGGATTTAGCCTTCTAGACCTCAAGTCAAGAAAGTTAGATTTTAGAAGTAGCCATTTCTAGTGTTATGCTATTTAAGTGTCTATTTATGAAATGAACAAACTAAACTTGTAAGTTTATTTCATTGCAAATGCTCAATATACTAAATTCATTACTACTTATTTAAACTTTTCTGAAATCAATGTTTCATTCTCTATATATTTGTCTATGTAATCTTAATTTTAATGAGTTACTTTGAGCTTGAATTTATTAAATCATGAATAATGTTGAGTAATATTTATATTTTACATACTTCATTATACATCTATCATATTACTTACATACCATAAATATATACAACGTATGTTATGATGGAGGCAAATCTGTCTACTAAGATCTGATCTACCAACCCTCTCTCCTAACTTATACTATAGCAAGTACGAAACAACGCAAGGTCAAACAAAAAACGCGATGGCTATACTTTCTAAACAGGTATGAATTATGAAAGGATGACAAGGAATCGGGGAGATCGCTAATAAGCGAAACGCGAGCCGCCAAACAAAAATCCAATCCCTGAACGAACCACAAAAGGGGCCATTAGCGGAAACTTCCAAACGTCCGAGAAACGGTGTGCCACAGTACTTGTTAAAGCAGTAGCTGAACTCAAACATTGGAATGAAAAGCATTTTCATGTTATTTGCTCGAAGGCTATCGCTGAATAACAATAGAAAATCTATAGACTGTTATCGCAAGCGAGTCTTTAAACACATTACAAGTATATTGTGTTGACTTTATTGGTACAGTTTTTACTAGGTGATAGACTCGATATTATTCAATAAACTATTAAATAACGCGACATTGGTTACCGTTCTATTTTCATGCACTGTGGTTGCGACAAATCTCCATGGAAATCAGCAGAAGGCACTTTTGATTAATTAGCGCCATTCTTTTCTCGAGACGACAGGAAGCGTCGCCATTAATTCACAGAAAACAATATGGCCGCACCGGTTTATATTAGGACATATCCGGTTGCTTGGTTAAGATGGAGGGATTTTTTATGTTTTACTTTGGGATTTGGATTTAATCCGGACTCATGACTATTAATAACTAGGGGTGTTTTGTCGACATTTTTAAAATAGATATAAAAACAATTTGTAGGCCACGTAAGGGTACGTAAGTCGGTTTTAAACCTGAGTACATTTATCAGACCCTTCCCAATAAGACTGTATGAAATGTATTCATTTAAAATCTGCGTGCCTATAGCATCTTGCTTTTTAGGTTAACATATTCAGAATAATATACCATCGAAATCAAAGGCATCACCCCACGCTACGATAGAAATTAATGGATGATGGCTCACGGCATGACGTAGATTAAAGCTCGTCCACAAGTTTTATTTGTTTAAAAAGATCCAGCGCGGCTGCCAATAAGGGAGGGAGTCGCGACGTCACCCACCCCTAATTAATACCCTCACCGGATCCGATTCGTTATTGCCTAATTGTTTTTGAAACAACAGTTTTAATTTTTCGCTTGTTGTAGCGGCATGAATACTTGAAGTTTGGTGCCTTTAGAATGGGGGCTACCGTTTTCTTGCTCACCAGGTGGCGCTTCTGTAAAGTAAGTTCTAGAGGCTTACTTAAAATATTGTCTTGCAATAACAAGTATCATGTATGTGTAATGAAAAACAGTTATTCTAGTATAATAACTTCTGAAATAACCTTATAATTTCTATTTACATAATTTTCCCTTATTAAATAGCATGACTTTTCGTAATTCAGACTTTAAATCTATCAAATTTATCGCCAAATAATCCATAATTGCAATAATTCCATGGAGGAGATCACTTTTCAGCCGGAAAAAAAAATAGTTTTCGTCACAAAAACCGATGAAATCTATGTAAATTGAATGTTTTAGGACCTCACGCGACACTAGCGCCTCCTGGTGGCAAATTCATTCGCGGTAGCCCCCATTCCTCGATAAGTGTTACATATTATATTATCTGTGGTGTTACCTAAACGTTTTTCGGTCAATTTTATTGTAATGGTATGACAATATCGGCACAGAACCCTCCAGAATTTTTCTTTACCTGACACCTACGTGACACGCACGTGCATTCTTCCGACCTCCCTTTTAGAGCAAGTTTTTGTTTTATCTGTATCTGGGTTTTCTTCTATATATGTTTATAATCAAAAAGTGTTTGAGTTACCCACGCAATCGGCCTTATGGTATACGGCTTCAGGTAAAAAGTCATACAATTTTATTTAAACAAATATGTTTATTATAATCTAATCCGCATCTATAATACTCGAAGGGGTAACGCTGCCAGTATTTTCGGAACCTTGCCGAAAGGGACTTCTTTTAATTATATTTTTTAGTTTTAATTATTTATTTTTAAGTGTTTAGGGTGTAATATATTTTAGTTACCGAATAATGTAATGTAATAGTTAATATATAATATCTTTGAGTATTTATGATTAATAACAATAATTAAAAGTACAACATACTCGAAGGTTATTTACTTCGAGATAATTTCAGCACTCGCAAAAAAAATATTAAAATCCTGTCCTAACAAAATCGTAAAAACGAAAATCAATAATGCCAACATAATAATAATATCGAACACCTCTTGGTGAATACAAAAAGAATGATGAAGCACAGCAATTACCCTGTCAATGCAATCACACGCACGTAGGTGGTGCAACGGGAATTATTGAATCAAATTACATGCCCAGAACAATACCGCTAAACAGGAGGGGTGATGGTCCCTCGTGCAATAATGATATTAACACGTAACCTCGTATTAACCGACCGCAGTGCAACACTAGTTTTGTAGAGACCTATGCTACGCTTATTTTTACAAAATTATTACCACAGTTCTACGCGCTATGTGCCCTGCCTACTATTACTACTACTCGGCTGTGCTACTACTCGGATGACCTGGTTAAGATGGCGGGTAGCAGATGGATGTCAACTGCCAGAGATAGGCCAGCGTGGAAATCATTAGAGGGGCCTTTGTTCAGCAGTGGACATATTAGGCTGTTATGATAATGAGCAATTACTACCACAAATACTCTCTAGTATCTCAATCTTGTATAAGTTTTTGTGAATGTGCCAAACAAAATAAACCCAAACAAATACAATAGAAGCTTAATAAGCAGAACTTAGAAAGACGGCAACATTTTATGGACGCATATTTGGTATCAGCGGTATCTCTAAAAGTCGCAGAAAGAAAATGCATATAGATACATTTGTAGTTGTGTGTCAAAGGTTGTGTGTGAAGTCGTCCAATCCGCACTGGGCCCGCGTGGACGACTAAGGCCTAATCACCCTAGACGGGTAGGCTCGTGCCCCTCGGTGGGGACATTTGAACATACATAAGTAATACATTTTCGAACTATAACTTCTTTATGTTCTCCTGGTACTGCTTATTTATGAATTTGATAAACAAACGAAATTGTTCGGATTTTTGTTGCAACTGTTTTTCTTTATTTTAATTAAAGTTTTATAATGTTTGATAAGTTATATAAATTACTCTTAATATCTTATCCTCACTAATCCCACCCACTGGCAGTGTGACGCCCCAAAGGGGACAGTCACGTGACCGCTAAATGTCACAGACGTTGTAATTCCCACAGAGTGCGCAATTCGCCCCGGCTCGAACGCGACCGAATTTGACAAATGTCAAACGTAACGAACGACATCGAATCCATTACGCCATTTAAAAAGTAATGACTCTAAAAAAATAATATCTACTCGTATAGAATAGTATCAGCGACTACACATAAATAGCCTTCAAAATAAAAACGTTTAGTTGAACTGGCAATTGAAGATATAGGTATGTGATGATGGGTATTATTTTATACGATAAATATAAGTTTATAAGGACCTATATAAAGCTGTCGAAAAAATTTGTATGTTTCAACCAATGATGTTCTGTATATAGTATAAAGGCAGATACGCCACCCGTGCCTAGGTCGACGATCCGCCAGAGAGAATACAGATGTAGGATCTTTCTTTAGATAAACGTACTCTCATTCAAAATATGTGTATGTGTGCTGTCGCATTTTACATCATTGGTTTCAACTATGTTTACATCTTGAGCAGACAGTCCTCCAATCAGGAAATGACTATGAGCACTAAAAAATCGCCAATATATCGTAGAAAACCAAGAATCAATTAAACGCTAATTGATAAGGGGAGCTATGGACTCAGCAACAATGTGCCGGCCTTATCGGAGATTCAAAAGACACGGCCTCACCATGACCAAAACCCCCTTTCCCCTATATATATTTCTTTTTCGTCTCCTATTTATAACTACGCTAATTCAGCCGTTACTCTTCTTACTGCGATATCTCGTAAGATATTCATTTAAGTTGAATCCCACCAAAAACATTCTGTAAAAAATCTAGCCAAGTCTCGATGGAGCTGCTTGATTATCTCTAAAAAGTAATTAAATCAAGATAAAGACGTGCCAAGTCTAAGGTTCCTTACTGCAATTAATTAATTATTATGGTTGATGTTGTGTGACTTGGCCGTTGAAGAGTACATACATAAGGATACAAAACTAGGTGCTTCATGACACCATTACACCAATCTACCCATTGACGGTACAAATTTGCCACTTAGAAAACGGTGATTCAATAGCCCATCGATTGTAGGCTTGATAAAGCCACTAACGTATAAAGAATGTTCAACGGCCAAGTCACACAACATTAACCATAATAATTAATTAATTGCAGTAAGGAACCTTAGACTTGGCACGTCTTTATCTTGATTTCATTACTTTTTAGAGATAATCAAGCAGCTCCATCGAGACTTGGCTAGATTTTTTACAGAATGTTTTTGGTGGGATTTTACTTCTTTTTGTAGAAACTTGAAAGGAATATTAGACGACCCATTGGGTGTAATGGTTGAAACGTCGGCTACTACACCAAGGGTTCCGGGTTCGATCCCCGGGCAGTACCTACAAATATTTGTGTGCACCAACATGTCTGTTTGTATTGGTCTAGCGCGCTCGACTTGGCGGGGGCACTACCGTGCCCCCGATTTTTGACATCGGATGAAGCGGCCCACCATGTTAAATATATATTGTTTAAAGGCGGTATGTCAATCTCTTATAGTTTGGTTGGGCTCTTTTGTTATCTAAGCAGGGTCACCAGGTACTCCAGATCTTCGATTATCCAAGTTATTATAGTTTTCCCTTTATGTAACCATTAAACCCTGACTCTGTACCAAATTTCAGCTCTGTGAGTTATGGGAAGTACTAGTTCTATTTTGATGATTTTGTTATCTAAGCAGGGTCACCAGGTACTCCAGATCTACGATTTTCGAAGTTTTCATAGTTTTCCCTTTATGTAACCATTAAACCCTAACTCTGTACCGAATTTCAGCTTTCTGAGTTAATGGGAAGTACTAGTTCTATTTTGATGATCATGAGTAAGTGAGTGAGTGTCTGTCGAAAATGCGAAACTTTGCTTTCGCTTAACGTCGGAACTAAATGACCTACAGACTTGAAATTTTGGATTTAAAGTAAGTTATTATATCTTACTAGATGACGAAAATTTCAGCGCTCTGGTATTATCCAAAGGTTCTCAAATCGGGGCCTGAAAATGCGGCGAAATGGATCCTCAAAGGATGGTACGGCAGTGTTTGCTTCGCGCTCGACTTGGCGGGGGCACTGCCGTGCCCCCAGATGATGTAAAGGGCAATTTCGTTTAAAATGAATTACTTGTGATTAATAAAGTATTTATTTGGATAAGGATTAATATCATATTTATGAAAATACCTTCGCAAATGAAGAATTATTTAAAAAAATTTTCATCGTAAAATATGTTATAGGGAACTAACCTAGGGAAGATAGACATATGCTGTCGCGGACTTTTTTGTAGACCTTTAAAAGGGGAGCAATACTCTCATACATGACTTTTGCGGAACTTTAACCGTTTACGCAGCGTACGCAGCGGAAGCTCCAAGTATGAAAAAACCCCGGATTTTGAAACATTCTTCATTGCTGCTCTGCTTCTATTGCTTGTAGCGTGATTATATATAGCCTATAGCCTTCCTCGATAAATGAGCTATCTAACATTGATGGAATTTTTCAAGTCGGACCAGTAGTTCCTGAGATTAGCGCGTTCAAACAAACAATCAAACAAACAAACTCTTCAGCTTTATAATATTAGTATAGATTATAAAGAGGAAAGATCAGTATTTTTTTGTGTATGTTTGTTAATAATAAACTCAAAAACTACTGTACTGATTTCAAAAAATATTCCACCATTCCGAAACTACAGGCACCCTGAGTAACATTGGCTATATTTATTGCTAAAAAATAATAATAATAATAAAAATTCTTTATTGGAACTCATTAAATTAACATAAACAATAAAGTGTTCGATAATCCCGTATTATTATAAGAACTGTGTTACAGTCACTAACGCCACCTCCAGAATTTGAGGTGTACGTTCCTTAAAGAAATAAAATCTAGATTAACAAACATGCCAATTAAAGTAAATACCTAGTAAGAACAATATTGTGCATGTGTGTGTTGTGTGGTGTGTGTGTGAGTATGTTGTTGATTGGGTTTATGAAATGTGTTTGTGTGTGAGCGTGTGTGTAATTTATGCTTTTCTGTCTTCATAATATATATGCCTTAAGTTTAATTTGTGTTGAAAATAAATCTTATTTAAAAATAAATAGAAATAAGAATAATAAGAGTATTAAAGACAACTTTTATAAACTCCTCGGTACCTTCATATAACAGAGCCTTGAGCCAGCTGGGACACGGATTTTGCATTCGCGGGAAGTCAATGGGAATATCGACAAATCCTTGTTGATTTTGTTGTAGATAGTGGGAGCCATGAAGTCAAAGTGTCTTCGTGTTACAGTAAGTCTACACAACTGAGTCTTACATACTAAGTCACTTCGACGTTTATTAACACAATGGTAGGATCTATGGTAACTGGGAATGTTTCCGCAATGTAGTTTGAAGGATATACAAATTGTCTTACATTTAATACATCAGTGATTGCGTAAAGTTCTGGGTGGAAAAAAGGATAGGTTTAGATATCATTACCTTAAGTATCGCTCTTTGTGCCCTTTCTAAGCGCAATAAGTGTGACTCCGCTGAACCTCCCCACACAGTTATGCAGTATGTTAAGACTGACTGCCCCAATGCATAGTAAATACTCTTCAGGGTTATTAAAATCATAAGGTGTCTTAGATTTTTAAAAACATATATTAACTTCCTAACCCGGTTTATAGTGACTTTAATGTGTTCGTGCCAAGACAGTGTACTATCAATCCAAATACCGAGATATTTTATACATGAAGACCTCGTGACCTCATAACAGTCACAATCCAAGCAGATATTAGGATGCATTATGTGGGCTGTAAGAGTTAAAGACGGTGGTAACGAAGGAGTATTTGCTGCAAAAGTTATAAAATGAGTTTTAGAGATATTTAAAGTGAGAAGGTTTGAACGAAGCCAGTTCATAACAAAATGTAGGGCAATTTCAGCGTTCATGCGAGTCGCCTCCCAACTCTTCCCATACACTAAAAGGGCAGTATCGTCCGCATAGGTAAATATCTTACAGTATGGTAGAACAAGCTTACAAAGGTCATTTATATAAATAAGAAATAGGGTAGGTCCAAGGACGCTACCCTGAGGGACTCCAAAACTAAGTTTCTCCTCTCGGCTAATAAAATCGTCAATTTTTACACTTTGAGATCGATTGACCAGATAACTTTCAAATACATCATAAGCGATTCCTCGGATACCAATTTGCAACAGTTTGTTTAGTAATAGAGGGATGGAGACAGTATCAAAGGCTTTCGAGAGATCTAAGAATATCCCGATAGTCTTGAGTTTTGAGTCTAAGTTCCTTACGATTGAACCTGTCATGTCCAATATAGCATCTTCAGTCGATTTACCTTTCACAAAACCATACTGATTTTTAGCAATGATGTTATTGGTGTCAAGAAAACTAATAAGTCTTCTGTTAAGAATCTTCTCTAAAATCTTCGAAAGCGTAGTCAAGACAGAGATAGGTCTATAGTTAGTGACGTTGCCTCCATCCCCGTTTTTGTAGATAGGATGAACTAAAGCTTTTTTAAAAGCCGAAGGGAAAACACCTGCTGAGAGACACATGTTGAAAACCTCTACAAGAATTGGGATTAATACTCTTTTGCGGATTTAAGAATGGCAGTAGGTATGCCATCCATCCAGTCGCGTGAAGTGGTTTCAAAATGTTGATGATAGACTCAATCTCCTGATAATCCGTACTAAGCATGCACATAGAATTTAAAGAGGTGGAGAAGTTAGACTGGCCAGATGTATCATCCACTGAAACAGGAATTTTTTGGGCTAAGTCCTTACCAACATTCGCAAAATAGCTATTAATATCATCAGTGGTACAAGATGGGTTGATTGAATCCGAAATTAGCTGACTAGCGCTTTTCGAAGACTTTTTTAAATTCCCTATGGTCTTAATTAATTTCCAGGTTGCTTTTGGATTTTTATCAACGGTTTCGAATTTTTTTTGCTCGTATTCTCTTTTTACTTTTTTAATAAGGTTAGTAACAAAATTTTTATATCTTTTATAAGTCAAAATTGTATTCAAGTTGTCTGGATCCTTTTTACTTTTTTCTAACAATCTGTCACGGTTACGGAGGCATCTTAGTAAACCTGGTGTGATCCATGGCTTGAGTATTCTTTTTCTACATGGAACATACACATTGTGAGTGTGTTTACAAACGACATCGGCAATTTTATCCACAAGAAGAGAAATTGACTGATCAGGGTCGCTACATGTCCGAATAGAGGTAAAGTCAGTATTTTGTAATTTAAGTGTACAAGAGTTCAGGTTAAAAGTTTTAGATAAACGTTTATCATTTCTTAATTTGGTTTGTTTTAGTTTACAGCTAAGGATAATAGGAGCGTGATCAGTTATGAACGATGTTAAAACCAAGGTAACTGCTGAAGATTTAGTTCTTAATATCACGTGGTCCAGGCAGTTATCATTTCTAGTTGGGATAACATGGACCGGTAATAAACCATGCATAGCAATAGTATTTAAGTAGGACTCTGAATCGGAGTCATAGGTAGTGGGCATGATATTTATATTTATGTCACCAATAACGGAAACGTTTTGAAAATTATTAAGAGATCTGAAATGGAATCCAGTGATTCAATAAAATTGTCAATGGTTTATAAAATGGAGGACGGTACATTGCTAGAATTGCAAATTTATTTAATACTTTTATCAAAAGGCAGCTGGCACCATGAAATTGGGGGATGACACAGGTATGAGATAGGTTATCTCTTATATAAACGACGACTCCATCATTTTGGTTTACATAATTTGAAGCGTAAGACGTAAAACCCGGAAGATGTGGTAAGGACGGACATTTACTTAGCTAGCATTCCGATAAAACAATTAAGTCCAGGGTTATACTAATACGATGTAGTAGAAGAAGAAGTTCCGGGAAGTTTTTATTAATACTTCTTATATTTACATGAAATATGTTAAGCGAGTCGTCAACATTCGATATGAATAGTTTACATTGTTCGGGAGAGCAGTAATAGAAAATATTAGAGAGCTTAAGTAATGTAACGTTACAGGTCGACGTCTATCAGGGCAGCTAGTCCTTATTATAATTGTCTAAAAACAAAGATGTTTTCTAAAATCCCTATTCTTTAACCCTCGGATGTCAAAATGGTTAAAATTACAATTAATTTTTAAAAAAAGTTAAAAAATTGCGTAAAATCGATGAAATACTCACGCCAGGTTTGGCCTGATTGTAAATTAACCTGACTACAGCTACTACCGTCACCTACTCGATCAGAAGAAAACTTATAAATACATCATATCAACCACAGATTTTAGTGTCTTACTCACCGTGCCTCTGTCAAAGATTAAGAGGTATGATTGAGGTTATAATTTCATACACAGACCGTTGAGATAACTTCAAAACCGAAAACATAATATTTTTATTTTACGGGCTCGTCCCGTTACTACAACTACAAGGAATTTTTTAACCCCAAGGATTCCATACACAATTCTGAATCAATTGTTCCTGTTGGATATATCTATCAGTGGCTGTTAAAGGGTAAGGTCTTTTAGATTTTTCACGGCCAACTCATTGCGCATGTACACAGCAATATTTGTAATGAAATTACGTATCCAACGAAGTGAAATACACGCTTGTAATTCCATAAAGCCACTATTGCTATCGGCAACAATAGTGCGCGAACAAAGCTTGTCAGAGGCATCTGCATGCGATATTCTGTTACAGTACATCAGGCCACGTTGAAAACCGAAGCGTGTCTTACTACATCAAACATAGAGTCCAGGTGGTGCACCCCGGTAGGAACATCTTGTCCGCACTGTACACGCAATGATTGACGCATCAACAATGACAGGGTCGGGGAGGGTGCACGCGCCAAAATCCAGGGTGCATTCATTAGAGTTCACTCGAGAGGGCAAATAGGATTATGCGTTTTTCACTCCTCATAATGCGGCTAACAGTATTTTGGAATTGAGAACGGACAGGGAACATAATTATAGTGATTTAGAAACTTACGAAGCTTAAGTCTGAGTATTCATCGATCAGAATGTACCCATTTGATAAAAAAATGTGGGAAATGAAACTATATTATGAGGTCAGAGAAGTATGCCAAAGCGTCCATGTTTTCCGGAAAGTACAAATCAGTTAGTTAATCCTTAACTTCTTATCGTAACACAGAAGTGCGTAACACTCCTATTTCATCAGACGTCTGATTTGTATCTCTAAATTAATTAACAAAACGACACAGTAAAGTCTTATTAGAACAATAATGGCTGAAAATAAAAAAAACAGCATAACATTAAAACCAAAGTCTATGTACGTGCTAACATTTTTATTTTAGTACTTTCAAACTCCTTGGTTTTTTCTACACGCTTTAAAAATGGAACAATTTGTAAGTTGAAGCGGCAAAAAAGTAACTTTGACAGATAATAACGACAACAAAGAACTTTAGAGACGGCCACTCTGGTAAATGGGAAAAATTAAAAAGTAATAAAAACACAAATGAGAAGCCTTCAATCATCCCCTGACAAGCGGGTGGGGGCGGGGTGTGACGTCACATGAGATTAAAAAGTTCGCCAATGTCTCCCACGGAAATTAGCATTTCACGAGGGCTTCATTTGCATCTCAGCCGATCTAATTTTTATCTTTGTTATTTCGAAAGTCCAAGGGAATACGTTGAAACGGAATAACAACTACCTAAGTAGGTTTCTTATGATTAAAGCCCTAATAATAAATAATAATATCTATTGATGATACAGCGCAAATAAGTCACAATTGAAGCAAAAAATACTATGATAACTTAACTACGGATAGACTGTTACTATAAAAACAACCAGAACGATACAAACAAACATGTAGATGCACACAGATGGTTATACTGCACGGAGATCAAACCCGCAACTCTCGGAGTAATAGCTGTGTAGTCTCAACCATTACACCACTTAGGCCGTCTAAAAATATCTTAAAAATCACAACACAACCTTGAGAAAGTCTAGAATAAAAAATCTTCAAAAGCTGTAGACTGTTTTATGGAAGCATTAAAAATTCACTAAAAGAGGGTCTAAAAAGTCCATTTGCCACCCAATGGCAGTTTAAAAACTGTACTATGCCAGCAAACATCTTTTTTTATTTTCAGGAGTTACTTCTGTGTTTAAAAGAAAATCAGGTTAAATTGAAGAATTTATTTATAGGTTACTTACTAACATTAAATGATATATTTAATAGAACTAATTATAAAAAGACAATAACGTACCTAACACTTAAGTATATTTATTTCACCTGTGCTTCGTACACTAAACTACTATACTATCTATCGGTAGGTATATAGCAGTATGTATCTATTGGTATGTGTCTGGTAACCTAAATGAATTAAAGGTACGGTAACCTAAACCTAAATCAGGCTTTGCCGGTTTCTGTTGGTAGTTTATCACATAAAACTTTTTTTTAATGCATTTTAACTATGATTTTCTTTTACTTGAGGGAGGGCCTGTATAAAGTCATCCGCGCGGAACCGTAATTTGTTTTCTGTTCGTTTATGAAATTTAAAATATTGGCATACAAGGTCGAAAGGCAAAACAAGCAGTAAAGTGGTAGATTCATTAAAAAATATAATAATAATAACAATTGACGATTCAAAAGTATCTGTAACAGATTTATTTGAACAAAGATTTTTTTCCTTCTTTCTTTCGATAAAATTTCTTGGAACCCTGACTTGACATGTCTACGTCACCTGTTGGCGCAGTTGCCAACAGGTTATGTTTTTTGTGATTACATAAAGGCGACCTAACACTAACATAAATGGGAAGTTTCGGCTAGAAAATATTTCAATAAAAAACGGGATGACGGAATCAGTGGCGGAGTGAGGACTCCCAGGCGCGGGTAAAATGCCTTAGCGAGGCCCTTTAACAGTGTTTTTACCTAAGATATATACAATCAACCAGTAATATTTTAGCAAATACCAAATGAAAATTTGGCTTTATAATAATAAGTGCGTCGGTGGCTTGATGTGGACTTTTGGCTACCGATCTAGAAGGTGCAGGTTCAAACCCCGCCACGTATCCCATGCCCATCAATGTTTTGTGCGGATTGGACGACTTCCGCACAACCTTTAAATTTCTTCGCAGGCGTGCGCAGGTTTCCTCACGATGTTTTCCTTCAAGTAAGAGCGGCAGATAACGTACATATAATTTCGAAAATTCGAAAACACATTGGAAGGCAACAGTCCACACATTGAGCCACCGACGCTCCATTACGAGTAAATGCTCAAATAAATATAAGTACTGTCACACAGAGTAAAAAACTTAATATTAAAAAATGCACGCCACCTTTTCACCAAATTGCATTCTCATTCGAACTTTAAAATAAAACCGCGAAGCCCGCCCGCGTCGGCAGCTGTCGCTCCGTAATTCAATTGGGCATTTCCCTCCCTTACCACTTTCCATATAATCACAGATAATATAATATATATTATATTTTTTTATGAAAGAAGTAAGTAGGATGTCACGGGTCCTAGCATATCTTTTGGGACTCAAACCAACCAACCAACCAAAAATCTGGCGGGTTAGAGTCTGAAGCCAAAATTATGAATACCATTGGTGAAAGGCCAGCAGTAAACGTTGTATGCCTAGGGTAGTAAGTAACCTGCCGGCATACCTGATGATAAGTACCTACGTACTTGCAATAGTACATCGGTCATCCCAGAGCGGGAAAACCGAGTAGTTTTATCATTGAGATTTTATGTTACGGTATCCAAAAGTTTTAGTTGACCTAATTTAGCTGTTTAGCAGCTTGTAAAGTATTTATTAATTGAAAATTACTACTAAAGTATTAATTGAAAATTATTTAAGATTACAAAAAGTGACACATATTGATGTATTGACTGAACCCCAAATAAAGCATCGCAGGAAGAAAACTTATACGGCCTAATATTACCCAATAAGGCACAACGTTTTAGAATACACACGCTTTAAGTTTATTAGAATATGAAACGAAAATATTGTTTATATTTATGAATTATTATATAAAAATTTTAAACGAGGTTGAAATGAAAAAAGTTGTCACAAGTACGCACCTTTACCTCGTTGCAGGAACTTCGCTCCCTTTTAAACTGTGTCCCGGGCCACGCGCATTCTTCTCGGAGGTCGGCAGTCAACTGTCCCATGTCCCTCCAGCCGTCAGGAGCTGGCACGGTGGGCGGAGCCACCGCTGGGCGGGGCTAAGCTCCGCAAATCGGCTCTCCATACTTCTTTTCTTGCGTCTAAGAAGCGGTGTGGCCAGGCGAATCTGGATAAGCCCACTACAAAGCTTTAATCTACGTGTACGGTGTACCTATGGATTGACTTGGATTTCCCTGTAGAGTTGTAGTAACAGATGAGATAACTGTTGGAATTGAGAATATTTAATCGCACTTTTAATATTTATAAAATAACAGCCGTACTATCGCATTATTATTAATATTATTATATAGGTGAAAGTTTGTGAACGTGTATGTTTTGTTAGGTACTTGTTCACTTATGAACGGCTGAAGTGATTTTAGTAAAACTTGGCCGTTGAACATTATTTATACGTTATTGCCTTAATCAAGCCTACAATTGATTGTTTATTTTCCAGGTGGCAAATTTAATCGTCAATAGGTAGCTTCTAGCGTTCTGACGACAGATTGGTGCAATGGTGTCATGGAGCGCCTGGTTTTGTATCCTTGTGTATTCTTCAACGGCCAAGTCCAACATTAACCATAACAATAAAGTAATCGCAGTAAGGAACCTTAGACTTGGCACGTCTTTGTCTTTGATTTCATTACTTTTTAGAGATAACTAAGCAGATCCATCGAGACTTGGCTAGATTTTTTTACAGAATGTTTTTGGTGGGATTACTTTTAACTAAAGCATGTTGTGAAACGCTTTAGTTGGCCAAGTGTTTAAAGTAATTGTTAAGATTCTTAAAATAATTTAACAGGCTGTTGAATTTCAAATAAATTAAATAAAAAATAAATGCGTCTTAAGTTATACAACATAAAAAGAAATAAAAACTTTGACGTTTTTGTAGGTTTCGGCGCGGATATGAATGCACTGTTGCAAAGTTTTACTACTCTATAGTGACGTAGTTTGGAAATTAGGTTTATTGAAAATGGAGCATCTATCCCGGCTTTACCCTAGTTTCTTCGCTTTTCTCATCCAGCCGCCACCAGCGACGTTTCACAAGTTGTCAGTAAAGACATAGGGCGTCCAATGCTACGCTTGCCAAAACGCGGTCACCACACCAGAACTCGACTGCTCCAACGGCTACTGCGACATACCGACCTGACCGGGCCCACTGCCACTTCAACTTGCTGATCCAGCAAGCTATGTCGGTAACTTAAGTTTTCTAACCAGTAACATCATTTCTAATTTAACGTCTGAGAGGAACCCGAGCATAGGCCGACATATACTTGACTGCATCATGTACGTGCGCAAGAAATAACCTCTTCAGCAGCAGTTCATGAAATGTCCCCACTGAGGGGCACGAGCCTACCCGTACAGGGTGTGTAGGCCTCAGTCGTTCACTGACCCAGTGCAGATTGA